>NW_023613933.1:3805000-4140000 GCF_013339725.1 Rhipicephalus microplus | reverse complement strand
TGCATAGCGTGTCACGCCGATGGACCGGGTAATATAACCAGGGGACATGGCTCGACCCTAAGCAGCTTCTACCCTTAAAAGGCTGTAGATTATCGGCAACAAAAGGCTGCCTGGCCACAAAAAACTCAAAGTAGTGGTACATTGACCCTGCTATCGCGTATGCATGCTTAGTTAAAGCAACGAACAGAAATCAGGACCTATAGACCTGTACACTCCTTGACAACTAAGGGGAAGTCAATGTTTAAGGAAAGTTGCGGTATCTGCATGCAAGTGCTTGAAGTCGCGCCACACGACGCATGTGCGGCGCGACTTCATACATACTTCATAATTGGACAAACATACACTTGCATGTTGGTCCAATTCTTTGTCGCTTTTTTCGTTACTCTTCTATCTTTTTTCTTCATTAATGCGTTGCATGTACATCGGTTCGAATAATAAAAGATGATTACGTTTGTCCCTCCACATATTGCGCATCATATGTGGTCGAGCACGATTGTTTCGTGAAGAAGGATGTGTCACGAGGGGTCTACAGGATAAGTGCAGACCATGCAGAACAGCATTTGGCTCGTGAGTGCGGCACACACATGAACCACACTCATCACAAAGGCTTATTTAGTTCCAACTGTTTGTTGATGATTTTAGTTAATTTCAGAGGTGTGCAGTTGCTGCTGTTGGTGGAATTTCGGTTGCGTTTTGGTCCCGCTCAATAAATGGCTCCCTTGGGGCTGGATTACCTGATGTCTTCACGATTTGTGAAGCTCTTCCTTTGTGATACTGTGTGCATGAATATGCCTAATAGAATCAACAAAATAATTTTTATTAGTGTCCATGTCATGCTGTGGTCGTCAGAAACAATACTCACAAATGATTTATGAATATGCACCAAGATCCGAGGAAAATAGTCGCACAGTGCAAGAAGCATAAGAAGGCTCAACAGTCCGTCAGACCTCTGTATCTACTTGGAATCATTGAAACCATGTAAGAACGCGAGGCTGTTCTCGACGTTTTCATGTAAGAAAGTGTTGGCTTGAAGATGTCTCACACGTTTTAACCCATATTTAGGGCAGCGGGTCATGATATTCACGCACACGTGACTCGGCCGAGATACGAGACTATCTTCTTTGGCACTTTCATATTTGCCCAATTATTCATTTTTTTCGTTACCCTTCTATTTACTTTCGTATTTGTTTCCTCCTATCTTCCACTCCTCTAACTCTTATTCCCTCTTTCCGAAAGAGTAGGACACTCCCCCAGCTTGAAGTTGTCGGCATGCTCTCTCCCTCTTTACCCTGCGATCTTCAGCATTTATGTATGGAACATTAAATAAATAAATCATTAAAATATAAAAATTGAAATGTCATATTGTATATCACTTTTCTTTCATCATGTCACCGCCTAGATAAGTGGTCCTTTTCTGAACGAACGTGCGGGATAATTGCAACTGAATGACGCATCCCCTGAAGCTGCATGTGCGCCTTTTCTCCTCAAGCAGTAAGATGAAATTTATAATGCAGTAGTGAAGATGTCAATACCCACAACTTAGACGTACAGTTTTTTGGTCACAAAAACATTTCCCTTGTGCGCAAACAAGAGAACACAAATCAACTGATCCATTCATACTTCGTAGTTTGGAATGACCAAAACATGCTGGGAAGATGCAGTAAAGTTCGAAAACTCGTAAATGCAGGAGAGCATGTTTCGTTCTCAGAACCTCACCGACTTCGTCGGACACGCGTCTTTGGCGCATTTTTCATAGGAAAGCCTCGCAAATGCATCAATACATTTTCAGTGGGGCATTACAACAAAAGGGGGCGAGAAGAAACATGCGTCGCTTGGAAGGATTCTCTTTCATCGGTGAAAAAGGGGAAGCTGGCTTCCCTGCAGGCATTCGAGATCTTCGTTACCGCGAGCAGTGTGGGGTAATGGATGGCGAGCACGGACGGCCCTCCCAGCTTTCCACAGAGACGCCGCGAACGATGGGCCCCATCAGCGCGGGGAGCGGCGAAAACCGCAATCGCCGATCGCGCAGCAACGGCACCTGCTTCCAAGTGAGTGCGCGTCGATGGGAAAGAAGACAGGGGCCGCGTGTTTGCCGACCAGAAACAATGACCGCGGGACAGCGCCATAAATTATTCAGCACCGATGCCTATCCGTTCGCTCAGAGAGCAGTGACAAGCGCGGGACGCTCGCACACGCACGCACACAACGGTCGCGCGGCGGCATGATGAAGTGGCCCCGTATACCAATTAGGCGGCGCGGCCATCTCCCGGCCAGCGCGCACCCCGACGGCACGAGCATTGTGGCGGACGGCTGTAAAGCGAGCCGGACCTCGCAGAAACGCCGAGTCACTTTGATCGATGGAGATCGAGTGGTTCCCAGTCACCTTCTGCCGCCGCCATCTTCTGCTCTGGCCAACTTCCTTTCTTTCACCGACCTTCTCCTTGGCCCTTCCACGGAAGGCGTGCTTTCCCGTTTCTGCCCTCACCCCGAGCACGTCACGCTGTCCGCCACGGCTTCTGCAGCCGGCAGCCTGTAATCACGATGAATATATGCGAGCAGGACGATGGAAAGCTTCGCGCGCTTCCTTTGTGCCTGCTCCGAGGAGCGCGTACGACAACCGATCCAGAGGTTCGAGAATCACAAAAAAGAAAAAAAATCACGCTAGAAAGAGCAGAAGCTGCGGCCAAGCAAGAGAAAACGAAAGGAAAGTGGTCCGCTTCATCGCCCAAGCAGCGCGGCGCAGAGGCGTCAGGACCAGTGGGTTTTCTCGCCATGATGGAACGGAGGGCGGGCGCCCGCTCAGCCTTGAAGGTCCGCTGAAATGTCGGTCTCGAGGTGCAGCGCGCGCTAGCCGTATATTCATCACGCTCCTTCATTTTTTTTCCACGATTCTTGTCTCCTCTTTCCTTCCCGAGAGGCGGCGCACG
Source organism: Rhipicephalus microplus (assembly GCF_013339725.1). Lineage (NCBI taxonomy): Eukaryota > Metazoa > Arthropoda > Arachnida > Ixodida > Ixodidae > Rhipicephalus > Rhipicephalus microplus. Next base: position 4,137,073 of record NW_023613933.1, on the reverse strand, counting down.
CCGTCCTGAAGAAGTTCGCGTGCAGTCTACGCGTCACTCGAGCAAAGGCTTCGCGCGATCCTGCGTACGGGACAGGTCGACAGACGTGTGCGTTCGCACACCCGAAAGCATCCATAAGGCGGGCATACCCCCTATTACTACGACAGCGTTTCTGACAACTCTCTGAAACGAGAAGACTGCGAGATTGAGCCTGCGCTTTATGACAGCGCTTCATTCGGTGTGTGGGTGTTTTAAGTCCGCCTTGCAGTCAAAGATGACATCAGCATAAGTGCCGGGACAAGACTTGACGGCCGTCAAGAATGACGCTCATGTTTGCATGCACCATCACATGCACTAACCTCCCTGTCCTTCCTCTTTCAATCCTCCTCCTCCTCCTTAAACAAACGTGCGCAAGTTTTCCCTTGGTGTGACCGCTGGTCAACGCCCAGGCTGTCGTCTCTTAAGAGCTTACGCGAAGGCTTCGCATCTATCAATGGCATGGCCTTTCCTGCTGCTGGCGCAGAGATTCCTCAATGCTATAGGGGTAGAACCTGAGTTGAATATGCCGCTTTGCGTTTCACGACACGTATCAAGTCTCTTCCATATAATTAGCATAGGTGAGCTACTCCACTCTAAACAATTTTTTTAGGAACAAGTATCCTTAAGAATTTGTTTTGTATTGTCTTGGAAGAATTTGTTTTGTATTGTCGGCAGGTTATTAGAGCTGCTCCAGAGAACTATAGACACTCGAAGTGTTTTCAGTCCCTAATAATTTCTATCTTTTTCCTATCTATTGTTCCCCTTTAACCCACCTCAAGCGTAGGGTAGCCAAGTCAGCCAAGTTTGGTTAACCTCCCATGCCTCTCCTTTCTATTTCTCTCTCGCTCTTACCAGCTTTCCGTTGCATCAACCAGTGCTCCTGGAAGTCTCTGAGCAAACTACGACGATATTCGTGGTATACGCTTACCCAAATGTAAAGGAAGGAACTGCGATCTAGCGTATGAAAATATCTGCTCTTTCGGCGTGGTTTTTAGCCTTTCTATCTTCCTCTCGCATTTTTATTCTGCCTTTAACTGAATGCACGCTGCCGCGCGATCCCCGAGTTTTCACCTCGAGCCGCGCATCCATCTCCCTCTTCGTCAAGAAGCGCGCAACCATCAATCTAACCATTCAACCTGTCCACTTCTCTCGGGAATCGATGCAATTTGAAAGTTGCGTGCGCAATTCCCAACGCAAAAGCAGGCGGAGCAGGGAAGGCGGGCTCGACTCTACGGCACCTTCGTTCCCAAGAGGTTGCATGGCGTACAAAAGAGAGCTGTATTGAAAAAAATAAGGGGAGAAGGAAAGTAAAGGTCTGCAAAGAAATGAACCCAGAGCAGGAATGAACGCCACGCCACTGTTATAGGCCCGTATATGTGCCGGGAAAAGGGCGATGCGCGCGCACGTGTGTGTGTGTGTTTGTGCGTGTGTATATATGTATGGCCGTAGTACCCCGAGAAATAGAAACCCCACTCTCGTTTCCCCACGAGGAACGAGATCAATCCTGCAGTTTACAGCGCACCGCCGCATGCACTCAAAGATAGATGAACTGACAGTCCAAAAGATGAATGTAAATAGATGGAGGCGCGCCGCTACGGATACATCTATCCATATGCGCGCCTGAGGATGGAGCTTGCGCGCGCGCTCGCTCAGTCTGGAAAAAGCGAGACACATTGCTGCAGCCGCATGGGCGAGGATAGATATGCAACGGCGAAAGAAAGCATGGTGTGATTGATCGCCGAGCCAGAGCCGCTGCTTGGCCTGGGAGGAAGGAGGGGGCCCCAGTATTAAGCGCTGACAAATGATCTGGTTTTCGGCAGTGGCCCCATTTTCCAGCGCGCTGATGCTTCGTCTCCGAGAGAGTGCGTCGACGAAGGAAGAAAGCGATTCCCGACGCTGCCGGCTGAGCGGGCGCCCGATCGCCCCGGCGTTTTGCAGCCTGTCTCTGTCTTTCGAGGAGAGATCGCAGAGTTGGAACTTCATGGCTCCGCGACCGATGCATTGATTTCGGCTCCATTTCTTTTTCCTTTTTTCGTCAGGGAGATGGTGGGTGGGGTCCCTTTACTTGCGGGCTCCACTATTTAAAAGCAGCCGTGGAGGACAGACAGGGAATGAGGAGCGTGTTGTTCTAAGAGAAAAGACTCGAGGACAGTAGACATGAGAGAAAATATGCGCAGGCTACAAAAGCACAAATAAAAGCCTAAGGGGAGACAAGAACATTGTTTTCGCGCTTCTGTGTCTCTGGCTCAGAATTTTATTGGTCACAAAAATGATGAGACTGCGTGGTTAACCATAATGCAGCTTTATCCTATTGTTAAGGCCATAGATTAGAGTATATGTCTCAAATCGACAGCTGGCGAACCTTTGGACATCCTAAATGTTCGCTTTCCTCCAACGCATGAATGCCTATTCTGTGCATGCTTTTCACCTTTGCCACCTAAATGCTACCTCGACAATTAGCATACCTGTGTTTGAAGAGGTAGGCCTATTGTTGGGGAAAAATATTAAGAATGACTAACAATAATTTATGATTTTACACGCCAAAACCGCAATACGGGGCACGCCAGCAGTGGGGGGGGGGGGGGGCTGTGGATTAATTTTGATCAGGGGTTTCGTAAAGGGCACTTGCATCTCAATGTGCCTGCGTTCTTGCGTGTTGCCCCCGTCGAAATGTGGCCGCAATGGCCGCAGTCGAACCTGCGCCTTCAAGCACAGCAGCTGAGACTATACCTGCTAGGCTACCACGGAGGATATCATTTGGGAAGAAGAGCAACGTTAAAAAGCCTCGTGCCGAGATTTTAATTCCCACGCGTGAAGGATCCAGTCACGCATTCAAGTTGCGCGCTTAGTGGCGCGTGTGGGATTGCTTACAATGGGCTATATGTATTACTATACGTGTGCGCGCGTAATATGCCGACCGTATTGGTCTATTTCCACGAAAAAACAGAGTTGTGGCCTCTTACTTTGGAGGCTTGTCGTAGTGGCTTTACGCCGGATTCACGCATACCATCCGTACTCGCCTTGCAAAATACCAGTCTACTACAGTTGTCTTGAACGCTTGACTTTCTATTTGACTCGCTTGCTGGATTCCGTGCTGACCGGTTGTGCCCTCGTGATCTCCGACGACAGTGCAGCTCTGGCTGACTTGGCTGGTCCTACGCCAACTTCTGACGCCGGTCCCCGACGACGATGACGACAGCGTAGCTCTGGCCGACTGGATTAGTCCTACGCCATCTCCTGACGCCGACAAGAGCTCTCGCCAGTGGTGCCCCATCCTCGGACTCCTCCAACCATGTCCGTCTTTCCTATCTCCTCTTTACTTCCGTCGTTTTCTGTCGTTCGCTGTACCTGCGCCTCGCTCTCTCCTTCCTCTTTCTCTATCTTATTACCTTTTAATCCTATCCTTTTAATCCCATCTCTATCCCCATCCCTCGTGAGCTACTGTTGAGGTGTCCTCCCTCTGAGAGACAGTTATGGGGCTCACTGTTCCCTTCTTTTCACTTAAAATCACTTTCCCCATTTCTCTATGCGAGCGTACCACCAGCGTCTAAGGAAACCCGAACAGCGGCAAGCCTTCGCGATGGTATAGTGAGCGCCGTCCAGTTATCACGATTGACAAGTGAGCACACCATGTTCGGCAGCTTTGCGCATAAATGCATGCTCTTTGTAGTGATGAGTAGACGGCTTGCACTATACCATCGCGAAGGCTTGCTGTGGTTCGGGTTTAGTTTGACGCTGATAGTACATAAGTCATCTGTAGGGTCTGATTAGTTACAATAGCTTCGCCGTATATGTCGGTCAAAATTACATATTTGCTGAAAATAGCGTGGATAATTATTAGCAGCATTAACCTCGTACTCAGCTGCTTTGACCAAGACTTTTACGGTGATCTCATTACACACAAGAATAAGGCCTTTGTGTTGAATAGTAACGATGAGTCAGAATGCCTACCAAAAAGAAAATGCACATTTTAAAGAAATTTTTGCAGTTTCGAGCGCCTAACCGCAGATGTAAGAGAACGCTCATACCTGCCAATGAGTGTAAAGTATCATCATTTTCATCATCATCATGATCGCCTGCTACGACCACTGTGGGACAAAGTCATCTCTCACGTTCTGCCAGTCAACTCGGTCCTGTGCTTTGCCGCTGCCACCTTATACTCGAAAACGTGAAATGAGCCCACCTAACTTTTCGTCTCCACCACACCCACTTGCCTTCTTTAGTAATCTAGTCTGTGATGCTCGATGACCAGCGGTTATCTTACCTTCGTGATATACGTGCCCTGCCCATGAATATTTGCTCTTCTTGATTTCGATCATGATGTCCTCAACACCCGTTTGTTCCCTGGTTCACTCTGCTTTTTTCTTTCTTGTCCCTTAGACTTACACCAATCATTTTCTTTTCCATTGCTCGTTGCGTCGACCTCAACTTAAGTTGAACCCTCTTTGAAATCATCCAGGTTTTCTACTCCGTAGGTAAGTACCGGTAAGCTGTAGCTGTTGTAAACCTTCCTCTTGAGAAATAGGGGCAGTCCACCATTCATGATTTTAGAATGCTGGCCGAATGTGATCCATGCCATTCTTATTATTCTAGTCACTTCAATCTCGTGGTTCAGCTCTGCATTTACTACCTGACCTAGGTACACGTACTTCTTTACAACTTCAACTACTCTTTTAGAACTACTTTACAACTTGAAGTTGTTAAGAAGTGTAAAGTATACTTCCACGTAAATCAAAGTGAATCACAGAGTCAACGGGGTAGAGACAAGTAGCCAAACACGCAATTTGTATAAAACTACGTGGCGTGTGTTCACGTTAGTCAGGTTCACGGTTGCAATTATTACGGCAAACTGCTGACCCCGCTTTTATATTTAGTTTTTGAAGTAGTGCTTATGTTTCCGTGTTGTTTTAGCCAATGCGAATGTTAAATTACCTTAGAAACAAAAACGAGGGCATACTATCACTTCCCCTCTCACATGCCTTGTAGTTATAATAGCCGCATACTTGCGAGCATATGACGGAACATGGGCACAGCTCTACAATTGAAAGACATCTAGGTAACTTCATGACAGTTAGGCTTCAAACGCCATAACGTTTTTTTTTATTTTCATGCGTTCACTGAAGATAGAGAAAGACAGCAAGGTAAGATTGATCGCTTTGTAACGATTCAATATAATGCCTTTTTTTCTCCGTTTACGGTGTTGTGGGTGTTTTAGATAAGCCTTTTTTTTCATCTGCAATTTTATTTTACAGGTATGATTTCATATTTGATTGGTAAGTTACCACATGCAACCCATCCTGCAGGGTCGTCGTTCTTGGAATGAACAGGTCTCCGCCTCAAGAACTGGAGGCAGCCATAGTACCTTCCACGTACATCGGGCAGCCTCTAGTATTTCAAATGTTCCATTCCGTAGTCTAACCATATGCCGAGCACAATCAGCAGACCCATATATGCGCTATGGTGGTCGACACTGATCATCGGCTGCAGCCTTCGAAATGGTGGGAAAGAGAGAATAATCTATCTCTCTGCGTTTCGTTCACTTTCCACACGCACACACACACACACACACACACACACACACACACACACACACACACACACACACACACACACACACACACACACACACACACACACACACACACACACACACACAGTCACGAGTCGTGACTTGTGGTGGCGGGCGCCCCACGGGGGTGGCCACCGCCTACTGAAGTTCCACCGATGTTTAATATCTGTGCACATCGTTTGAGCCAGCTTCAAATAGAGAGCGAGTACGAGGATATATTCTCGCGCAGGCCGCTAGGAATCGATCAACATTTGGTGAGGCAGCTGCACTTTACCAAGAAACGGTGCTTATACTTCCACTCTGTCTAGTGGTGCAGAGATCACACACCACTTCAAGTCGTTTTCTTGTTGAATATTGTGGCTGTTGATATGTTTTTATTTTCAAAGAAAGGGGCTCGACGGGAAATGAGTAGTCGAAAAAAAAAAAGCGGTGCACTTTCTCCGAATTATGTATGTACTTGGCCAACTTTCATTTTGCTTCAGCACGAAGCAGGGAGTGCAGTTAAATTTTGCTTTAGCATAATGAGCCTGAGGAGTGGTAGTCGCAGTCACTGCATGATGGAGCTCCACTCCCATATCCTGCAAAGTGGGATATGATGGATTGAATTGAACGAGTAGGCCTTGGCAATAACCATTCCTTTTGCTGGGCCTTTATAATTCTTGCTAAAACTTAGACTCATGGACGCATTTTTTGTTACTATTTTTTCTCTTATATCACACTTCCCAAACTGCAGCACTTTCCCAGGCAAACGCGTGAATTTTTATTCACCATCATAACACCTTTGGTCATGGTTCTACCAAGCCAACGCAGCAGGTCGCTTTTAGAGACACAAAAGCTTTTGTTACGTCATTGCGTTCCCTACGTCTGTGTTTGATAGCATTCGTCGTAACTTATACAACGAATACCTGGGTTGAATAAAGAGAATGTCCATAAATTACCTATGCGTTTTACGCTAGCTACCTATGATAAAAACGCCTGCCAATGTTTACAATGTTTTTTAACGCCAGCGCACTTAAATACTGCTTGCGGAGTCTAACATGGTAGCCTCCATCAAATGCATAATGTCGCCAGTCGGCATGGTTTCACCTTTTATTTCTCACATCTTAGCCGTGCCGGCTTTATACTTGTTATGATGCTTGAGAGTGAAGGTCTCGGAAGCAGATGCTTGCTGTACCTCAAATATGATCACCATTTTTTGTTGTTGGCTGAACAAAATGAGTTGCATTGGCTCCATGTTCATTGGCGCGTGTAACAAACGCTCACAGCTGCGCCATTGCGGAGGCTAGAGACGTGTGTTTACATATACGCTTAAGCATTAACGGTGGTAACAATTGCACAGGCACTCCAGGCCTTTGATGTCACCGTGTGGTTTTGTATAAATTACAAAGCACATGGTGTGTTCTATGCGTTAGTAAAAGCCTGTGAGGACAGCCAACGATCGCACCTCAAGGGGAGTGGAAACGCTCGGGCTTTCTTCCGTGAGCACGAAAGTCCAGTGTGAAGTCTCGAAGGGTGGAAGTGAGAGAAAGCTGCGTGGCAGCAACATATGTACGTTGCTATATAGACTTTCAAGACCCGTATGCACGAAAATTCACTCGACGGCGACTATAGACCTACGCGATCGAGATCACCGTTTCCCAGCCTGTTACTCGCGTATACTCACGTGACGGCTGTGGCAACATGTCTCCTGTATTGCTGGAATGATAGTGGCCAGTCTATATCAAAACTGGCGAAAAACCTGCAGTCTATAATCGAGAAAAAGTATGTTTTGTCGCACAAAGAAAAAGCAAAATTTTAGGGGCGAAGCTCCTTAAGCCGTGCATGGGTCTGTACATGCATGTCTCTCTTGATATGTGACAGCCTAGTTTACTCAGCAGATGCGGACGGATCAACGAACGGACGGACGGACGGACGGATGGACGGACGGACGGACGGACGGACAGACAGACAGACAGACAGACAGACAGACAGACAGACAGACAGACAGACAGACAGACAGACAGACAGAGCATTGAGGGTTTACCGATAAAACACTTCAAAACTTCACCCCATGGCACTCATCATCATTTACTCCGTGGATATGCTGTGATTTTTGTTTTCTCAAAATTTTGCATCAATTTCATCTTCTGCTTTTGACGTCAACCAGAATTCGGTTATTCGCTCGTTCTGTGTATACGTGATCAGCGAGCGAGTCCAGCCGAGCATGGGTGACAACCGGTGGTACGAAGTTCATGTACATTCTATTGGAACGTTTTACCGCTTGTCCCACAATAGCCCTTGTGACCGATGGGCGACAGATTTATAATTCCGAAACTGAGGTATTTAGTTAAAGCAACACGTCTCGACGGTATTTGTTTCCTCGCTCGTCCCGTCACTTTCGAGTGGATGTCCTCGCATATGGGGCTAGGGTGCTCAATATAAAGGCCCTAAATCACGCCGGGGCGAGACAGTAGTTTCTTCAATTTTCCACTATACAACTTTTCCCACAAGCGCTATCTCCTCATCACCGCTTATTTCTTCAGAAAACACGTGCAATGTCAGAACTAAACATTGAGTCAGTAAGGATATCGCGCTTCACCGCCGCCATGATCTAGTGCTTATGACGCCCAACTGTTGACTATAAAATGTCGTGGGATCGAATTCCGGCCGCGGTGGCTACATTTTTTATTGAGGCGAAAATGTTTGAGGCCCATGTCCTTAGATTTAGGTGGATGTTAAATAAGCTCAGGTAGTCAAAATTTCCGGAGCCCTCCACTACGCTGTCTCTCATAATCGGGTCAGCAGCCGAGTACCTTAGCCACTAGACCACCGAGGTTGTTTTTAATTTCGAGGGGTGGTTGAGGGGCCCTTTAGGAAGCATCAAGAAAGATTCTAGAAAGGTTATTGAGAATTTATGTGAGCGGGAATAATCATGGTCCAGGCTTCCTCACAAAAACATAGATGATTTCATTATTCGAGCCTCAGAGTCAATGGAGGTAAACTAGGAAGAGACGTGGATGATATCACAAGTGGAAGTAACTATAGCAACAACTTTTGAGGACCAGGTCATTCCTATAGTAGCCCATACAGAGAATTCCGGACCAGAAATGTTCAACTGCGTAGAAGTGTTCACGCATATATACATGCATGCATACGTTCATACCGATACATACATACATACATACATACATACATACGTACATACATACATACATACATACATACATACATACGATACATACATACATACATACATACATACATACATACATACATACATACATACATACATACATACATACATACATACATACATACATACATACATACATGCATGCATGCATGCATGCATGCATACACACTCTAGCCTCCGTCCAATGCTATGTCTTTGGTGGTGATTTCAATAGAAGCGCATCTTCTAATAGACCTCTCACTTCCGGGAAATAAGGGTTGGACGCAGACACCAGACCAAGCGAGAGAGAGAATTTATTTACAGAAAGGTAGAGAGGTCGGCCTGAGCTATAGTTTGCTCTGGCCTGCTACTCTACAAACACCAGACCAAAGAGCTCTTCCGCCAGTATAAGCATGCCATGTACTGCCCAGATGGTCTTCGGTCATGCTGCATATCGAGTCCCATAGGAAGCGATTAACGGGTACTGGTGCGCGGAAGGGAAATGCCCGCGGCTATAGGCATTGGGCGTGACGTAAGAGCTTCAGCATTACACCATGCAGAGCGACGCTTCGGCTGCGCCCGATGAGCAGCACGGGTGGGCACGTGGCAAAGGCACGTGCTCGAGTCTGTACTGTCTCACAGAACGAGCCTCACTGGCGAACGACGCGAGCCTGATCATCCACAGGATTAGGCGGACACGCGGCGAATAGCGCACGTGCTGGTAATCTCTCCATTATAGTGCTTTTTACTCGTTCTGTTTCTGGTAGCCGTCACAAAGGGGCGTAGGAATAGTACAAAGCAAAACATCTGTTGAATATGCACATATGGATTTCTTTCTTCATTCCTGTATCGTGCAATAGATGGGACGAGTGCGAAAGATTATGCACAAGCTGTTAACAAAGTAGTCGTATATCGGCTACATGTGGCCCCGGAAGAAACATAACTATGCAGATAAGACGACCAGGTGGTCGGCAGTTGCGGAACTGTAAGCATGTACGATGAAATAATGAATTTTGGTTGCGTTCTAGACTTTAAATGAGTGCAATGCAAGCAAAATTTTAGTGAAATACACGGAGTCATTTGCTGATCAAGAGCTGCTCAGCAATTTCTAGTAGTGTTGATAGATTGATTTGTGAGGTTTAACGTCCCAATGCCACCATATGATTATGAGAGACGCCGTAGTGGAGGACTCCGGAAGTTTCGACCACCGGGGGTTCTTTAACGTACCCCCAAATCTGAGCCCAGGGGCCTACAGCATTTTTGTCTCCACTGAAAATGCGGCCGCCACAGCCGGGATTCAATCCCGCGACCTGCGGATGAGCAGCTGAGTAGCTTAGCCACTAGACCACCACGGCGGGGCACCACGCTACTCTGGTAAACCACGCGTAAGCCAAGTGCGAACGCAGGAACAACATCACTCACACCGACTCACACTGTTTCTGAGCCCCTTTGTTTTCCGTACTGATCCCGACCAATATTTTTCGAAAGTTGCGCAAGTGGAGCCAATAATCTTGTATTGCGACGTGCATAATTACACGCCCTACCCCCTCTCCCACCACGCAACAAACAAAAATAAGAGCTAACGTTCACTGTGGTTTTACACATTTTTCGCAAAGCCACAGTATTTCGGTATTATGGAGTCGGAAGACGCGCAATTGGCAACCCATCTTGTCCGGCGAACAATGAGAGGAAACTGAAAACGAGGAAGAAAACGGGGAGTAAAAAAAGAACAACGAATAAACACCCTTACGACCAAACGTCCAAGGCTGAACGGGGGGCTTGCATTTCTTAAAGAAAAAAGAAAAGCGAGAAAATGGCTCCCGAAAAGCACGTGCCTACAGGAAACGCGGCAAACACCAGCATCAGGCGTTGTGCTGACGGCTCAGGATTCCGAAGCATACAGGGAGCGGCATGGAATTCGGAGGGCTGGCGGGGTTTCTCGGCGGCGAGCAGCGAACGTCTAGAAGGGCACCGTTCTTGAAGTGTCTGCGGCGGTGGTGGCAGCAGCGATGTCGTGAGGCACGCCGCACACGCTCGGGCACAGGGCGACGCTGCGAGAATCAAGGAGCAGAGCCTGGGGTGGGTGGAGCGGGAGGACAAGAGCAATCACTCACTCAGGGCGATGAAAAATTCAATTTAAGGAGCCTTCATGGTGATGCTTGTCTCTGGGAACGGATTTTAATTAGCCGCTCACGCCACTTACCACCGAGCGCACGTCCCTATACACTCATACACTCACACAGACGAACGTGTTTCTTTCAGCTTCTCTCCGGCTATCTTTTTCTCGTTGACTCAATTCCTGGTGGCTGCAACTTCTCTATAGGTTAGCTTCTACGCAAGCGTATCGAGTCCACAGTAAAAAAAAAAAAAGAAGTGAAATATGGTTGCAACTGTTGGGAACTCCGCAGGAAAATGGTACAGGGTAGGGTGGGGTGGAATGAGACATGGGTAAAAACGCGACATTTTGACTTTGCTGACCTGTGTAGCTAATACAAAAAGTACTTTTCTTTGTTTCACTATTTCAGTGATAGCTGCTGGTATGTCTACCGTTTATGTCTAAAAGTTTATCATTGGTCACAGTGAAAATTACGTGGCTGTTGTCGGTGCATTCATGACCTGTCAAAAAGGGGCGGAATTCTGCTCGGCCAAACTTTCGGATCCGTGCATGAAGCTACACTGACGTCAGTACAACGACTTATGTATTTATTCTCTTACTTTATACTACTAGCTACATAGCATCAAAAGTTTGGTTCAGCTGGAGCACAGTCCCAAAGCGGAATTTTCGTTTTTGAATTCGGGCACGTGGGAGGGGCAAAACGCGACAAAAAGGCATCGTTATGTCTTAGAGATCGTCCTATTAGGTGAACCGCTTACCTATACTAATCAGTTGTAATATTTTTAGGAGGGTCGGGACGTAAAACAAGATATTATATAGAGCTTCAGGGGTAGAAAATGACTTGAAAAAACATGGACTGCTGTTCTTACTCCATTCGCGTTACATTCAGGCTTTTCCGCGTTCCTAAGGATGCTTTTAAAGGACCACTCAATAGGCCCCTTAACAAATGCAAGTTAGACCTTATTAGCTGTTCTGTGTTTGATGAAGGACATTATCCCACAAAATTTTTTTTTAACAGTCAGTTCATGACAAGATGAAAAAACTTTTTTTTGAAGCGGCGCGAAGCGAGGATGAGGGAAGGCGAGCTCGAAACCCTCGTCGCTGCCCCACGTAGCCTTCACAAGCCAAATCTCTTCCCTACTATCTCCGGCATCCGACCAAGAGGTCAAGTGCGCATGAAGTACCCGAATAAGCCCAATCCCCAAACACGCGAGTGGTGTTTTTTTTTTTTTTTTGACCAGCGTCATTTTTTAGTTTACTGCGTTTGGAAACGATAGCTTATACGCGGTAAAATAGATTAGAATAATGAGTGCTTGAACGCGCAGAACCATTAATTTTTTTCCAGGACCATGTATTTGCTTGATCCAATAACCATGGGGACACGAACGCATGCGAAACGCAAGCACATGGGCCCCACATCTCGTTGAAATTCAAGGGGGACATTGGAGAAGACACGCACATCCCCTTATTGCGTCTCGTTATTCATCTCAAGTTTTATTCGTCTGTTCCAGCAAGAAATTACATAAACTACACGTGTCATAATAAATAATTTTCATCGTGTCACGTGTTACTGTTGCCAACATCAGACCACAGTCGTCTACACAGAGAATCAACGTCACAGCACTGGTGGTTGTAGTGGTTCTTGACAAAACGGAAGGAGGCACCAAATTTCTGCAGCCCTTTAGAAAGCAGGGTGCAGTGCCTTGTAGAGAGTGGGAGAAGGGGATGAACAGTATAGATGGCGAACAGGTGTAGTGAAGAGAAGGAGCAGAAAAAAGTAGCCGTGGGTCCATCGTGGCAAGGAGGGTGGGAAGTCGCCTATACTATCCCAACTTGTGATGAGAGGCTTGTGGAGGTTGTCTCAATCTAGGATGGCAGGTGTGCCCTTGTTGTGGTGCGATTACTGGCGCTGAAGTACACCGGGTGGTGGGTTGGCAGCAACTGTGCAGAGTTCCTACACAGGGTGGTCTTGGAGCGGGTAGTCGAGCACGTACTGCAGGGCGGTCACGAGGATGCGCATGTGCGGGTCTCTCTTGTCCTCTGCAGGGGCGACAGGGTGAGTAGCAGGCAACTCCACCTCAGTGGAAGGGGCTGCTGTCTAATTGAGCTGGCGCGGCACTGGTGGAGTTCGCGACTGGCCAGGTGCTTTGCTGCTGGGAGGCGGGCTTGCCTTCAGTTCGGCAGCGTACGATCGCACCTCGCGGCGTTCCTCGTGGACCGCCGCCCTGGCTGCATGCCTCGATAGCAGCGTCAGTGTTGTGGCCATGAGCGTGGCCACCCTCCTTTCATCCTGCCACGTTGGGCAGGTGGGGTTGGTTGCGAGGTGAGCCCCACCGCAGTTCACACAGTGGGGTTCGCTGAAGTCGGCCTTTGGGTGTCGGCGGCCGCAACGGATGCAGTCGCCGGTGCACTGGCATGCCTCAGTAACGTGGCTGAATTGACCGCACTGTCAACACTGTCGTGGACGTGGTCTCACGGGCCGCACACGCGGCGGCTGCCCGGAGATGGTGATGTGGTCAGGTGGGGAGGGGCTTGCGAAATGTAGCTTCACAGTGCCTCCCTCCCTGGTCGCCGCAGTCACGGGAGCGGCTGAGGCGATGCCTCGGAGCAGCTCTGCGTTGGTAAGGTCGCCGTCCACGCCGTACACGAAGCCTGTGCTGACACGACTATCCGCAGGCTCCCTGGTGGTTACGGGCATCCCGTTGAGCTCTGTGATGGTAAGAAGCTCGTGAAGGCGCTCTGGCGACGCCGTGTCCGCAGCCACGATGTTTCGACGGTGGTTGACACGCACCACCACAACACCGGGCCACCCAGCAAGCGCCGCCGTGAGCGCCATGAGCAGAGACCCCCGAAAAGAGCCGCCGGGAGCAGATGGTCGGTAGAAGAATGTGCAATGCTGGATCCGTCATGACAGACGTGGCCTGCAGGGCCCTTGCCCTCCGCTTTGCCGCCTTGGAGAGGACGGTGATGAAGTCTCCCTCGGAAAGGAAAGGGCTTGGGCACGAGCCCAGTACGGTGACGGGAGAGCTCTGAGGCACCGATGCTGCAGGGGCCTCTGCTGTGTGCGTCTCAGAGATGCGGTGTTGCTTCCCCTGTGAGCTCCGCGCTTGCGGCTTCCTCTTCCTCGGGGCCGGAGCAGTGGCAGTCGGGGTGGGAGCCTTTGGTGAAGATCACGCACTGCCTTCTGAACTACGGTCAGTCGGAAGAGGTGTTGCGAGGGTTTGTGAAGTCGCCGCAATGTCCCGCGCAAAGCAAGGCTTGTCGGGAGCCACTGTAAGCTCCTCGCTCTGCTCGCGTACTCGTTTTCGCGAGGCTGTGGTGGTGTCCATATCTTCCGTTGCATCAAGGGCAGGAACGCCTGAAGTGTTGTCGCTGCTGGCCGTGGTAGAGACGGCATGCGTGACATGGTCGGAAGCAGTCGAGCTTGCCCCTTTTGCTTGCTGTTGAACCCAGCCGCCGATTGCAGAGACGGCCTGCTTCTCCAGCAATTGTTGAGCAGTCGAGGCGCTCGCTGAACTGATGTAGCCGGTGGTGGCTGCCATGGCGGCGGCCGCAGGCCGAGAGGGGTGAGGAGGGGCTTTGGTTTTCTCCTTTGGCTTCGTCTTTCTGGTCATCGTGATTATTGATAAAACGCAGTAATCGGACGTGCGAGAGCGTGCCGTGAACGTAGAGAACGCGCCATCGAGGCCAGCGCGCGCACTGTGAAGATGGAACGGTCAAAACACGGAGCGCTAAAAACACGTCCTTCCACTTCGGAAGTTCAATCGGTTCTCGTCACAGCATTGAAGTGTACATAAATCAATCCGATATTTGTACGCCATGCCCTCATTCTCTGGGCGCGTAGCCACAAAAGAAAGGGAGAGCAGCGTTCATCTTAAAATTTGACCCATTTCCGCGACGCGTAGCGTTGCAAATTTTGAGCTTGTCAGCTCAAAACTGTCAAACCTGGTGAGTGGCCCTTAAGAGGCACACAAAAAATTGAAACAATCTCCAAGTCAAGCCATTCACAAACACGTCTTGGAATTGAGTTTTTTTAAATAAAAATTCTATTCATAACGAAATTTTAAAAACAACAAGTGATAGGAAATTCGAAATTCGTGACCTCTCAAAGCCCGGCTGACGAAGTTAGGAGCCATGAAATGGCCATGCAGTTCTGCATCCAAAATTGGGGGACCTTTAAGTTTCGCTGTTAAGAGTTGAACGTGATAGCAAAATCCGGTCCCTAGTGCCCCCTTGAACCGTTAGGTGCATATTTATTAATAAATTTTGTTACATGCACCAGCACGCGATATTATCGCCGAATGGGGTCGTTTTCGTCGTGACACCTGTCGAACAAAATGCGTTAAAGGGGCCCTGAACCACTTTTCAAAGTAACCATGGAATGAATTCACTAGAAGAGCTTATTTCCTCACAAATTTAACGCTGCAAAAATTTTAAGAATCCGTCCAGTGCGAGTGGAGTTACCAGGGTTTGTCGCATGATGCAATTGCATTATCTCTTGTTTCGTCCCGACGAAAGCGCTGGAAGCTAAGCAGGTAGGGGTGGAACAGCAAAGAAACTACCGTGCCTCGCAACCTTGAGCACTTCTTTTTCTTTGAACGCGTGTCTTTTTCAGTGTAATCGCGCGCGCACGCGTGGACAACTAGCAGCCTGCCGCGGCAATCTCGGTGGCTTGATTTTTCGGTCACAGACGCTCAGACGATTTTTCACTCACAACCAACGGGGCCGACGCCAGCAGCGGGTTTTCTGCGACACGAGCTCTCTAACGCTATTGCGTTAAAACGGCAAAACGAGGTGAAGAAAATGCGTCAGAACATATATCTAGCCTCCAATCATTCAATATTTCAATGAAGTGCAAGTGTTCAGCAAAATACATCATTGGCACAAAGAAAGACGGAGGCTGCTTGATCTGCTAGAAGCTTTGGAGCAACACAGCGCCAGTTTCTGTCTGTAGTTATTGGTAGTGCAAGGAGTAGGCTCATGAAGACTGTGGGGGGGGGGGGGGGGGATGGAGCGAACTTTAAGTGCTTCTACTGCAAAATCTGAAGTTATGAAGTTTTTTCACCCTGTCTCACTTCACCCCACGCTGTATATATCTCGTTTAGCCCCGCAGGTTGGGGCGAAATCAGACATCCAGCACATATTTATTTTTATTTTTAAAACAATCCTTTGAACACTGGCAACATACTCATATTTGGACAGCACATACCTTGTACCCAAAGTAAAGTTTCTGCATTGATATTTAATGGTAAAGGGTTAAATAAAAATATTATTCAGTATAGCTATCCTCTTTCCGACCCTTTTCCCCACCCCCGTACAGGGTAGCAAACCAGTTCGTCTAGGTTAACCTCCCTGTCTCTTCCTTTTAATTATTTCGCTCTCTCTCTTATTCAGTACTTTAAAATTGTTGTCGCATTTTTGCCCACTCTACCCTACCATGGCAACCATAAAGCCGTTGTAAAACTGCAAGTTGTAAACGCTTCTTTAGAAAAACTTTATTGATACAGGGTGTCTTTTTTTTTTCGAGACAAATCTTTTATTAAGAAGAATGCTATCACTGTCAGGCTCCTGCAGTATTAGCACACGAACACTAAGCTGCTGCAGAAATACTTTGCACGCGTTGTGTTTAAAATATTAGTTAACAAAGCTTGTCAATCAAATTTGAATAATTATTTAGAAGGCAGTTGTTTAATGGAAGAGTTGTAGGGTGTGATGATTTAAAGGGCCACTCACCAGGCCCCATACCATATTTTAGTTAGGCCATGGAAGTTGTTGGGTGTCCGATGAGGAACATTTTGCCACAAAGTTTTTTGGAATCGCTTTATAACGAGCTGAGAAAACTGTTTTTTAGAAGCGGCGCGAAACGAGGATGAGAGGAGGTGAGCTCGAAACCCTTGCTGCTCCTCCGCGTAGCCTTCGCAAGCCTAATCTTTTCCCTACCCTCTCCGGTATCTAACCAAGAGGTCACGTGCGCATGACGTGCCCGAACAAACCTAACTATCGGGCCCGTGAGCGGCGTTTTTTGTTTGTTTTGTTTACCAGCGTTGTTTTGAGGTCTACTGCCTCTTTCTGCGGATGGTTTGGGAACACTGGCTTAGACGCGGTAGAATAGATGAGCAAAATGAATGCGCGAACGCCTAAGAGCGTTCCACGGCTGTCGTCTGCTCGATGCGCTGACCGCGGGGACACGAACGCATGCAAAACACCGGGCACATTAGCCCCGCATCTCGTTGCGATTCACGGAGAAAAAATGAAGAAAAAAGAATGCTCACATTTCCTTATTGCAACGCGTTATTTATTTAGACATTTATTAATCTCTTCAAGCAAGAAATACATAAACTGCGCATGCTGTGTTATATAATTTTCGCCATGTGACGTGCCACTGTTGGCAACGTCAGAGCATAATCGTCTACGTAGAGGACGATCGTCACAGCATTGCCGTGAACGTAGGGCCATTCATACGCTCACGTCATGCCCTCATTCTCTGGATGCGCGCCCGCGAAAGGAAGGAGGAGCAGCATTTATCTTGAAATTTGACCCATTCCTCGGCGCGTAGCGTTGCAAATTTTGGTAGGCGTGATCATGAAAGCCTCATCTACACATTGCGCTTGTCAGCTCAAAATTTTCAAACCTGGTGAGTGACCCTTTAAGGCATACATATTTTAAAAATGCGCACACGTAATTTGATATACTATTCACCAAAATTGAATTACCCCGTCCAAAGCGATATGGAAATTTATAACGCAAGGCGCGCAGAAAATGCAGCCACTGAGTTACGTCAGACCGGAACACCACGTGATGAACTTTGCAAAAAGGCACGTCATTGTAGAATTTGGTCATGAAAAAGGCGAGTCGTCTCACATGCGCAAGTGAACGACAGACGGTTTTCATGACCGTTTTCATGACCATACTGCCTTCATACCAAGAACGTGTTCTCACAATTAGATCAAGAGATACTATATAAACGGCGACGCAGATGTTAGTCTTGATCATCGCTGCATTTCTCGAGAATCGCCATCACCTGTTTTATAGATTGCATGGTTATCAGGGAGTCATGCTATAGTCTCACCGCTACAGCATGACACCAGAGTGCAACTACTGCAGGAAAGGTCCACCGTTGTCAGCCTTATGAACAATGTACAGGTATGTGTCATCAGTATGTCTCGTCACTGTATCGTCTCTTTAGTCAGTCGCAAAGCGTATGTACATACACCCGCGGGAGATTCATCTAACGGTCTCAAGGCCACTTTGAATACAGATCTGACTCCAGCTCACATTCATGGCTTACTAGCCATTTTAACGAAGCACAAGACTTGTTTCGACGTCTGATCAGATGAGTTGGGTCAAGGCTACGGCGGCCTCTCATCGTATCGACAAAGACGGGTCTCGTATCATTCACTGTCGCCTTTACCGTGTGTCATCTTCAGAAGGTTAGGTTTTCGAAGAAGTGAATGACATGCTCACACGCAATGTTATCAAAATTTCAGGAAGCCCTTACTTTTCTATTGTTAACCTTGTTAACAAAAACAAATTGCCAGTGCGATTTTGCGTTGGTTGCAAGGCACTAAACAAAATTACCCGGAGGGAGGTATATCCTGTGCCTTGGATTGACGATGACCACTACACCTTAAAGGGTGCTGAATGCTTTTCAAGCTTCGACTTGTGATGTGGCTATTGGTATATGTCGATGCACCAGTTTGATAAATAGATGACCGCATTTGCTACACCTGATGGCCTCTTCGAATTCAACGTGATGCATTTTGGACTATGCAATGGCCAAGCAACAATTGAGTGAATGATTGATATGGTACTGCGGGGTTTACATTGGAAGACATGTCTTTGTTACCTGGATGACATCATCATCTCTTCGTCCAGCTTTTGACACCTGGGACGTTTAGACGAGGTACTAACGTATCTCGCCACAGCCGGTCTCCAGATAAATACCAAGCAGTGTCAGTTTGCAAGTCGCAGCATCAAAGTGCACGTCTTCAGCAAGCTTGTCATTGAACCTGATCGCAACATGGTGGCTGATGTAATGCACTTTCCTAAACCCATCAAGCTAAAGACCTTCGCAGCTTCCTCGGCTTATCGTCATTCTTCCCCCAGTTTGTCCGTAGTTTCACCATTATCACTGCTTCTCTTTGAGAACTTCTGGACACACGTGCATTCTTTGTTTGAACAAATGACTGTGAAGCTGTTTCCTTGACCCTCAAACAATGCCTCACATCAGGGCTATTGTTTTTCGCTATTTTGATCTCACAGCTGCTACTATCTTGCACACTAACGCAGGTGGGCTTGGAATCAGCGCTGCCCTGATGCAGCGTGACCAGGTTTTGCTATAGCAAGTCGTGGCTTACGCGAGCCGTACTATTTTTCCAGCTGAACGGAACTGCAGCATCAGTGAATGAGAAATGTCTGGCCATTGTGTGGTCCGTGCAAAAGTTTCACCTCATTATGTACGGCCGCTGTTTTACCATTGTGATAGACCATCTTGCGCTTTATTGGTAGTGCTCTCTTACGAACTTGTCAGGACGCCACGGCTATTGGGTGCTGTAACCACAGGAGTATATAACTACAGTGTCACAGAGAGGTTGCGTAGAAAACACCGATATGCCGACGCTTCGTCCTGCTATCCGCTGTCGCAAAATAGACATGACACACCTATCTGCTGTGTGAATCCTCTGCAGCCAAACGACTACGCACACAATCAGCCTTAATGCGATTAAGTTCACAGCACCGCCGACCTCGCCTTGCTTCGACGTGCTGATACATACTGCCGTACAATCATCGATCGGCTCACTGGCTTGCACTGTGTTTCCAACAGCCGTTTAGGACGAACGCTCACGGGCTTCAAACTTCAAGATGGAGTGTCACTTCAGCAAACTTACCATCCTCTCGGTAGCTGATGGGTCTTGGTCATCCCTCATTCACTTCGACTCCAAATTTTACGAGCCTTTCATGACCATGCCACGGCTGGCCACCTAGGTTTTCACGAAACCTACGATCGCATTCTGACTCGCTGCTTTTGTCCTTGCCTCTCCAATAGTTTTTCCAAGTACGTCAATTTCTGTTCTTCATGCCAGCACCGAAAACGTTCGACATCTTTTCCCCCCGGCCTTTTACAACTTCTACAGAACCTGTGCGATCCCTTCGAGTACATAGTTATAGGCATGTACAAATTTCTTCCACTTACAACAGCCGGTCACCACGGGATTGCTACTGCCGTGGAATTTCTAACTCATTGCGCTAAGACGGTAGTTCTGCGTGCGCTGCCTCCACCAACTCACCGACACAGGACTAAGTCCCCAATTTTGTCCTGTGCGCCATTATCTTGCGCCACCACATCTCTCGTGTTCTTCGAATGACCGAGCCAAGTTATTTCTTTCTCGCAACCTCGCTGAAGCCCTACAGGTCTTTAAAACCACCCATAAGACCCCTTCAGCATACGGTCCGCATACAAATGGTCTCACCGAGCATTTTAATTGAACTTTGTCAAAACATATTCTTTGTGTATATTCAGCCCAATCACAAGAACTGAGACATAATACTACCTTTCGTCCCACTTGCCTACAATACTGCCTACAACGCACTACAAATTATAGCTCGTTTTTCCTCGTGCATGACCATGTGCTATCTTTCGTTCTCGACACCAGTCCACACGCTCCTTGTACCATATGTGTCCCTTCCAGACGATTTTCAGACGCGCCGACGCCTCTATCAATCAGGACAAGAGGAAAGTTCATTGTGATGTGACACGTAGATGTGTGTTGTTCCACCCAGGCGACGAAGTGATCCTCTGGACACTTGTTCGCACACTGGGGCTCTGTGAAAAAGGCGTTCACAGATATCTGGGTTCTTACATTAAGCTTGAACGAACGTCTGTCGTGAACTATCGTGTCGCGCCTGTTGGTTCAGCTTCTGGCTGCCGTCGTTGTGGTCCGAGATCCTCTATGTGTCTCACCTGAAGCCCTATACATTCAGCGCTCGTACCTTCACTAAATGAACGTCTTGCGGACCACTTTCGTGAAGGCGGAAATATCTCGAGCGCTGACTGCGTAGTTCATCATTTTCACCTGGGCATACAAGTAGTCTCCATCATCATGATCGTGCTCTCTCTCACTGGATGTTTGGTTTATGGCTCGCCCGCCTGTGTAATAGAGCAATATATATATATATATATATATATATATATATATATATATATATATATATATATATATATATATATATATATATATATATATATATATATATATATATTACCGCTATGTTCTGCAAGCATATCACTATATGACTACTAATAAAAGTACGCCTTAAAGTTTATGTTAGGAGTACTAAATGCGGTCCCAGCCTATATCTTTTTTCCCACGATTCCTCTGAAGGAATATATGAGTTACAGCATGACATCAATGATTTCATTTTTGTATAATGTCAAATAAAAACATTCTCGCTGTAGCACGGCGCGCGAGCCGTTCAAAAAGTACGAAAAATATAACGTAAGTGCGTGTGGGTTACATAGCGAGCTATAAACAGGAGGCCATGACGCACGCAGTAACACTTCATCGATGGAGTTATTCGTTGTACGGGACGCACAAAAATCGCACAGGTAGATAGTGTCCCCTGTCGGTGGACGACGAAAATTAGCATAACCGATCTCGTCGCTCATACGTGATCGAACCATCCTCAGCGCTCACTAAAGCTGGTTCCTGTGTGCCAGTCCACGGTGTAACTCGTTCATGACAAGCCGAAAATTACGGACGGCACTCCCAGTGCGAGATGGAGACCTCGCTCACTGACCGATAAGTGTTGGCCTTCTGTATAGACAGCAGCAGCGCCAGTTTTTGAGACTAATCCGACAGCGAAGGTCAAGGCTTCATCATCGTGTCACCGGCGCTGAGTCGCCGTCAGCCAGCTACGCGGATCTCTCGTCTAACTTTCTTTTACTCGTTTTGTTGGTCCCTTGCGTGGGCCAATAAAGCCGAAAGCAGAAGCGGGCGAACGGCCGGCGATAACTCGCCAAGATGGACAGCGGCTACAGAGGGAGGGCGGAGAGGGCTCGCTTGTCGTGGTGGCGGCCGCTTTTGATCAATGGTGGTGGTGGTAGTGGTTACAATGAAGAGGAAAAAGGCACCTAATTTCTGTCTGCCTTCAGGCGACACGGCGCAGTGCCTTATAGGGGTGGGGTGAAGGAGGGATAAAAAGGATAGAAGGAAAGTAGAAGCAGAAGAAGACAGCCAACGAGAGGAAAAAGAAGGAGATAGGAAAGTGGGGATCCGGTCGAAGCAGTCCAAGGGCGGGGTGCCACAATGCGAGAGCTACACGGCGTCAGGAGACCGCGGAGGGCGAACCAGTCGGCGGGAGCTACGCTGAAGTCGGAGATCGCGAGGGCACAACCGTCCAGCTTGAAATCCTGCGAGCGAATCAATGCCGGCACTGACCTATCCTTCTTCTTCACATGTCCCCTGCGATACCTTTCGCCCCGTGCAACTATCCGTCATCCTCCGCAAATGACCGCTATAAATCACTGGCAGCGGCGGGACGCAGGCCGTGTCCGCGGCTCTAACCCTGCTCCCGCTTTCCCGTCCGCCCACTACCCACTTCCGCTTCGCTTCGGACGGCGTATGCGCATTACTACTACTGGGGTTGGCTGTATGTAGTACGACCGCCTTTCATATCGCGATGGAAGGGCCCAGCACGCACAAAGACAAAGCGTCGCCGGCCGCGTCACGTACCAAAGACTCCCGCGTCGGTCAGCCGGCGCCCGCCCACTTTCCAGCTTTTGGGGATCGTCACGCGTGACTACCGCCAGAGGGTCGGTACGCCGAGCTGCCTGCCACGAGGGGAGACCACTCACTTTTGGCCGGTGATCATATTATACGCCGGGCACATGGGAACGACGTGAAGAGTGGAACCTAAAGACAAACGACATTGCTGGCGCTGCTGGAGCGCCACGCACTAATAATAGTAAAGGGGACGCACTGCTAGGTAATAAAAGAACACGGGAAAACGCTATGCAGGAACAAGCTAAATGTGACGCCGTAATGTTTATGAGAGTACGAAATGGAGCGAACGTCATGGTCATCGCATAGCTTAGCGAAAAACGCACCTCCTGCGCAATTTAGCCAGTGACTAAGACGACCGTAATGAATAAAACAGAAGGCAATTGCCATAATACAGTTGAAGGAAAGTATAAAGGACACATGGCAAAATGCGTTTGTAAAGGACGCGCCTGCAACTATCCAAACTCCGTGATATAGCTCACCAAAAAGAAAGCTTCGGCGATTGAAGGTTGTGCGGGAGAGGTGCCTCTTCGCACCCGCATAATGAGAGCCTTTCTCAGAACATACCAGACATTTACACGAGCTGATAGATCTGGTTAGCGTTGCAGGAACCGGATGGAAAACACGACTGGCACGCTTTGACGTCAGCTAATTTGCGGCGTCCGGCTACGATTGGACATATTTTAAATTTAACTATAACAATATTAAGGCGTAGATGCATGCAGTTTCTATATTTGACGTTGCACCTGCTACGCCACAAGTCTGAATAACTATGTATTTATAGTGACTCCAATCTGAACGTTTCCAATTGCTCGCGTGTTCAGGTGAGATTTGATATGCTTTAAAAAAGAAAAGGAGCAGAAAGCGAAGTGATGGTTTGTGCGGTCGTCGTGGAATTTACCAGTTCATTATCGGCATGGTTTAGATTATCTTACTTAAAGCACGTGGCGACCACCTTCTTGGGTTGCTAGACGAATGTCTTCTTATTTTTGTATTTCGTTAGGTGAATTGATAAGGTCAGGAAACGCCTAAATGCACCAACCAAACTGCTTTTACGAAGGTACTTTCCAACATATATCTACACTATAGATAACAGCCCAAAATAGCTGCAACAAAACCCATCTGTAAATCAGTATATATATTTATAGTATTTAGCTATACTCGTTCGCGTTTAAGCTTATGTATATACAGTATAATGATAGTGCTACGCTTAATGAATCGTTCATGGTAATGACGAGAAGTTTGTAAACAGCGGGTGTATGCTGGAGCGGACGTTTAAACAAATGAACTTGTCTTTAATGATGCACTACTTTGAAAAAGACAAGTCCATTTCTCGAATCGTCGGCTCCCCCCCCCCCCCCGTTCTTAATTTCTGATCGCAAGTTTCTATCTTCCTTTTCTTGCCTTTCATTTAGATTTCATTGTAGCTAGTTTCTCTTCCATATCTGAGTAAGTTGCGCTGCACAGGTTATTGGAAGAAAACAACGCGAATGCTGTAGGTGGACCCACATGAAGCGAAGTGCGCAATACGAAATACGTTTCCCAGTGCTCCATGTACAGGTTTTTCTTTCCATAGCTCCTCGAACGCAAGCGCCACACCAACTCGAACCATCCCCTTACCTTATACGCTACGCTAAGAACTCACTTGCTTCAAAGTGATAGGTCCGTTTCCTCTCTTTTGCAAAAACGAGACATAACATAGGTTTTCGCAGCAGGCATCAGAGATTTCATCTTTTGACGTTATTTTCCATATAAGCGTATCCGCTTATATGGTTTTTTATATGGAATTTGCTTGCCTTGATGCTAGCTTAGTGATTTCATTCAAGCATATCTCTACCGTTCGAAATATTTGTCACCAAAACAATACCAAAACTCCGGTTATGGCTTTTATTAGGTGTAAATGGACGCTTCGCGGTCGCCATTGAAAATCATTCAACATACGAGGAATATATGTTGCCCGCAAAGCAATAGTACGATAGCTGGCGAAATGTAATGACCATTAGATAAGGCCTGTGAGTACGACGTTTGTTGGGGGAACATTCACACAGTTTAAAGAAGCAATCTCGGTGCTATTTTTGTTCGCTGTAGTTTTCTTTTTTTTTTGTCATGTAGAACTATATTGCAATGATTAAGGAAGATGTCAAGAACGACCTGTTGAAACTAAAAGATGAGTTTAAACAGGAACTGAAGATGTCGCGGGAATTGTTCGAGAGGGAACTCAGAAATGAAAAGCGTGAATTTTGAACTGAACAATGCAACGTTGCTCAGAGCCTTAAGTTTACTTATATAACTATAGAGGATTCGAAAAACCAGCTGGTTACCACAGTAGCGAAAAATGGTGAATGGACCACGATAAACGAGGAACTGCAGGCGAAATGCTAGACTCTTCAGACCTCGAACGACGGCTTGTTCACCTGGAGTAGTATTCCAGAAACACAAACATCAAATTTCAGGGTGTTCAAAAAGGAGAAAATGAGGATGTTCTGAGTGTCCTCTCCATAATCATTGAGGCTATTAACGGGCCTGTTCAGAAATCTGACATAGAAACATGTCGTTGGGTCCATCCGGACCTCAGTAACATTATAGTTGAGGTTAAGTATAAGGCAAAGGGAGAACTTGTACTAAGGGAAGGAAACAAGATGAGAATTCGCAAGAACGACATCGGAATATCACACTTTGCGCAGATCGGCATAAATGAACATGTCTGTGCTGCTCTGAAAGGCCTTCTAGGCGTGGTAGTAAAGCGCAGGCATAAAAAGCAGGGGAAGTCTGTCTGGTCTTTCAGTGGTAATATTTTCACACGAAAGTCTGATGATTCCTATGTCATGCAGATATCTCACGAAGCTGATCTTGAAAAATAAGCTAGAAGTATCACGTCTTGCATAGTTACAAAAGAAAAAAAGTCACAGAATATCCACTGAGTGAATGATCATGAGTGGGGCGAAGCGTCCGTCCATCTATCCGTGCGTGTGTCCATTCGTCCGTGCATGCATGCGTCCGATCGCGTTCTAGAATGCAGACGGCGGGCGGGTAACACCGACGAAACGCGAGCCCAAGAAGCCGAGCGCAAGAGTCTTCAATGCGCCCGCCGCTCTACTCCGTCTATGCCGCACCAACGATCTGCCACGTACGGCGACTATCCAAGAGAATGAGAGAGGCACTCGTTCGCGTATTCAGGCAAAGTGCGCGCAGCAGCCAATTGTAGAGTAGCGGTACTTCGGAGAGTAGCGGCAGAGTACCGCCATCTAGGAAATGAAGCGAGAAATGGTCATCCCTTCTTCTTTCTCATCTCTTGTCTCGGTTACGCGTGACTAGTGACAAGGTTAGACTATAAAGCGCTTCGCCCCTAAAAAAAAGGTCAAACTACCATACCATTGCTCTACCACAAAATATCTCGCTACATTGTCGATTGTAGAACGCTGCTTTACATCTGAATGCGCGTTCTGCAGTTGGGAAAAATATAACATCACAGGTTTTATTAAATCAGTTCTCGTTTAAGTTTGGCATAATCATGATGACTGAGACGTGGTACTACGATGGCTGTGATATGCTTAGCCTGGACGGTTACTCTCACTTTTTTATAAATTGCCCGAATCGTGGAAGAGGAGGCGTTTGCATTCTTCTTGAAGGTTGTCGAACCCGTGAACTGGTTTCCGATTTTTATGTGATTACGGATGACTTTGAATTTTTAACTTTAAAACTGACTCTGAAATTTTCGCTGCTATTTACCGTCCACCACATAGTGACATCGTGATTTTTCTTAATTATTAGTCTTTCTTAGAATATATCAATTCAAACGAGTATCGGCTTGCGTGTGGCGGTCATTTTAATATAAACCTTCTGGAACACATTCAAAGCGCGTGCGAGTTCATATCACGCATTTTTTCGTCTGGCTATATAAATCTAATATGAACGCCAACTCGTACCACAGTAACCAGTTCATCACTGTTAGACATTTAGGAATGCTTACACACTTGTTTTTAACGCCCGTACAATTTAATCAAACATAAGTGACCACTGTCCAGTGTTCATGCAATGTCGTACCTCAAAAACGGAAAAGAAGCATTATTATCAAACTGTCTAAGTACAAAGTATCACTGATAAATCATTGCAAACTTTCAAGCGTGCCGTTAGCATGCGGGACTAGTGTTTCGTTTATATGATTAGAGATGTTCATGAAGCGTACCTAAATTTTATAGAACCTTATACAAATATCTACCTCTTTCATTTTCCTTTAAAACTTATAAACCGCCAAAGAAAATAAAAAAGAACCTTGGTTCACACTATTAGGCGTTTGATAAATCGAAAAAATAAGCCTTTCAATGCATTCTTTAGATCTCGAGAGGAAGAATTACTACAGCAGTATAAAGCTTTCAGAAATAAACTAAACAGTGCTCTTCGAAAGGTGGAGATAGCGTATTAGGAAAAGTTGTTTTCTGGTATCTGTAAAGGGCACCCTGGTCCAGCTTGGAAAGCAATAAAATATGTTTTAGGACACCACAAGGCCGACTTCATGTCACGTGAAATAACTTTAAGCAATCGTGTAATATCTGGTACAACACTTGCTGATTTTTTCAATGAATATTTCACTTCTAGTATACCACCAATTATTAATACCCTCCAAATCAATAGCTCAATTATTAGAAATGCTGAAAGCCTATTTGTATACCCGACAGACGAAACAGAAGTATTCAGACCATCTATGAGGCTTAAAAATAGCAATGCTTTAGATATTGACAATAATCAGAACGGTCCCATAAAATTTGTTTTAGAGCATTTAGCCCATGCACTTGTGTATATATTTAATTCAGCGGTAAAGTCCGGGTAACGTCTTCGTGAAACAAAGTGCTGTCATGTCTGTTCTGTTTAAAGGGCACATGGCGACAGAAACTTGCTGAAAAATTATAGCGCAATACCGAATATTCTGGTGCTTGCTAAGGATTTCAAAAAAAAGCTGCAATCCGGATTAGCCAACTTTTTCACTAAAAGTGACATTAGAAGTGACACTCAGTTTCGTTTCCATAAAGGAAGGTCTATGGAGTTAGCTTTGTTAAGGCTAAAAAATTATTTTAGAGAATTTTGAAAACAGGCTACTTATATTAGGATTGATTTCGCCAAGGATTTTATTTCATGAACAATAGCACGCTACTTCATAAGTTAAAACTATACGGCGTTCAAAGAAGTTCCCTGGCTTTAACAAAATCATATTTAGCAGAGCGACCAAAATGTGTGTGTTTCGGTAAATATCACTCATCTTCATTGCCTGTCATTAGAGGTGCCCTTCTTTTCAACGTTTTAGAGCGAAATCTGTTATGAAATCACAACTCGGGTCACGCACAGTTGTCCGCCGCCACCGCTGTCACCGCTGCTGGTGTCTGTGACCACATCGCGCGAAATTAGAAAAAAAAAACCAAAACCTAGCACCAATGGCACAGTGGGGCTCGAAGCCGGGTCCGCTGTGTGCCAGTCCAGTATTCTACTACTGAGCGCACTGGTGCTTGCGACTTCCTTTAGGCAGTCTTGATGTCGGGAAAGCAATCGACTAATAAAGCCTTTTAAAACATCAAAAAACAGCAACCAGTTGTCGCACAATCCGAATAGCGTAACGAGTGGGCCATTCAATACTCAACCCATTACAAAAGCTTGTTCTTGGTCCCCTATTAACTGTGGCGCATACCCACTTCAGCCATAATTGGCCATCGTCGTCAGCCACTGCATGAACAATTGGCACAAAATTCCTTGCAAGTGTTTAACGAATACCACGCTTCTCAGAAGAATGACGAAAACTAGCATAGTGAATGCCGGCCTACTACCCTAAAATTTTCATTATTAATGCCATAGTGGGTACCCAGCAAGTGTGCTTGCAGCAGTTACCCAATGAGTGTTTAGAAAAGACTCTGAGACACCGCTCTTCTAGCTTTCGCTGTAACTGTGCTGCGCCTTCCGCGCAGGCTTGGCGTCTTTGTCAATGACATTGTTAGTATGAACTAGTCGGTAAAATTTATATTATAAGCTGATGATGACAAGGTCTTGTTTTCTGGAGCAGATATGGATAAGTTGGTAAAAAGTTGTAATAGTTTCTTTTGTAATAATACATCATTGTCACTATCAAATAAACCTAAAGAAACCCTTAGAAAATGAAGGTAATCATATTTAGAGCTAGAAATAAGATTATGAATTAAACTAGATATATTTTTGCAGACCATAATAGATATTGTAGATGAACATGAAATTCTCGGTGTAACATTTTTATCTCATCTAAGGTGGGACTCTCACGTAAGTCATTTATGCAAGAAACTTTTTTTTACAGTGGGAGCTCTGTCGCGTTGTTGAGAGATTTTCCCAACCCAAATAAATGATTTGATATGTGGGGTTTAACGTCCCAAAACCACTATATGATTATGAGAGACGCCGTAGTGGAGGGCTCCGGAAATTTCGACCACCTGGGGTTCTTTAACGTGCACCCAAATCTGAGCACACGGGCCTACAACATTTCCGCCTCCATCGGAAATGCAGCCGCCGCAGCCGGGATTTGAACCCGCGACCTGCGGGTCAGCAACCGAGTACCTTAGCCACTAGACCACCGCGGCGGGGCATAAATAAAAGTAAGCATATATTCAGCACTGTTTTGAATCACATATAACTTACTGACATCTGGTTTGGCTTACTACAACTCAAGATAAACTCTGCAGAGGAAAGCTCTCCGTCACATTGTCAACACTGGTTATTTATCACCGACATCAACATATTTTCGCAAGCACAGTATAATTAAAATACAAAATATGTGAGTTCCGAATCGTGCGATCATTTTACATATGTTCTTCATTTAAACAGTTTCTCGAGTTAACTGCTCCACTGCAACGCAACAGTCACGCTATCAATACTCGGAATGTAGGAGGCTGGCGTATACCGCGCTTTCGCACTGACCATAAACTTCACTCATTGAAATATAACCTCCCGTGTATTCTTAATAAGCACAAACAATTACACAAACCCGTGCTAAGACATTACGGGAAATATTTGTAAATTACTAATGTATTCGTGCATTTAAATGATTTCTTCATGGTGTACTACATCTCACTGTATAGCTTTGTGTATTAATAACTACATGCTTTTGTTTTAATTTATTGTGTTGATAATATTGTTTCGTGTCGTTTACTGCCAGAATACCAGTGTGCTATTGCCGTTTTTTTCTTGTACTTGTAATATTACAAATTCTTTTCTGTAAATAAATTGGAGAATTCCGGTATTGCTTGCTTGTTGTTAGAAATGTGTTCATTCAAAAATAATTCCCTGTTACGCCTATACAAGTATTGTTATAAGCTTTCTCTTTGTATATATATTTTGTATAATGTGTGAATATGACTTGTACATTTTGTGAATATATTTTCAGTCGTCACTTGTTGCCATGTAATTGGTCTTCTGGGTCCCAGTCAAGCTGTTTCATTACAGCTTTTAGCCCAGAAGACTATCCAGAATGTAATGTTCTCGTTTTATTCCGGAAAAATGAAGAAAAAGAAAATGAAGAGAAAGAAATATAAAGAAGCTTGCGGAATGCGCTTGGTGATAGATGCGAGGAGATTGGTCAGCGTAGTGCGGTGCCTTCGGGGTGGGGGGGGGGGGGGGCGGCGTGTTCGAGGAGTTTTTTCATGCTTGTTCGTTTTTTTCGCCGGCTTCTGTCGCGTCACTCTGGAGCCTCAATTTCACGTAGCCGTTATAATTCGGAGGCATGCGCTTTTTTGAGCGCTCGTGCGTGACACAGGGAGCGGGGGCGTCGTCTGGGTTTGAACTCCTCGAAATGTTTAAATTTCGCATGTGTATACACGCACAAATACAAACACGCAGGAACATACATAAGGTATGCCCCCCCCCCCCTCAGAAAAAAATTTCCGGCTACGGTACTGTGCAGAGAGTGGCGTACCAACTGTTTCGCGAGTGGGGGGGGGGGGGGGGAGGGCAAACCTACCTCACTCGTCAGCCAGGATATATATATAAATATATTACAAGGAAAATCATCACAGCGGCAATGTCGGCAAAATTTCACTATGTTGTAACACAGCCTCGTAACAATTTCATTCTCCCGTGAGAACATAATTGAGTGATTGCGGTATTGATGGAAAACTATGCCTTATTAGTTGGTTTCCCCAGCGTGCAGCCAAGAGTGACCACTGTCGAAAGTGGGGGAGAGGGGGAGATGACGCCCGCCTTGCCCCCCCCCCCCCCCCCCCAAGCTGATACGCCTATGTGTGCACATTCTTTTTGTTCAATTTGTAGGGCTTTTCAAAACTGAATATTCGTGCTATTCTCCAAAATAGGCCCACATAATTCTCGGAGAAAACAAGACGGCGTCAGTGCTTTCTCGTAAGAGTACAATAAGAATCTAAGCGTGGATAGAAGAACAATCAGGCACACTCCATTCATGTCTTTACGTGTACAAAAGAAAACTTGATTGGCGAGCACTCCCCAAGCAGAGAACATGATAATCTATATAGCGTGAAATACGTATTCGTGCAGTCGCCGACTCTGTAGAGTACAGATTTGTAGGAAAAATTGTTAGCCTACGGTAGTGGATAGCGTTAATGTGATTTATATTGTAAGTTTTTCCCACTACTGTAGCTTCAGCGGAATGAGTGAGACGATATCTTAGGTTACTAATTTACTGGCATTAAGCATGTAATCTCCCGATGTAACATGAATTTTGATTTATTTGTATGTTTCCCGCAAATGTGTTTGGGATTATAGTGGCACACCAGTGGAGATCAAAAGTGGCACAGGCGCAAGCCCGTTACAGCTGTTGCTGTAATATACTTCTTGCAGCAAGAACTGCATAACATGTTCTGCAAGAAAGTAGGCATCTATGTACATGAGAGCTGAAAGTGTAAATGGGGAAATGATACTCGTCAAAAATGATAACAAAAAGCGAGTGAAACCAAGATTACAAATTTGACAAAAAGGTTAGAAACAAATTAAAAGTCTATGAAGGCTTACAAATGCAAAAAAAATCTGTTTGGTACCACAAAGAACATTGCTTTGCTATTTTAGACTCAAGCTGTCTTAGGACAAAAAACACACTTGAGCAAATATTCACAACAAGATAAGCAATACCCGTGCTGCAACAAAACTCCAGAAGCTCGTTAGTATTGCCATGAAATGACCGTATATTCACCCAGACAGGTCTCTGGGAAGCGTTTCAAAGTGAATAGCAGTAATAACTAGACAGCGGTTACGGCCGGCTCAAAGGATAGTCGACCAAGGTGGCCGCCTAGGGTACCATCAACATATGGTGACATGGTGGTGTCATCAGGCCACGCCATCACGTGATGATAATTTTTCGCGTCACATGTGTTGACAGGGCTGACGGGATGGACTAACGCTAAACCGTATCTCGGAGCACAAGCAGGAATTCTTCCAAGTGTAACTGTGTAGAAACGCGACTGCCTCCAACTTTTCACTACAAATATGCCCACTTGCTGCAGTCACTGAAAAGTTATTTAGTGATCCTTAGTTATTTGCGCCACAGACAGCCAGAATGACTGTCTAAGTTTGTGTCCCCCTGGATACATAAGTTATCTGCAAAGGTGGTTTTCATGTTCTCCCCAGTGCTGAATTTTAAGAAGGCCATAAACCTTAACTTTGAACACCTAGTTTAACACATGTATATAGAGTATCCTTCAGAAGCAGTCGGAGGAAGTGACGTGATTTTGTGGTAGGACATCAGACTGTCACGCAGAATGTCTATAGGTTCAAATCCGGTTAGAACACTTGTTTGTTTAAATTTTTCATTCATAGCATTCTTCGCTCACGGACTGCGCCACCGGCACCAGCACCAGAGTTTCTAAAACACAGGCTCTTAACGCAATTGTGTTTACAGATGGAAAAAGCTTGATGTAACCGTAGTTGCTTGAGGCGTATAGTTACACTGCGGAATAGTAAAGGAAGTTTGACTGAATGCAGGACTTTAGTTCTGGCAAGAGTTCATTATAATAAACTTACTAGGTGCCTATTCGGTACCACATCATTTGGATAAGATTTCCAAATAATAATAATAATAATAATAATAATAATAATAATAATAATAATAATAATAATAATAATAATAATAATAATAATAATAATAATAATAATAATAATAATAATCTTTGGTGCTGTGGCTGAAGACAATGACGAATCATGCAGGAAGCTTTTGTAATGGACTGGAGCATTCCACGACCCACTCGTTAAGCATTTCGCATTGTGTGACACCTGGTTGTTCGTTTGCTGTTCTAAAACGCTATATTACTCCTATTAACGCGATTTCTTTCCCAATATAAAGCCTGCTTAGGCTCAATTTGCAAAGTAGTTTCAAGCGCTGGCTTGGCTCAGTGGTAGAGTTCTGGGCTGGCACGCAGGGAACTCGGGTTCAAGTCCCAGTGTGTACTTAACGTTCTTTTCATTTTCTGCGATAGTGGTTACGGAAACCAGCGGTGGTGGTGGTGAACACTTACGGCGCAAAAACTACCATTGTTGGGATCTCATAACAGCTTTCATTGTGAAAAATCAGGTCAACATATAAATGGTAATTTACACCTCACTTTTCGCTCCCCAAAATAGCTTTACAAAAAAGAAAATTGGTATTCTGCGAGGGCTTTTCAATGTCACAGTATGTCGCCAAATTTCATTGCCGTAAAGGTAGTGCTGTACTGTGGGCTTTTTGGCATGGTATCCTTAAATATTATCATGGCGAATATAAACGACAGCATCAGTAAGTCATATGGGCACATGAATAGCACCATGTGCGCATATATCTATCTGGCTTTTGTTTTGCCAACTTACGGAGCTATGGCATTTAGACAGTATATAACGAACTTGGCGGAATACCGGGATCGAAATACACATGCGCTGTATGTTAAAGAACCCATAGCGCTTACAGTACACGCACTTTTTCATATTTTACCGTGTTTGTGTACTTAATGTAGAGTCCAAAAACATGGCTGTGGTTTTGGACGCCCATTTCAAATTAAATTTAGCATAGGTGTGGACCGATCCACTTTTTTCATTGTGTCGAGTGCGCTTGCTTGCCTTGGTAGCTTCAACGGCCAAGCATTAAGGATAACTTAGCGTAGTTTTTCAGATCGATTCATTTTTCGAACAATACTAGGCCTAACTAGACAATCGGTGTAAACAAATGCAAGAAGGAAATTTTCGCTTTTGTTGGGTAGTTAATCTTTATTTATTTTTAATGTTATTGGGAATGTAATAATATTGCTGCGTGTCGGGATACAGGTGAGTATCCTTTTTTATTTTTTAACGCATTCACAATCGGTTAGGCGACGCCACTGTCATAGCTCGGCCGCATAACCCTGAAGTAATACGCAGTGTCGGCAAATAACGTTTGTGGCATGGTAACGCTATTCCCTTAACCGTCGCTATCATGCTGAAGTTAAACTATAACTGTCTTTCCTTCGAAGTTCGCGCATATGTCCCATCATTCCTCTACTACAGTGATGGTAGTAAAAAAAAACATTAGGACAGCTTCGCACTATAGGTGTCCCCCGTCTGAAAACAGTGCGTAGCTAGGCAGCATTGGTTTCCCTTTTGTTTTCTTTTTTTTCAAATGCCTTTCTGTCTACCTATTTTTTCCCTATCTTCTAGCGCTTTCTGTTTTTTTTCTTTTTTTTCGAATTCGTGTTTGCTTTTTTTATTTTTATAGGTGGTGTAGTCACGAACGAGTGGCGTCTATGCCATAGCGTCATAACCGTCGGCATGGGCCCATGTTTTCTGTGCTTGGCTGAATGCCGATGAGGCCAATCTTCTCCACTACAGGGGCCTTGCCTGCGTGACGCCCAGTGCACTAGCAGTTTTTTTGGTGATACTGATAAGTGATCATCATCAAGGTGCTTGAAGAAAAAGAGGGAGAAGACTTATTCCTGCAGCTTCTGTGTGCTCAGTATGATACACGTGGAGCATTACGCCGAGCAGCTATGACAGCACGCGACAGAATACGACAGCCTGGCCCGCTAAAGGGCTCCGCACTTAAGACACGCGAGTCTAAGGCTACAACTTGGAAGTTACTATTTACGATTGTTGGCTAGAATATATTCCTAATATATACTCATTATGTGGAGCATTTTCAACATAATCCTCACCATCTGGCAATAATGATCTTTTTGCTGTATTATGAAATGCTTCACTGTTATGTGAGTACGTTCAGCAAGGTTGACGTAAAAGACGTCTCCGCATATACGACTTAGAAATCAGAATTAAAAATGTAATCTAAGCTAAAGTGCAAGCGACCATTTGCTAAGCATACAACTATACAAACAAATGCTGATGATATCGCGTGACCTCTTCCAGCTAAACAAACGAACCAATTACTCTAATAACAAAAAACTCATCCACTCTCATTATCGAACAAGCTGTACACGGACGTGAACGCAGCATTAAGTCAGGAGTGACGCCACCTCATCTCTCCCCTTCTGTATTGACGGCAAACCCGGAACAACCGCCACTCCGCAAGCAGGAATGGAAGCGAAAAGAAGCAAAGAAAAAAGCAGCGGACACGCCGTCAAAAGCAGCTTCCTTGTCCGCGGCAGAAGCAACGGGGGTGCCATAGTAGGGAAAGAAAGAAGGGTTGAGGGGGATAAAAAGGGACAAGCTGAGGACGATCTCAGTCGCGGAAGAAAAATGGCGCGCGTCGCTCCGTCTCCAAGCTCCCGTGAACAGAACAGAAACCTTTAATCTGTTCGGCGAGTCCTTCGCGAAAGCCCGGCGATTTATCACGCGCCGTTCGTCGTTTCTACCGCTGAAGGGCTTCCCCTTTCCCTCGCCTGTCTCCCACGTGCAGCTTCTTTTTCTCCCTCGGGAAGCGGCAGTGCTCCCTTCCTCAACGAAGCAAAAAGGAATCGCATCATCTGGGGAAAGGGAGGGGGTACAAAGGGAGCTAAGGAGACTGTGTAGAGATAACGGTGCGTGCAACGCCGCTGCCACGCCGTTGCGTTTGCCGAATCTCTGATTCGCACTGGCCGCAAGAGGCTATCCGGCCAGAAATCGCATTTGACTACTTTGTGGCCTTCGCTTATCGCAGTTCTCGCTCTCATACAATTTCATGAACCTAGAAACGCCGTAATCTCCAGCGTCCACACTGTAGCGTGTTCTATAGTAATGTTTCAGACCCACATAACTATATTACCCATAAACGACCTAAAGCAGGTGCAACCATACTGCTTCAAGGAGTTTTCAGCTGCACTCCATGCTCTTAAACGCAAGTACATCACGATCAATTCATGTGCGTACCATTAATCAAACCCCTGACAAGAAAGTAAGTAATATAGTGCCATCCAAGCTTTGTGCACCCTTTCGTCACAGATCTCCGCAAGGCCGTTTGTTGTGAGTGCTTGTCGTCGGGCAACAAATGCTGGAAACTAATCAGACCTGCATAAATACTGTTTGTCCCTCCTCGGGAAATTTGATACATCCAGTTAAGTGATCTCGCCATATTTTGTTACTTCTCAGCACGTGAATAAAGAAAAAAAGAGCAGTCTTCACGCACTATTCTTCAAAAGCGCCAGCTTTTGCATGTGCGCACGCAATTTTGCTAGACCTGAAAAGATCAGAAATAAACCGGGTCTTCTTTTTTTATCAGCCACACCAGCCTATTTCTTGTACACTTCAGGAATACTTGAGGATTGTTGGAACATGCGTTTACCATGGTAAAGGCCTCTTTCAACGATTTCCAATTATCTTGTGCGAGCTGATTACATTTCATGGCTGCAAAGCTTTCAAATGCAAGCCCTTACTTAATTTTCTGCTATATGCTTTGCACTTAGCTTAGAACCTATTCTATCATTCTAATAAACCAACAGCCAACTGCCCGAAAAATTACGTGACTTTTCAACTCTATTTCTTCCTAATATTATCTGTGCCCTTTCTACCTGATCCCAATTGCCACCTTCCTGTAAACTATTGCTATTTCTATAGCAGTTCTAGTTTCATCCCTCGCTGCGCGGTCCTTAAGAGGCCCTACATCACTCTACCAAGTATCCACCAAATGTATTCACTAAAACAATTTATTGGATCATGAATCGACCACCGCAACAACTTTTGGCAGCCGTCAAGTACGGGTGGAGTTGCAGAGATTTGTCGCACGCTGTAATTGCTTTCTATTTTCTCTCGTCCTTGCGAGCGCACTCGAAGCTAGGCAAATAAGGCAAAACACAAAAAAAACGAAGTTACGTCACGCTCGTGGCATGTGGCTGAGCATTTTTTCTTGTTTCTTCAAAGGCACAGTCAATCTTCTGTGAGGGCGCGTGCGGGTACGTAGCGGCCACTCCCGACGGCCGCAG
The DNA here is from genome assembly GCF_013339725.1 of Rhipicephalus microplus. Classification (NCBI taxonomy): domain Eukaryota; kingdom Metazoa; phylum Arthropoda; class Arachnida; order Ixodida; family Ixodidae; genus Rhipicephalus; species Rhipicephalus microplus. Next base: position 4,100,118 of record NW_023613933.1, on the reverse strand, counting down.
TAATATGCAGTCCTAGATGCTCAAGTCGGCCAACAGCTGATAATCTGGGTATATGGCACGGTCATTTAAGTATATGGTATCATTCGTGGAAAGAAGAGGGTGATTTTTTGGCTGAATTCCAGGCCAAGCGCCTCGCTATATTATTTGACCCACGTGTTCTCGGGAGCCTGGACTATCGACCGGCAACGTTTTTTGACCATTCTGAAAAAAGTGCTGCATGGCCCTTTTAACATCAAGTTTTGTTCATTGTTTTCAAATTCCCAATTCGTGTTCATATTTCAATAAGGTCGAGTGGCTGTGAACGTTTCAAGGATGGCGGCCAGCTCCCGGCGATGATTTGGTAAAGGCTGCCACATCCGCTCTTGCCAATATTAAAGGGGCCCTGTAGTACTTTTTCAAGTAGCTATGAAACGAATTCCCTAAAGGAATTTATTGCCACGAGAATTCACCACTGCACGAATTTTCAGCATCAGTCGAGTGTGAGCAGAGTTGCGAAATCTTGTCGCACGCTGCCACTGCGTTCTCTCATCTTTTGTGCCGACGAAAGCACTGGAAGCTAGTCAGAGAGAAGTGATACGGGGAAAAAATTGTCTCACGCACACCTCGTCACCTTGAAACACTTTTTCTTGTATTCTTCTTAAATCTATCTATCTATCTATCTATCTATCTATCTATCTATCTATCTATCTATCTATCTATCTATCTATCTATCTATCTATCTATCTATCTATCTATCTATCTATCTATCTATCTATCTATCTATCTATCTATCTATGTATCTATCTATTATCTATCTATCTATCTATCTATCTATCTATCTATCTATCTATCTATCTATCTATCTATCTATCTATCTATCTATCTATCTATCTATCTATCTATCTATCTATCTATCTATCTATCTATCTAACCGCCTAAAACTTTTAGCTCTCCTGGTCGTTGGGATAATGGGATCTATATCAAAATTGGTATGACATAACATGACTGTGCGACGAGCATAAGTGACTAGTCATAAAATGAAAAGTATGGCATGTATGCCATGAATGTCATGATTTAGATGTCAGAGTCATGATGCTCCTGCGGCGGTTTACTTCACATGACATATCAAAAAACTGGTATGGTATGACATGACTGTATGGCGAAAGCGACAGGCCTTCACGTGGAAATCTTGACATGAGTGTCATGTAAGAACATGACTACATGCTACGCTCATAGCACGCTCGCGGCCATTTCGCTAGCTTCTCATATACCAAATTTGATATTACATGACGTGAATGGATGGCTGAGCACAAATGTCATCCGCAAACATAGTAATCATGACATTGAAGTCAGGTGCGGCATATTTTACGTTGACCTCATAACGTTGTGCTGATTTTAATGCGACAATTCAACTATCCTTAATCGCGCTTCGCATATCATTGATTCCCACTGTACGTGGGATATATCTTTTTTTTTTCTTCGAATACGCCGCTTTTCAGTGCGATCGCGCACGCACGCGTGGACAAGTAACGGCTCCTGCGGCGGCCCCAATGTCGACCGAGCGTGTCATGCTCAAATCGGCCAATGGCAGATACAATGACTGACGAGTGATTTTTTAGCTTGTAGTGTTATTTGTTGAGAGAAGGAAAATATTTTTTTATCTGACTGATAATTTATTGTGAATTCTAGGCCACGTGCTGCGCTATATAATGTTAGGCGCACGTGTTCTCAGCAACCTCAATTACCAATCGCCAGCGTTTTCTTAACGTGCTCAAAAAATGTTGCAAGGCCCCTTTAAATATTCAGGGAGTTTATTTCCCTGCAGAGATTTTTTTCGCTAATTACCGTAAATAAACGTATTTTCCTCCTGTTCGACAAAGTGGCTAACATGCATCAAAATTCGAGCGCCCCCTCTCCCTTCATTGCAATGCAGTGATAAAGCCGCAATATCTATGAGTAGAAATAATCTTGCGCCTAAATAGAAGCCCTTACTTCTTTGTGTACTGAGCCCCTTAATCTGTAGTGTACCAATAGTTTAAGGTATGAAATACAACTATTTTGTCATGGGACCACATTATGTTTTACGTTGAAATACATTGTTTCGCAGCAGCAACCCACCGGCAAAGCATTTGTACAAACACGTGCATTTTCCATTACAAACAACAACAACGAAACAAAAAAATGTGTTCAGCCGGTGCAAGATGACATCATATTTAGCCGTTGCCGTCCATGGCTTTGTGGGCGTTCGTGGGAAAAATGAAAAGCCCGGTAGAAATCCTGTCAAACAGTTGGCTGGGATAATGATGATCTTTGGTGTTTTGTGGCGCAATGGCCATTTGATGGCCAAAGAGCACCAGGACACGTGACAAGAGATGAGAACAATGATTAGGATTGATGGCTGTATAAGGTCCTTAAAATTTATTGCGCCAACGCGGGTAAAAACATAGAAGTACTAAAATCATGAGAGTGATGTGAAATGTGTGTAGTGGAAATAGATGACGAAAAGTCGCAATAAGAAATGCATGGCGGACGTATATGGTATTAACACATGTGCGTCGTCAACCCCCTTGCGTTCAAGGGCTTTGAGGCAGTGCTTTTTTTAATTTAACTAATGCAGCAGCTGCGGGATGCTTGGGTATATGACATGAAAGGTATTCACGTCTATTAACAAAACCCAACGATGATTTACAAGTGAAAAGTGCTTCCCTACTGATGAACGTTCCAAGGTGAAGTGCTATCTGTTGTCGGTAGTTTAATGGGAAATGTTCTCTTCTTAGAGTGTCTAATTGATTGCACTGGATTAAATTGTGAAGCACGGTCAGTGCTCCGTATCTCTCACACAAGGATGGATTGCCACCAGACAAAAGTTATTAGTGTGTAACATGTGTGTGTCCTGTCATTAGCCTTGTAAATGTAACTTCTGTGCAACGAGATTTGGATACTGGCAGCCGAAACTCAAGTTGTGGCTTAATAGTGTGCAGTTTATTTTCTGTGTGCTCTTCCCACGTGTTCTGCCAAGAAGTCCTAAGCTTTTGTTTCAGTAAAGGTTCCAGGTCAAGTTCTGGTATGTACGTATTAGGAATACTTGCGATGACGGAGACGGCTAGCTGATCTGCCAACACGTTTCCTTGTATCTTGTGGTGTCCTGGAACCCAGCACAACACGGCATGCAGTTTGAGTGGGTTGACTGTGCATAGGAGTGCGTGGAGAGATACAAGAACAAAGTTTTTATATTTTTAAGGGTTCTAAGGACTTTTACCACGCTCAGGGAATCAGTGTATATTACTGCACTTTGTAGTTTCAATTTTTTAATGTGTTTGATGGCTGCAAATATCGCGTCTCTGCTGTGAATACACTTGTGTTAGGCCCCGCCGCGGTGGTCTAGTGGCTAAGGTACTTGGCTGCTGACCCGCAGGTCGCGGGCTCGAATCCCGGCTGCGGCGACTGCATTTCTGATGGAGGCGGAAATACTGTAGGTCCGTGTGCTCCAATTTGGGTGCACGTTAAAGAACTCCAGGTGGTCGAAATTTCCGGAGCCCTCCACTACGGCCTCTCTCATAATCTTATGGTGATTTTGGCACGTTGAACCCCACATATCAATCAATCAACACTTGTGTTAGGGTAGAGACTACCGGAATATAAAAAAGGTGGGCTGACTGCAGCGTGGGAGGCATGCAGACTTGAAGTGATCGCTAAATAATTCTGGGCAATTGTATTCGTTCTTGAGTTCTAAGAAGTATGTGAGGATATGTAGAATAGGTGCGTGTTTCATCACTTCTGCCAAAGACACATTGCAGTCTGTAAGCTGCCACTGCCACGGCGGGAGACCTACACAAGGAGCTACCAAACGGTGTTCAAATAGTGGCACACTCGTTTCCTCAGCGAGGTCCCTTACATGAAATGAGTAAGGCTGTCTCAGCGAGGGGTGGTTCTCAAGTAGGACAGAACCAGATAAATAATTGATAATGGAGTGTGAGGGGTCTTCCTCTTGTGCATTTACTATGAGATAGTACACAGAGGGTATGTAACATCGCTGCAAATTGAGCGACCACTCGTTGGATTCAACGTATAGAGGCTCTCTATGGAGCTCGTGCGAAAAGTACCTGTGTAAAGGCGTATGCCCAAATGGTGGTCCGGGTCAAGCATTTTGAAAGCGCTTGATGCCGAAGAGTGATAGGCAATGGTCCCATAATTTAGGCGCGTGCGTATGAGGCTTTTATATGATTTATGAGACATTTTCTATCACAGCCCCATGTTGTCCGCGACAAGACCTTTATTACATTCATAGCTCTCAGGTATTTGTTTTTGAAATTTTTATGTGGCGTACAAATGTCAATTTCATGTCTAAAACTACGCATAAAAATTTTCACAGCTAGCGGCTGCCCATACAGATCAATGTCCGGATCTGAATGGAGGCCTTCCTATTTTGAAAATAAAACGCACGTGCTTTTTTGCGGATTAAGGCTGAGCCCGTTTTCGTCGGCACCTTTGGTTACCTTATTCAAACCAAGTTGAACCTGCTGTCGGCAACTTGTGAGTATGCATCATTTGTAACCTCTGTGCACGTCGTTGACGTATGTGCAGTAAAGCATATTGCGTGGAATGTGCTGATGTAAGGAATTCACTTTTATAATAAAAACTGTGCAACTCAAGGCACCACCTTGCGGCACTCCAGTCTGCTGAACCAATGTTCTAGACAAGATATTTCCAAATTGTAAGTGGAAGCTGCGATTAGATAACTTTCGATTAAGGCTAGCATGTTACCTCGGATAGCAATGTTTGACTAGTCTCGTAGTTTGCCAAAGTACCAGGTGGTATTGTAACCCTTTTCCACGTCGATGAACACCGAGAAAAAATGTTTATGGGCGAAGGCATCAGGAGTTTGTGTTTCAATACGCAAGGGGTGGTCAGTGATGGATCTGCCCTCACGAAATCCGCACTGGTGGGGGTCAAATAGGTTGTTTGCCTCCAAGAAAAGTATCAGTCGGTAGTTATTCATTTTTTCGAAAAGGTCACACAAGCAACTTGCCTGTGCAATCGGCTGGTAACTGTTCGCGGAAGATGGATCCTTGCCTTGCTTGAGTATAGGAATAACCATAGCTTCCTTCCAAATAGTGCGGATCTCACCGGAATACCATACTACGTTACACATGGTAAGTAATGTATTTCGCATTTCGACTGGTAAGTTTTGCAACATTTTATGAGCCCCATGGTCAGAACCTGGGGCTGAGTGGCTGCAGCAGTTCAACGATGTCTGTACCTCATCCATGCTAAAAGGTAGGTCGTATGCCTTATATATTGTACATTTGCGATATAGTTTCTGGTTCTCTGTTCTCATTTACGCTGTTGGAAGGCTGTGGAGTAGTGTGACGAGCTGGAGACCTCTTCGAAGTATAGGCACTTGGGTAGTTCGCCTGGTCTTCCAAAGTGTCACCTGTCATGCTTACTAGAGGGAGTGAGTATGCTTGTCTTCCTGCTACATTACTAACCATGTTTCATGCTTTTCATGTGTATATTTATTCACGCCTCATAAAAAAATGCGAACTATTTCTGCTCGAGACCTTATGTTTTTAAAATTTGTTAGGTTTTCACTGTCGGAGAGTCTCGAAGCAACTTCCATGCTTTATTTTGCTTCCTTCACGCATTTCGACATTCAGTGCTCCACCATGGGACACGTAGTTTGCTAGTCAGTCCAGACGTTTGTGGAATTAGTTTTGGTGCAGCGTTGATCGGAAAAGCTCTGAAGTACTGTACAGCTGCATGAATGCTTAAGCCAGATAAGTCAGTCGATTTAAGTCGAGTAAGCTTATAAAATTATTCCATATCGGTATTTCTTGTGAGCCATTTGGGAACCTATGAAAGAAATTCATTTGATGCTAGTGTGCTCAGAACTACAGGTAAATAGTGACTTTTGAAAGAATCATTGATGATTTAACCGTGGAGCAGGGGTAAAAGCGATGGAGATACAATGCTGAGGTCAATGAACGCGAGGCAGTAATAAGTTGCTCTTTTCGATTTAAAAGATACGCGCCAAAATAGAAGATAAACTATTCAATTAGACGACCTCGTGTGCCACAGCGAGAGTTACCCTATAGTGTACTATGTGCATTAAGTCCCCTAGGACAAGATAGGGTTCGGGAAGTTTGACTATCAAAGAGTGGATTTCATGTTTATGAAGTTGGTGGTGTATAGGTATGTATAGAGAGCAAATGATGACGAGTTTATTGAATAATACCGCTCGAACAGCCTCTGCTTCAAGAGACACTCGAAGCGGTGTGTGTGTGTGTGTGCATGGAATTCTTTGATTAGCCTCTACGGCTACAGCTCCAGATCATGTCATTCGATCACGGTCCTTTCAGAAAATAATGTAGTTACGAAGACAGTTGGTGTGTTTGTATTTTAAGTGCGTTCCTTGTGCATGCAGAGCCTTTGGTGAATGTTTGTATAAAAGCTCTTGGACATCGTCAAGGTTCATGAGAAGGTCCCTTCTGTTCCAATATATAATTTGTGTGTTCATCATGAAAGTAACGTTGTGTGTACGAGAAATATGGTTCTATTGTTTAAATGGGAAGTCTGAGCTTAAGTAACAGAGCCATCATCGAACCGTAGAATCCATTCTGTCTTGGGAGGAACTGCACGCCCGCGCGCGCGAGCCGGTTGTTCGAGCTACGGACCTCTACTGGTGAGACAAGGCCTTAGTACCTGACGACCCTGGAGTCACTGGTAGCTGTTCGCGAGCTGGCGGAACAGACTGGTCTGCTACTGCCAAGGAGCTAGGTGCTACAGCCGATGGCTCACTCTGCGCAAGTGGAAGGAGTGGCGGGGGCTGGTGCGACGTTACCCCCCGGCGCGCCGCATCATCATAGGGTGTTGCATAGAAAAGTGCCACCTTTTACGCGTGTTGCATAGAAAAGTGCCACCTTTTACGCACTTCCTTAAATGAGATGTTTTCTTCTACTTTGAGCGTTATAATGGCTTTTTCTTTTTCCGGATTGAACTCAAATGCGAGTAGGCTGCATGATCGCCATCACAGTTGGCACAGTGAGGCGTGTTTGTACAGTTATTAGAGGGTTGCCAGCGGTCTCCACATTTTGCGCAAGTTTCGTGACCTCGGCAGCTCTGGGAGCCGTGGCTGAATCACTGACATTTGTAGCATCGTCTAGGGTTTGGAATGCAAGGGCAGACGGCGAGTTCAATGAAACCTGTTTCTATATCTGAAGGTAGTATACATTGCATGCAAATGTCAATATGAGGTGCTTAGTGGGTATTTCTTTGTTGTCGCATCTGATCAGGACACGTTTCACATCAGAGACATTTTGATCTTTCCAGCTTTGTAATTGTTCTTGCTCGGTCAGTTGAAGGAGGTCTGCTTCTGAGACGACTGCACGTGATATATGCATGGACCTGTGAGGAGAAAATTATATTGGAATGTTACCTAATGTTCCTAGTTTACCAAGTTTTTCAAACTGTTGTTTAAGAGGTAGTTCAAGGAGAAGGTCACCAATCGCCGTTTTAGTTACTTTTAAGTCTGGTCCCAAGACTTCGGTCAACGACTTTGACACAAGAAATGGTGAACTCGATTAGTCTGTTTGTCTTGAGCTTCACTGTGAATGACATGAAACTTTGGAAACAATAAGGATAAGGCTGTGGTATGCGTATTCGTCAGTGCGCACCATTTTGTGAACGAGACGATTGAGTAGACGGAGAAATCAGGGTGTTCCCAGAATATTTTTGTTTGTTTCGGCAGCAATGAGGGCCACCCACCATAGAGTTTAACTAGGGGACGCAGAAGCACTAGTGTGAGGCTGCAGATGCTAGCCGTACATTGCCACTATAACTAAATACAATTACCCAAGGGTGAGTAACCACACAAGGGTAACCCTCACCGCCAGGAAGAGTAGAAGTGAGCGAAAAGAGTATAAGACACGACAGATTGAAAGTGAGAAATAAAGACGAAGATGAGAGAGAGTAATATGAAAAGGCGAGTGTCGGTTTACTCTGGGTGGGTCAACCCAGGAGTGCCGTCTACGTGAAGCCGGGGCCAAAGGGGTGTGTTGCCTCTGCTGGAGGGAATTAAAGGTCCAATCACCCGGCGTCAGCTCAACCCCCTCAACCCCCAGGATCCCCCTTTTCCCGGGCATGGCTAAGCCAGCCATGGCTAGGCGTGGGAGGGGGTCTAAACCCTCCGTTAGCTGAGGTCCGTCATGTCGCTACACACCAAACGCCTGCTTACGCAGACACCCCTGCGGGGCAACAGTTGTCTGTCGACCTAAAGGTAAGATAGCGATAAATTATTCATTCACGGCATGTGGTCGTGAGACATTCTGTTCACATTAGAATTCCAGAGCAAATATTAGTATTAGTGCCATAGCATAATATTCGTATAACAATTGCAGGAGTTTCGCGCCCCAAAACCACGATATCATTAATAGACGACGCAGTGAAAGGCTCCGCCAGTTTAAACCTATTCTTTAACGTGTACGAAAATGTTAGCACGAGGGGGCGTAGTAAGCTGGTGGTATCGCAAATGTATAACGTAAATTGTTATTTTATTACGCAAAACAACAGAATACATACTGGGATTAGATAGTAGGTTTATTCGGTGTGATATAAATCAGTTTGTTGGCAACCACAAGAAACTAAAGCATTGTTTTAGCGCTGCAACTGATGTCACTGCTCTTTTTTCTGATGTCATCAGAGGACACTCTTCCAACTTCATGACTTGTACCCTGCTCTTACCTCTCCACTTCTTAGTTCTGCCATATGATTACTTCCCCTTCAACGACGCCTTCACATTCTGTCAGCCTTTCCGCGGGTTTCTGCTGATGAAGGACATGTGTCTGCATTTATAAGATGAAAGACCGCGAAACCATGAGAGAGAGAGACAAAAACTGCGGCTTTAACCTTAAAATGCTACACTAATAGTCGCGTCTTTTGGTTCTTGCAGTTTTAATATCAAAACACTGCTCCTCATCTGAAGTGGTCTTCAAATAAGGAAAAATGGGGCATAACTAAATAGCACCGCTACGAGCAACGAGCAAGATAATGACAGCCTTTTTATAGGAGCGAGTTTGTTTCTTACTAACTAGTCGTATTGTCGTAATTTAACATTTGTTTTGTGGTGTATGGTATAAATGCTGCGATTGATATTCATTATACAAAATGCTGAAATTTCTCACACCGGGAATCGAGTGCATAACGGAATAAGTAGCAAAATGTAATCAGTAAGTCTGTGTGTGCAAATATAAAAAACTTTCAACTTAGATTTGAACTCAAATCCATGTTAGAATCGAATCGAAAAATTTTTGGATACTTTCGATTATGACTGGTACCACTATTGACTTTCGCGAAAAATTTATTTCTTCCCTTTTCACCAACCCGACATGAAGAAGCAACTTTGCCGCAAGAAACAGTGGTGCCATTCTCTTTCAACTTTTCATCAGAGTTCTTTTTTTCTAAGCGTGACGTCTCAGTTTGGAGGAGCAGTCTCATTTCATCAACACGATTTAATTTCTGGGCTTCATCATTCTGGTAAACCCTAGGTTTACCACACTTTTAGAGTTTTTTTTAATTTCAATATATCGGCCAACTAGTTTCGTAGACTTTCTTCAAGGGGTCCTGCAATACTTGTTGAGCATGGTAAGAAAAACGCCACCCTTCGCTATAGTCCAGGCTCCTGAGAACATGCAGGTCAAACAAACATCGTCGTGCGACCTGAAACTTACAATTATTTCTCAAAGTTAGCTAGAGATCACTGCCTCCACTCTCGAAAAATGATGCCATAAATCCAAATGACCACACCATAAACCCAATGTCCAATGCGATTGGCTGATTTCAGCATCGTAAGCGACATAGTTACCGTGGCCACCGCGAGATACCACACGTTCGAAGAAAAAGGAAAGTGCTCAATGTCATGGGGCACGCCGATGATAGTAGGCATCTTTTTTCTCACTTGTGATTCCCCCTGCGTAGCTTTCAGTGCACAACTGGCTTAAAATGAGAAAGAAAAGCGTTTGAAGCGTGCGATAAATCTTCGTAAGTCTGCTCCTAATTGATGGATCTTAAAAAATTGTCGGCAGTCGATTCGTGAGGCAATACGCTGTTTTAATGAAACCATTCAACAATTAATTGAAAAATTTTGGAAAGTTGAATATAATTTCGGCACTGTTTTTCAATCGTATGTCAGCCTCATAAACTCTCTTTGTAGTGATAGCATTTGAAACATCGATTCATAGTTAGGTTTTATGCAACTATGATCTAGAGGCATCTGCTGTGCAGATCTGGTTTATTGCATTTTTTTCCTATTTGCAGAGGAAAAAAATAACGTGGGAAGGATTGCATTACATCAGCATGCAAGCTGTTCCAAATCTGTTATTTGCAAAAATATGAAAACAAGAAAACAGAAATAATCGTATTATTTTTCTGCCATGTGCTTCCCCGGCGCCATGCAGCTAGCTTATTTCCTCGAGCATGATTTCTTAGTGAATAATAGTAGTTAATGAAAGAAACCGCACAAAAACGCAAACACAAAAAAGTGGAATAAGTATCTGTTATATATGTTTATTCTGTTAAATCCGCTTTTATTACTGGTAACGCTAAAATTCAAAGGACCAATAGTGCTTTGTCTTTCACAAATAATAAAAAACATTTCTCACTTTATATTCATGAAATCGTTTCCTACTTTGACTAAAAATATTCTACATCTCAATTATGCGCTTTAAAAACATGTTTTAATCCTTTGCAGGACAGTAGTATTAATGTGTAGCACTTTTGTACTGTGTTTCAAACACTCAAATTGGAAAAAAGACTATTCCGATTGGCACTGGTCTTACTTTTGGTAGCATAAAACGAGGTATTGAAGAATGCTTTTAGGGGTTTCTACTTTGCTATGACATGCGGCGCGGACAGCAAATTGGATTGAGCGCGTGCTATGATTATTCCTCGCTATCTACGGACTTGACCTAAATTAGCGCCTTAAACACGTTGCGTCAACATAACTGTGAAGTCTTTCACTTGACCCGTTCACTAAAGGGAGCCTATAGTGGCTCACATGCAGCAGAGGGCAGATTCGATTTCCAAAATCGGCGGAAATCGCTGTCGACTTTATTTGTCGGTAATAACTGCCGCAGCGTGCTCGCGTTGGCTGTTGTATACGTGTCACCGGTAGCTCTCACGTACACCAGGCACAATACACAGTAGCTAGCTGTGCAGCAAAGACCTAGCTTCACTGGGCATTGACTGCTTGAAGCCATTCCAATACTAAAAAGCCTTCTTAAATTTGAAAACAATATTTGTGACTATTTTTTTATTTCACACCGCCTGAGGACAGCGGTACAGATATGTACCACTCTTCATGCCTGGCTATGAAAGCAGTGGTACATATATGTAACATTTCTTTTTCTCAGAATATGTTCTGCCGGATTTCTCCCAAATGGTGTCAAACATTTCCTTAAGCCAGTCTGAGTGTTCTGCTGATTTGAAAAAAAAAATTATTCTGAAAATAGAAACTCACGAATGGTTAATCTGTTTCCAAAATTGGGATTGTTTGATTATTTGGAATCGTAAAGGGGCCTTCGAAATCGAAGCAAATGTACGAAACTATTTGAATTGAACATTTGGATATTTCAATTTTTCTAGACCCACACTAACTGCTTAGCTACTTCAGTGCTCATATTGGGTGCGTGAATTAATGCCATTCACTTAAAGGGCATATCAAATTGTAATGAATATCGAAACTAGCATCCGTTGATAAGCAAGTACAATCAAACTTTCAAGAAAAAAACGCATTTTACGGTTCAAATTTAACATGTCCTAACAATAATTTTTGGGGGTTTAGTGTACTGGTCCATGGTAGGATTATGAGGCGCATAGGGGTGAAGACTACAGAAAATTTTTGGCCACTCAGATTTCTCGATATTTCACTCAAGTGTTGGTGTTAAATGCAATTAGCCCCCATTTAAATGGGCCGACATGGCCTGGAATGGAGCCTGAGACTTACAGCTTAGCAACGCAACACCTCACCCTGCCCAGCTACTTCTGTTGCTTTTCGGCAAAACGTATGTCCATGTTTTCGAGTCCGAAGGTTGCTGTAAGTCTAGTGCATACGTACTGCGGGTTCTAGAATATTTAGAAATATCGAACTAGACGAACAGCGTTCTTATCAATTAGGTGCTAAAACTGAGTAGCGTATTCTAAATGTCCAATATTTAAAAAACATTTGTCCAATAAGCAGCACCGGCAAGGAAACAGCAAATGAACAAAATGCTCGAACAGCGAGGGGTTTTTTGGTCTTATTATTGTATCACCAAGATCAATGCAGCCCGTGGAGCTGTTCCAAGACTATCAACGCTATATTATTCACCGGATGAAGGCGTTTTTCTTTTCCGTGTGTTGTAAGCCTAGCACGGAACAGTATTTTAATGCACTGTTGTTATTTGTGATAAGTCCACAAGTAGCCATGCAGGTGCTGTTGATCTCGTGAGGCAAGAGATATAATTACATAGGTGGCATATTTAAATTTATTTTCTTTTGCGTTGAAAATGGCCATTTGCGTGTTGTTTTCTGTAATAGTATTTAGATGCTTGTTTCGCTTTGTCATCCTTCACAGCGTAAATCTTTTACTACGTTGCCGCCGCACTGTATAAGTCAGTTCCTGTCTTCAATCATTTAATTACAGAAGGTTGGAACTTCGACTCAACAGAAGTGCACTTTTTGTGTATGTCTACACGGATAACAACATGCTTGTTGTGTTTCTGTGAATTGTTCTTGCAAACACAGTACTCAACACTGATGTTCAATAGCTCGTGCTAAGGTCGATGCTGTGATAGCTAGTTTAACAGCTTCTTTACATATTTATCTGTACTTGAGTTCACTCAACATTGTTTATTTATGTGTATGTTTTATAAAAAGCTTGTAATTATACATTAATAATGATTGAAGTGGTAAAACTCCCGCAACCATGATATGATTATGAGAGACGCCGTAGTGGAAGGCACCAGAAATATCGACCACCCGGGGTTTCCAAACGTGCTCCTAAATTTAACTACACGGGCCTCGAGAATTTTCACCTTCATCGAAAATGCGGCCGTGGTGGCCGGGACTCGATCCCGCGACCTGCGGGTGAGCAGTCGAGCGTAATAAGCACTACACCTCCATGATGGGTATACAAAAGCTTGTGACAAAGTACCACCCTGAATACTGTTGCCACAGCTCTAACTCAACGTACACTTACTATGCATTGTGAAGGCTATTGTGAGTACTGTATATGAGCTTACTTGAGCTTACATAACTGCGACATTTGGGTTTGTCGGTTCATAGTCGCCTAGACGCTCCTGTTAGACTATAGTTTGTGCACAATTGTTTGAAATAAAATGGAGAATTGTAGGGGTGTTTCGAATGGTTGCCTCACTATTCAAAAACTGTTCGAATATCCCTCGATTTATATTGGTATTCGATTCCGTTCTAAAATTTAGTACTCCCACACCCCTAGTTCATAAGCTTACTTTGGTGCGAAGCTGCTGTAACGCTAAGCACTTGTTCTCAACGCCAAAGACCTTCGAAGTCACCAGGTACGATTTGATAAATATAATATGTTCCATCAGGTAATTATCTCAAACGTTAAAAGCAAATCTTCGTTAATCAGTATACAGCATTCACACTGATTTCTCGTACAAATATTGAGAGCATATAAAGTATTAAGACCGAGAGGCTGAATTCAGACCGTGAGGCGTATTCAGACCTAGAGGCAGTCATTTGCTAGTTTGTACAATCCCAGAGCAAGTTCATAATGGTGTAGATTCTCTAAGGGCCCATCAGCCTGTAGGGGCATTTTATACAAACCAGCTTGGGGCGTGGAATAGTTCGAAATGCTTGCATTGTCGCGTTTGCGTTGGCCACGAATTTGTGTTATCTGCTATGAGAAAAGCTGAAGCGGTCGACGGGTAACCTAAAGTGTTACGTTGCGGGGTTTTCGTGGCGTATGGGATAGCCCATACGCTATCCCATACAAACATCCCATACATATCCCATACATACGGCTATCCCATACAAACCATACAATATGCTTTTATTAGGACTTCACATTCTGAACACACACACACACACACACCACACACACACACACACACACACACACACACACACATATATATATATATATATATATATATATATATATATATATATATATATATATATATATATATATATATATTTATGGCATAGTTCCTAATAAAGAAGAAACGCAATCCAGAAGCATGTGCTTTATCTCTATGTCGGATCGTAATGTAAGCTGGCCTCTTAATTAACCATGGCAAAGGGTGCGTCGCAACTGTTAGATAATGCTAAAAAACGACGTCGGTGGTGCGAAAAAACTTGGTGCTCATTCGGTCATTTCGCTGATATTGTCACTTTCTGCCATTCTGAGGCAATTAGGTACCAACCAGTTGACGCTCGCGTGGGTGGCAAGTTTATAATAAACGGTAGGCTACATTCACTGGCATTCTTTATAATTACATGGCAGTGGACACGGAAATAGAGAACGTGTTCGTAAGTCTAGACAGCACAGCTGGCCAAGCCCTGGCTGAGTGAAAGCAATGTGTTGGCTTCACCAATGCGTGGCTACATAGCAAGAAATAAAGGAAAAAAAAGAGAAAAATATATTTTGCACAAGGTTCACTTCAATTTCGTCGAGGTGTGTGGCGCATCACGCCGTCACGCACTGTTCCGAGTGGGGTGCCAGTGACGGAGGGCCCGGGTTGTCCGCGTTGCCGTGCCGAATGGACGAAGCACGACGGTGCAGCCCATCCCGGTGGGAAAGCAGCCGCGACTGGAGAAGGAGGAGGGCCCTGGCCGCAGTGCCGGCGGCAGCGGCGGCGTGAGTAATGCGCGCCGTGTCAGCGCTGTCCGGGCGCGCGGCGAGCCCGCGATCAATCTACCGAGAGCGCGGACCAAATGGGATTGGAATTAAGTCGCGCGTTGTCGCGCTCAATCTGTCGGCGCCCTCTGGTGTGGAGGTGGCAAACTAGGCGGGGCTAATCCGCGGTTGATCTCTCGGTCGACCGGAAGCGCCCCGGTCGAAGAGGACCGACCGCTGGCCGCACAGCTCCGCTCGAGGCGCGGACACTGGCTTCGCTTGTGCTCCTTCTGCACACGTGGTGGAAGAGAAGCAGATGCAAACGCTCGCCTCGTTCTCGCGCGCCACGTCGCACGAAATACATCATGTGAAAGTCGAAGAAATTTTATCAGTAAAAACAGTGCTCATTCGCACACGTGTACAAAGAAACATCACCCGAGGACGGGCGCCGACTGCCAACAAAGCTTTTATTCTTCCTGCACAAATATATAGGTTATGAAAAGCGCAAGGCGGGGAAGGGAGGTAGACAGGAAAATAGTGTAGTTACACATGGTACTGATGATAAAAGCAGAAGGGTACATTGTTGCGAGTCCTGTAGGAAGCTCTATTGCTTGTCTGAAAGGATGAGTGATGAGGCGCTGATACACGCAATGTGTCTAGCGCATACAATGTTTGTTTTCAGTGTTTGAATTGGCGCTCTTTTTACAGAGGGATATGTACCAACTAGCTCCCTCCTATTCACTTTTAAGTCATGTCGACGAAATTAGCACCTTCCTCTAAGAAAGCACTTCGTTTGGTATAGAGAACGTGCATCGACTGTGCAAGCTGGGCGGGTCTCATATGAGTTGAATCATACGCAGCCCGAGAAGAGTTGCAACAGTCTGAGCGGTGGCAGTCAAGTTTAGTTTTACACGGTCCTTATACAAAATAGCTGAAGCCACAACTGAAACCATGATCAGCTGCTGCATGAGTCGTTCTGCCTAAGCATTCCTTCACTCCTATTTTCCATTTATGACGTGCCACCGTGAAGAAGAGAGAATTAAGAGGCAGCTCATATCAGAAGAAGCACCATTCGAACAAACTACTGTATTATCAATAATTACATCGCTGTTATTGGTACAATATCAATATATATTAAACAGCGCGTTTGAGGAACCAAAGATATAGGAGTTGGGAGGAATATTGCAGTAATTTACAATGACTGACCTGTAGCAACAAAGAGGTGCAGGAATATATATATATATATATATATATATATATATATATATATATATATATATATATATATATATATATATATATATATATATATATATATATATATATATACCTAGTTTATCATTTGTTCATTTGTTGTCATAAAGACATCTATCTGATACACACCGGCCGCACAATCTTCTCTCATGCCGCCAACCACGGTAGCCAAATACGATAGCAGATGATGATTCTAACCCCTTTGCTGCAGTTATAACGCCCCACAAAACAGATCGCAATCTGTTATGACGTCACGAAAGGACACTTGGCTCTTGCACTGCGGTCATTATTATTTTCTAATTTTCCGCCCTGTTTCTGACCGCCTTTAATAATGGAGCACACCAGCTATCCGCTAGAAAACACCGTCGCGGCGAAGCTCGTTAATACAAAGGGCTGTGCCGAAGCTCGCAGACGTGAGAGTCGTGACTAATTTTCCAGAGGACTAGATTGCACAAACTTGGTGTAAAAGTTCCACTTAGGTGACTACGAGTTAATGTCCCTGCGTGGGACGGGCCCTTCGCCTAACACAAGGCTAGGACAAAAGCAGAAAAAGCTGGCACTGTACAGCTAGGCGGAGGCGCGTTGTAGTCACGACGTGTCAGCTCCCGAAAGATAAAACGCCGAGATGCGAAACAAAACAGCAGCGCGCCCTCACCAGTGTGCGCCTGCTGGTGGCACTATGAGTCAAAGAGGACAGGAAGTACGCTGGTTGTGGGAATTATAGTGGCGAGAACATGATTGGTTGCAGAGCAACGTCAATTGCAGGGTGACGAAACGAAAATTTAACGTGAAACAAGGTAGAGGGTGTGAAAGTGCCCGGAACAGGCAGCTACGCGTTCTGTTATGCTGTCCACTCATTGTGAAATGGCTTACATTCGGAGAAAGATAATTAACAGAAGTGTGTTGCGCACGTATATGTTATGGGACAAATTTTATGTCCTTGCTGAAAAAAAAGTACTGCCAGAGATTCGCGGCTAGATAGTGGAAAGTGAGTTGTGAAATATTTGTATGTGCCCTTATCAAAGTGTTGTGTCCGCGAGAAGAGAGAACTACGTGCATGCTCTTATCAAGCTTAGAAGTGCTGCTCTGTCTTGACAGAAATTTGTTTTCGCTAACTTCAGGAGGACGCTACCAGATTACTCTGTTGCGTGTTATGGTATTGAAGGTGAATAATAAGTTAAATGTCTGATGTCCTTTGATTTAGTACGGAGGGTGTATCAGCGGAATGATTGCTCATAATTGAGACTTGTAGTATGTTATTTTGTATTGTGGCTGTGCTTCATGTGTGTATCGGTACCTCTGTGGTATATATAGTCCGCAAGCTACAAAATCGTCCTTGAAGCGAGCGCAGTAGACTTCATGTTGCCCTTGCAATATTTTGTGAGCATATTTTATGAAATGGTATTTATGACACGAAATGTTAGCTCTACGAGCTAGTGGCAAGTCGATGTGGTGGTACAGCAGGAGATGCAGTGTTCTCTCACGTGTTCATTTGTAGAACGATCATAAGGCAGCGATTGGTCCAATTGACTTCAACTTAAAAAGAGTCGGGCAAAGTTACTCGACTGTTATTTATCTATACTTGGACACTACCAATAAACGAAATGCGGTAGTTGTGGCGCAAACGCATCTAAAACTCCAGATGCACAGTCTTGCTTCTTCAAACGCCTTTCATAAGTACGGCCCTCTGTACACAATGCACTTTATCCACCCAAATAATGGGAACGCTGATGACCCTTTGCGAATCCCGATGCCCCGATCGAGATCCGATTCGCACACAGTGCAGGAGCGCTATTTCAAATGTGACTACCAATTGCTTTTTTTTGTGTGTGCGCAGTTTATAAGCGTAAACGTCCCCGGTGAAGAGGCACGAGTACACCCGTCGAAACTACGGAACGCGGATTGGCACACTTCTGCAGGCAAGGTGTAGTGAGCACGCGCTCCCGATACAGTGCACACCCGCTCCCATCGAGCGGTCGGACAGCAGCTCCCCGGCACACGGGGCTGTTCCCTTGATGAAGATAGCTGGGTAGAAATTGGACACGGGCGCATGATGGATGCCGGCCACCATTACAACACCCTCGGGGGACTTTGGCGACGCACGAGGCACGCACGGTGCCCCTGGTGTCCGCGCCATAACTCATGGCCCTAATTACCACCCTGCCGCGACGTGGGTAATACGCCGATCGCGCCTGCAGCCGCCAACCAGGAAGCACTCGTCGTGCTGCGCGCATGCGCACGTGGCTCAGCGTGTTCGTGTTATGAGTGGAGAGAAAAACAAAGTGGGCCTAGTTGGACAGCGCGCACACAAACATGGAAACCCTGGACGAGCTTGCTAGTATGTGAGGTTCGTCTCTGCACGGTCGAGCCTCGTTGGTTCATTTGACCCGACTTTGTAATCCAGAAACATTTATCTCCATGCCTTCGAAGCAGTCATAGTGAAGCTGCCAACTCCACTTAGTCGAAAAAAAAAACAGGGGCAGTAATAGTACTAGTGCATTAATCACGCGACCTTCAAATTCATTTATATATACATTCTACATCGCCCATTTCAGCACAACGCAAAATTTTCGAAAGTAAATCTTCACTATCATCGATAATTTGCTTGAATAAACTCAATTCTTTCATTTTTTTGTTACAAAGTCCTCACTTGTATTTTTTTTCTGCAAGAAAAAAAACTGACACAGTTATAAGATTAAGAATTTCCAGACCTCTGCTAAGGGTGTGGATAAGGTGAAATTGAACTAATTGAACTTCCCTTGGTATATATATATATATATATATATATATATATATATATATATATATATATATATATATATATATATATATATATATATAATATATATATATATATATATATATATATATATATATATATATTCGCATTAATGCTTCGATTGATCAAATAATTCCTTTCTAACCACTCACTTCCCGCACTGTTTCTGGCACAAACTTCAGCCTAACAAACAAAGATCAGTCGAATGTGTGAAGCTCGGAGATGAGATTATCCGAGATTCTAAGGAAATCACGATAGATTTTAACCACTATTTCCACTCGGTGTTTTCTGACCTGTCCGTGTGTGCCAATTCAAATGATAACTGTATTAAGGTTGATCCAGACTTCATAACATCTGAAGGCGTATTTTCTATGCTTTTTAATATCAAATATAAATCGTCATGTCGCCCAGACAACATTTCTAATGTATTTTTTCGTCGCTATGCCGATTCACTCGCACGTTTCTTGGTTGTAATTGGCTCATCGACCGGCTGGTCCCTGTGTTTAAAAAAGGAGATAATGCCATCGTAACAAACTATAGGCCCATATCACTAACTGTGTCATGTTGTAAACTCATGGAGCACATTATTTCGAACTACATTTTGAACTTTTTAGATCAGCGTAATATTCTGTCACCATTTCAGCATGGGTTTCATAAGGGCCTATCTACCACTACTCAGCTTATTACTTCTATTCATTCTTTCTTTGCTGTAATTGACAAATCAGGCCATACCGACATAGTTTTCATAGACTTCAGCAAAGCCTTCGACATAATTTCCCCTTCAAAGTTAATTTTCAAGCTTAATTTACTCGGTCTTCCATCTACAATCGTAAACTGTATAAAATCTTACCTGCAGTCCCACGTTCAATTTGTAGATGTAAATGGTTCTCACTCAGACTTCCTTCCTGGTAATTCCGGCGTCCCCCAGGGAAGCGTTCTGGGACCGTTACTTTAGGCTGATTTATATTAACGATGTAGTATCATGTGTTAAAGAAGGCGTTCAAATACGATTATTTGGTGATGATTGTTTGTTATCCAGCACAATTAATTCTTCTAACGATCAGCAAATTCTAAACGATAGCGTTGACGCAATAAATAGTTGGTGCGACCTTTGGGACATGAAACTAAATACTGAGAAAACCATATTTATGCGTATTACTAACAAAAAGCAACCATATGAACATCAGTACACTGTTAATGGTGTTTCTATCTCGCGAACTGATAGCTTTAAATATCTTGGCGTTGCAATTACTAGTAATTTAACATGGTCCTTTCATATTCCTAAAGCAAGCGCTTCAGCACGACGAAAACTAGGCCTACTAAGACATAAACTGAAAAATTCGCCTGCCAACATAAACCTTCTTGCGTATAACTCAATAGTACGACCATGCCTTGAATGCGCATGCATAGTCTGAGATCCACGTACTAAAAAAGACATTGTCAATCTCGAAAAAATCTAAAGATTAGCCGTCCGCTTCATTTACAGTCGATACCGTCGTCATGACTTGACGACAGAACTAATGAAATTTAATAAAATCCCTACTCTGGAATCTCGACGCAAAATGAATAGGCTAAAATTTCTTTTCCAATTATCATACGGGAATATCAGGCTCAAAACATCGGCCTTCCTGACTCCGTTATCATCACGTCCCTTCAGGAATTACCATTCTGCAAAAATCCTGCCTATCACAGCGCGCACTAACAATTTTACGTATTCCTTTTTTCCTCGTACTATAACCGACTCGGATAACCTTCCGCATGAAATTCTTTCATCCGATAATGTGCTGAAATCCATTGATCCAATGTTTGACTTGTAAATTCTGTATTATTATTACACAGTATTTTTTCAAACTAATTTCTATTGACCTGTTTATTGTTTTTACCTCGCTAAAGATTGTATAATTGATATAACGGCTCTATAACACCCCCACTACTGTTTGGGCTCAATTGTAGCTTGCAGTATTAATAAATTAATGAACAAGGTGTTCCCATTGCTGACACTGACTAATTTGAAGCCACAGTCCGCTCGGACTGTGGTTCAGTTCTAGCACCTCTTCTATTTAGTGTTTACATTGATGACTTTCAGCTGTTGCTACCTCAGTCCAGGTTTTTGCAGATGATTGGGTTATTTGTTACTCTTCTGACGGCACAGCACTGCAGGTTGACCTTGGTAATATTGCTGCCTGGTTACGGATGTACCCATAGAGTGTAACAGTTCCTGCTGCAAGTGTGTGTTTAAAGTATACTTAGCGTATATATTTATCTAATATTTTCGGGGCTATTTTGTTTCTACATGTGTATTTTTTATTTATTTAGATTCTACTTTGTAAAAGCGTGCTCTATTGTCGGCCTATTCAGTTCGTATATTCTACAAATGTTTGCGTCCTTGTTGTTTGTTTTATTTTGAGCAAATTATTACATGATATACTGTTAAAATATTACGAGTTGAACAAACCTCATATCTGTTATACTTCTGGTAACTTTTTATACTAAAATAACGTTTTTATGAAAATAATTACTTCATTGTTTAATGCTAATTTCAGAATACACGTTGTACTGTGTTCCGTCTAGGTCCGTCCTGGGGGCATCCAGCTGATGCCTACACAGCTATACAGTGTGCTTAGTTAGGGATGAGGAGGTTCGCCGGACATTTCTACAATGCGGCCTCATAATGTAATGCTCACAGCGTTTGCTTCTTTTTACTGATATACGAATAGGCTTCAAACTTCAGAGTTTGCGTAGCATATTATTTCACTTTTGATGTCCTACTCCACCAGCAATACCTTGCTAAAATCAGCAGTCACTTATAAAGAAACGCCCATGTGTGCGATAATCTAACGACGAGTGAATGCATTTATTGTATAACATCCCAAACATATCGCAGGTTGGTTTACTTAACATGAAACCACAAAGTACCGGTGGCCACCGATGTATGCAAGCACGACGTGATAAACAAGTTGTCGGAGAAGATATAGGAGCCTCCGACAGACTGGCCGACGTTTCAATAGGTGCATTTATCTAGCTCCACCTATAGATATACGTACGTACATATGTATATAGGCAAGGAGGTGTTCTCTCACACAGCCACGTGACTGCTTGGTAATACACTGAAAATGACTTCTGCTTGGAAATTCAGTGAAAATAACGCTCATGGTTTACCAAAGACATGCTTCCTGTATACAAGATTCACAGCACAACATGTAATATGACAGTTATATAGCATGGCACGAGCGTAAATTTCCATAGGGTGTCAGAGTATGTCATATCACAACGCCTTCGTTGTTTAAAGCTGGCCACAAAGGCACACGTGTTACTGCGCGTATTCCAAGTAGGTGGCGCATAGCGAGATTGAAAGCATTTCATGCGCGTAATTAATCATGATGAAAACCATGCTACCTATTACACAGAATGCCGCCATATGCGCAAGTTTTATTGACACAAGCCACTTTCAACTTTATTGACTACATTGTAGTAATCCACAATTTAAAGTTCTAGAGTAACATCATACAATAAAAATTGTGCACTTAGTGGATGAAGTACGCATCAGAAAGAGGATATCGCTATCGCGTTAAACATTTAAAGAAGAAGCTTAAGGGTCTTCCAATTTTTGTCTTTTCGAAGAAACGAATCAGCGTCGGACCTTTTTCCAGGAGAGTTTAGGCCTAATGATCGAACTTAAGTCGTTGAATGTTGTTTACTTTGAAGTGACGTATAGATAAGTTCAGGGTGGAAAAAGACGCTGCCCTTTCCGCCCCGCAATACGGCTTGTGTAGGGACTCTTCGTGGTTGAGCTACTAGAAAGCAGTTAATATTGTTTATTCCGAATTTTAAGCTTTTAAATGTGTGTGGCCATGAAAATTAGATTAGATATCAGTTATTCTGGCTAGATTACAATTCACGTTACGAGAGGTAAACTAAAATTGATTTGATTGATTGATTTGTGGGGTTTAACGGCCCAAGACCAACATATGATTATGAGAGACGCCGTAGTAGAGGGCTCCGGAAATTTCGACCACCTGGGGTTCATTAACGTGCACCCAAATATGAGCACACGGGCCTACAACATTTCCGCCTCCTTCTAAAATGCAGCCGCTGCAGCCGGGAATCGAACCCGCGACCTGCGGGTCAGCAGCCGAGTACCTTAGCCACTAGACCACCATGACGGCGCAGGTGAACTAAAAGCGTATTGTATTATACCATATCTCTCTAATTAAAACTGTTTTGCTACACATTTGCGAGTGCTCGGGAATAAGTCCATAAACTGTATGCAAAGCAGGAATGCCGCTGGGAGCCTAAATCAGGCGCAGCGAGACAATTAAGCGTAGCGAAAAAAGCTTAAGCACGCTTTGGGCGTGAGTAAACGTTCACTTTTGCAAGTCATCAGTTCATTTAAATTTTCAAGAAGATGCAAGGGTGCACGAGAGCAAACATCTCGACAAGCTTCACACATCAAACAGCATGGGATAGCCAGGGGTGGCGGTTGCGGGGGGAGGGACTAAACATCCACCTTTCTGGTATTCGTCATTTTTGCATGCGTATATATACACATGCAGACGTACTAACAAACACACGGACACAGATAAGAAGTAGCTAAACCAGTCCCTGCTACCCCCCCCCCCCCCCCCCCCAAAAAAAAGTGTATCTACCTTCCTGTCAAACGGCGTGATTCTGGATGCTGTGAAATTAACGTGCAACCAAGAGAGATTCATAATACTCATAAAATAGCGTTTGACAATACGTGTCAAAATCAAGACTTTATCGAGCAGTCATAAAGCCCAACGATTTTGGTGATAAAGACGGTTTAAAATTTTAATCTAATTTGGACCACCAGATAGTCATCAAAGCAGACAATGAAATACTCTCCAAAGAGTAGTTGCTGGTGACCAGAAAGCTACATTACGACCTTAGGATATCTTAGGTGCGTTCACAGACGCACCAGTTTGCAACAGCCTTCAGCTCAAATTCTCCCGCGTCACGATTCGTTAACACGTCAGCAGTAAAAGACTGGCCTACGACTTCAGTCGCTGAAAGTTTTGACCTAGAATAACGTCGACGAAGCTCGAAATGCCTCTGCAGATGTGTGAAAGCTAGCTGTCAATAAATCTACCTCGGTGTCAACTGCTTGTCAGGGCAGAATTGTTTTACGTGACCTTACTGACACAACTGCCACACCACGGTACCCAACGCGAAAAAAAAATAAAAAAAAGGTATGCGAAAGTTTCCACGAATACATCAGGAAAGCATACGAATGAATGAGAAATCGCAGAGGTTAGCGCGACAGAGTCTTAAAAAATTAACGCTTAACACAATCAGAGTACCGCCTACTACCCGTCCAGAAAATAAACGGCATTTACTGAAGGGCTTTAATTCAAGTGAATGAGACACACTCGCCATCGCTATTGGGGGTTATGACAATGCCATGTCATATTATCATAGTGACAGGCATGCTATTTGTGAAATGAATTGGCCTGATTATTATATTGAAGTGACGAAGGGCGATGTTATTCTAGTCAGATTTAGTAAAAAAAAAATCTGACATGTGTAGAGTCAAGAGCATTAATAACATTGTCGGCGTGTAGTTCCTGAAAAATAAAGAAGACCTGGTCAAAGTTTTACGTTCTTTCTGATAAACATATCATGACTTTACCAATGGCAGACACTGTAATGAAGCTGCCATCATGAAAAGCTTTCGGGGAAAACCTTCGTGCAATACTGTTTTGAGCTATGGCTTTTAATGATCGCTAAAGACATCTGGACCATTCGGTTCTCAATTTCTCCCAAGTTAGGTCTAATTCCACCCTCGAATGAATGTGAAAGGAGACAGCTTTAAGCTGCCATAAACCATTTTTGGAGCAATTTCAGGAGTGGTAGCTATCAGTGCGTCGCAGTAGTTTACAGCTTGTTTGGAGTTTTACTGTTATCAAGCATCGTTCTGCGCTCAAATTGAACAAAACTAAAATATAATTATAAGAGTGTCCCAATCCTCCAAAATCTTTACTATGCATGCATGCACAAAAAGACCACAATGTTTTATAGACATACCAGTGAGCGACAGACGATGATCAAGAGTATCAATTCAAAATAGCCACTTCCTCTTAAATTTTCATAAAGATGTCACTATACTACTTCATGTGTCTTCACCGTTTTAGGAATGGCGTGTATTAGTTGGCAAAATAGGGGAATTAAAGGAGCACTGAAATCGAATTTACTATGTAAAGATTTTTGCGTCAACAAGTAACGATTCGCGACCTAAAACGCATCTGAGGTACGAATCAATATTTGTAATTTGACTAATATATCCGCTATCTAACGTGGTTCAAAATGGCTCGAAAGCCCGCCAAATTGTAGTGCTGTCTGCGATACCTCGTGGCCACGTCGAGGCCTCTGCACAGCTGATGCTGCTTCCACAAAAAATGCTGACGTCATGCGCATGGGCATTTCGTCTGCTTGGAGCGCACTTGCAGTCAGTCCAGCTGGGTCTCTGATGATGTGGACAAAAGCCACTCCACGCGTTTTCTGCCGGTTGAATTAAGTAGCGCCAACTTGTTCTTCCCCTCACCCTTTAGCACCGGCCTCGAGAAGGGGCCTCATACTGCCAGTGAAACCTAACTGGTTCGCCAACACAGGATTTACCCTGTAGCAGCTTGGCGCAAAGTGAAGCGAGCAAATGCGGCTGTTCTTCACAGGCGTCCCTCTGTCCATCGGCGTGTACGAAGCCAACCAATGGGCTGTGTTGAGGTTCGTGGCTTTGAAAGGCATGAAACACCACGCAAATCCCACTTTTACCGCTCCTCGACGTGCAGGTTCTCACTGCGAGGCGGTTCCCCAAAATTCTGGCACGTATTGTCATTCTGAATGATCGTACTCCCGCTGTGGAGCGCACGTCAAATCAGTCGATGTGACACGATGAATCGCACGCACACTTCAACGCAGCAAGGAGCGCCATTAGTGAAAACATGGCCAGGAGTCGGCTCCAAACACTCAGAGATCGTCGACGTCATCGTTACTAGCGTATCGTCTCTCAGGAGGGTATTTGTGGAATGTATCACACCGAACACGTATCACTAGTGTCGATGTCACCGAGCAGTCTATTTTTCGTTTTTTCTCCTTAGCTTTTCTACGCTGTTTGATGTCGAAATAAAATAACTTCGATGCGACGGACACCATTGAAATTCGGCCAAGAAGACTTATGCATACCACGTGATCGAATGACAGGCACATCTTGATCTTGAAATTTGATGTGAATGCTGCGTTAAGTTGGACTCGTGGGTAAATATGTGAAGGCAGAGCCTAATTAAACTCGCACTGAAAAATTGTGGAAAACAATCTCAAGAACGCTTACGTCATGTCACCATGATGGAGCAAGTAATTTGGCCTAACTGCAGTTCACTGCAGTAAATACTTTTCAATGATAAATATACTCAAGTACATAGCCGAACGTATTGAATATAGTATTTAGCATTACATAGACGGAGTAAAAGCCGAACGTATCGAATATAGTATTTAGCATTACATAAACAGAATGGTTATTCCGTCAATACCAAACACATTCGTATCAGTATTTTTTATGGTATTTGAAACAGAGTTTTTTACTATTTCGTTAAACCTCGAGCACCTAAAGTGAAGGTAACGGAATAGCTTTCGTACTACTGTCACGATTATTTTCGTTTCGAAACTAGATCACAGACCTCTATCAAGGCTGCAAATCATTTTAGTGGAAATAATCTTCCTTATCGGTTGCAAGAAAGCACACATTTCGTTTGCCGCAATAATATTGACAGTAACGACAGCAGTTCGCGAAACACCCATAAACATGAGTGCTGACCTGATTACCGTTTGTATGCCGCCAAATAGGCCGGGGCAATCATTCATCTGCAGCAAAAAAAAATCGACGGAAGAGATAAGCGCGACGAGCATAATAAATTTCCAGTTTTCGAGATAAACAGCATATTTTTTTCCCCGTGTGCTTCATCATCCAAACAAGATGAAGTGGCCGTAAATATAGCGTGAACCAAGCCTGAACTGAAAACTGAGGACACGAGCTTCCTTGGGGGCATAGCAATGGGGGAGCAAAATTTATTACGTGTCTTGATTCCTATCTCACAGCAGGTGAGCGAAGGAGGAAAATGAACGGCCGTTGGTCCATGGTGTATCGCACAGACGTGGTCGTTAAAGACCGTGGTAGTATCGTAGATGCTTGCGATGCCAGAAGCTTAGCTGCATCAAATAAACGAGGCAGACCCCGGTTTATCGCTTCCTTCAACGCAACCCTTTTTCGGGCTCTCAAAAAATGTCCGTCATCTGCGAATCTGTCAGTGGGGTACGTATATCTTTACTAAGCGTCTACAGTTTAACAGTATCTGCGAGAACATTATAACAAAACCGAGGCCGTAACACATAACAGACACAAAACCAGCTGGACGTACATACTGATCAGACCTTGTCGGAAACTATACAGTAGAATACAGCTGCATAAAATAGAGAAATTTCGCGATAGATTCAGGACCAGTTCGTTTACCACGTTCCTCTCTATACTTTTATCGAATATATAAAGTGCCCCGCCGCGATGGTCCAGTGGCTAAAGTACTCGGCTGCTGACCCGCGGGTCGCGGGATTGAATCCCGGCTGCGGGATGCACGTTAAAGAACCCCAGGTGGTCGAAATTTCCGGAGCCCTCCAATACGGCGTCTCTCATATTCATATGGTGGTTTTGGGACGTTAAACCGCACATATCAATCAGTCGACTATACAAAGTATTTTGATCCAAACTAGGGGAGGATTAAGACGCAGCTGGAATCACATACTTATGCAGGTCTGGCCATCCGTCATAATAGAGAGAAGGTTTGGTCAACCAGCATTATAGCAGTCACAATTTCTCATTTTTGTGTGCGCAACGTGAACGTTACACTACGTGAGACCTTGAGCAAGGACTTCACATGCCACAGTGGGCTCTCTAATTAAGAACCGCGCATATGAGTGTTTTTCTAGCACATTTTGGAACACGATTCGTCCCGGCTGTCCGATTTACCAAGAGCGAATGAATTTGTACCCTCAATTATTTAGGCCAGGTCAATGTAGTACCTACTGTTGGGGAAAAGGTGCCAAGGGTACAAGATTTTTCAAGATAGCTGAATTCTCGCTTACGCGGAGAACATGGCTTCTGGATAAATGTTTCACCCTATGGTAGCTTCTTCGATATACACAGTTGTTCATTAAATGATGAGGGTTCCGCAATAAATAAGCAAAATTAGCATTTACCATAGACATGCTGTGGTGGAGGCTTTTTTTCTTCAGGAGCACATCCAGCAGGAGTGAATACACATTTGATGCGACAAATGTTGTGTCTTGAGGCTGAAAAGTGTAGCTGAACGTCCACGGAGCTTGTTTCAGATGAAACTACTGCTTTCTGTTTCCTCTTAATTGCATATAAGTTCGCAAGAACTGATGCGAACCGCACTAATAAATCTTGACGTTTTCTAAAGCAGCCCTACGTGGTCTCCATAAAATGTTATTTTTTATGCGTATGTACCACCACCTTGAGCTTTCACGCGAATGATATCGCAGTTTTAGCGAACATTAGCAAAGCCTAGCAGCGAAACTGCGCTTGACGAGCCAGAGAATAATATTGAAGTACGTGGTTACCCTTGAACAGTCGTGTCGTCATAGGCTTGTGACTGTAAGTGTCATCAGGCGAGGTCTCCGATTAACCGGTGTAGGGTTTCCCAAGCATCTGATCCCCTCATTATAGTGTATGCAAAAATCTGCTTAGAAGTGAGCACTCGTCAAGGCAAACATTCAGGGTGTCTACAATTAAGTGTAAAACAGTGGTCGTACCTTGAGTGCACAGAATTGATAAGAGTCTAAAAATACAGAGCAGCGAATCAACGTTCGCGTCGCATTTCAGGCACCTTATGGATTTTCCAAGTTTTGCATAGTAAGAAACCCTAGCAAAGAATAAAAAAAGGCGTAGCCCATGGGTGCACTCGTCAACTGCAGAGTTAACGTGTACTGTGCGCCTTTCTCTTGCGGGAAAGTCTTTGTAGAACAACTATGCAGGTGTCTTAATTGTAGACTATTTGAGCGTAAGTACAATGTAGAAGAGGGTCGACAAGGCAGTCTAGCTCATCTGTGAGAGATGCTCTGTTTTCCCCGGCAACAGGTTATACAAGACGAATCATTGAAGCTGGCATTATACATATAGTCTCGATGATCAATGAATCGTACTCACGCACTTAAACAGTACAGTTTACTGCTAAGTAACGCACTTAGCTTCGTTTTCAGCCTTCAGTCCGGGCTATATCAGCACAATTTTGTTTCGAATGTGTAAACCAGTGACAAAATTGTCTTCAAAGGCCAGATTCGTTGCGTCATGACGTGGTTATCTCAATTGATTGATTGATTTGTGGGGTTTAACGTCCCAAAACCACCATTTGATTATGAGAGACGCCGTAGTGGAGGGCTCCGGAAATTTTGACCACCTGGGGTTCTTTAACGTGCACCCAAATCTGAGTACACGGGCCTCCAACATTTCCGCCTCCATCGGAAATGCAGCCGCCGCAGCCGGGAATCGAACCCGCGACCGGCGGGTCAGCAGCCGAGTACCTTAGCCACTAGACCCCCGCGGCGGGGCGTGGTTATCTCAAGAAATTGCCGAAAGTAGTCACACACAAATGAAATTGATTTGTTTGAATCTTTGAGTACTGTACATATATCACTCCTCCCATCTGCTTCTTTCTTCCTTTTTTTTAGGCAAGACAAAATGAGCTTCTGCGAATGTATTAATGCAGTTCATTTAATGTCATTGCTTCGTGTGCTCCATTTCACAAATAAAATATTTAGAATTCAGCTCTCGTTCATTTTTCTATATGCATTCGTTGCTTGCCTGTGTGCTGTTCTAGTAATGATCATGAATAAGCAACTAACCCATATGATACCATTTTTACGGGCACTGCATATAACTTCCAAAGCTCTTGTGTTTTTGTTTTCCTAAATCAGGGTTTTTTTAAAGGAAGATCGAAGCGACCATGCCACTACAACATTGCACTCCCGACAGTCATATTATCATCATCCTCAGCCTGACTACGCCCACTGAAGGGCAAATGCCTCTCCCATGATCCACCAATCAACCCGGTCTTCCCTGCTGTCACGTGATGCCACATACACAAACATGCACACAACGTTTTCGTAGTATTATAACATTCTCCCTAGCCGCTCATAAGCACACCCACACTTCTTTCGCTGGGTGTATATAGGCACCATATTTCGACCCCCCCCCCCCCATGCAGCTCTAGAAAGACGCTATTTTACGAATAATTAAGCAATAAAGATTCATGGCGTAGGTATAAGTTTGCGGTGGCTTCATTGAAATAATTCAGCACACACGCCTTTTATGCGAAACTCACCTAATAATGAGCACTTTTTTAATTATAGCGAAACTTGATTATTAGCTGGTGCTCAGTCACATAAACTGAATTCGCAGTAGCAGTACTCTGTGTGAATCTGTAAATTGAACTAAATCGTACGCAAAGCCCACGCTGCCTTGCATAAACACTTCAACGGCAGGCATTCCGCAGCGTCGGCGAAAAACAGCGACACCACCGCTACCACGTTCGACCATAGGCCTCATTCACGAGTGCGCAACCAACGGCTTTACGATGAATAACAGCTGGTGGTCACAGAATGCTTGCTGCTGTACAGTTTTCGTCGTCATTACTTTTCACACGCCTAGAAATGAGCGTCCGCTATTCCCGCAGTTTAAGGTACGGAGCGATAGACTTAAACAAACAAGACGGTTCGCAATCGCGCGTCCTGTTGCTCGCAATGCACGGGCATGCCGTACGCCGTTTCTGTGTGCCTCTGCCTCGTTCAGCGCTAACCTTCGCGTTAGTCATTTGACAGCTGCGGTCGCATGGCGCAGAAGAGACAATTTAAACTGTGATTTCTACCAGCAGCATTTATTCACCGTAAAACACATTCTTTGCTTCGCCGGTGGCTCGTAAAGCTCGCCGCGGCGGCTGGTGCGGCAGTACGCGCTCTCCACGACGCTGGCTTGGTACCGACGGCGTAGCGCGGCCTTCTTGTCGATAAAAGGTAGCTGCCGGTTAAATATCGGTGACACTCCAAGAAACCACCGTCGCCGGTGGTCGGGGAGAGCACTTTTGCCGGCGGCCGGGGCGAGCGCGTCGCCGGCGCATCTCTCGCAACTGCAGCCGGTTAGCTTCCAAGCTCCCGAGGTCGAGCGAAGCCTACTTCGAATCACTTCGAAGTTTTAGACGGTGAAACTCAAGAAGCGGCCGCTGACGATCGCAACAGCTTACTTTTACCATTGAAACTATTCCTCGGAATTCTTCGTAACTCGACACTTTGAAGCGAGTTATTTGCGACGTTTAGTTGATGAATCGGGCCGATCTCCAGCGTGGTTCAGTGGTGGGAAATACCTCGAAACGTTGACACTAAACAGCAACCGCCCGCTGCGAATCTTCGCTGATGCTTTCATTGTCTGTCGACAGATGCTCGCACGGTCACCCCCACAAGGCACTGGAGTTTCCCACCGGCGTAATAAACAACCGCCCATACACACGCACGCACGCACGTCACGATCAAAAAAGGGTTTTTAAAACTGCCCTAGAAAGCTTTAACCACGTGACCTGAAATTTCGTGAGCAGTTTAACGAAGTCATGTCGTTCATAAACTCTGTCATTAAGCAAGGGGCGTTTTACAACGACATGAGCCGAGTTCACTCCACTACCAGGGAGCGAATAACTGGGGCAGGGGAGTTTTGTGGACTCATATGCTGGAAAAACCCCCATCTCGGCTAATTTTTGCTTACAGTGTACAGCTATCTGTAGAACTCTTACGCCACCTCAACTATGCTATCCATATTGGTTATGACATCGCCTTCCTTGACCCTTCACAGCCTGCTCAATCCTCCCCATGTTATACATTCTGTTGTTAGACACCTTACGCCTATTGATTAACTTCGAAAGGTCCAATGGCTCTAGTTCGTCGGTTGCATTTGAAGAGCTCATACTTTGCCGTCTTTTAATGAGATTTTTCGTCTCCTGAGATAGTATGACAGTGTAATGTCTAGTGACTGTACCTCCGATTTCCTTTGCACACTCGTTGATGATACTAGTAAGATTACTACCAATAGTAGTGTGAAGTTAAGAAAATAAACCACAGCACATGTCACCATAGTTTTATTACTATTATTTTTGGTGCTGCGTAGTGTTTATGCCTCAAACAAAACATGGCCAGAACATCAAACAGCCCTATTTACCACGTTTCCTTGTGGCTGCTTGAATTAATCATTGATGCACAACTGTACCCAAAAGTTTACGGGGCGTGGACTCCACTGCAAATGTGAATTTCTGCTTTGTTAGTGCGCGGTGCTTTTAACCTAACAGGTAGCTGCGTAGGTCGCAAGGACAATGGCAGGCGGAAGTTTCTATTTGGAGGCTATGTTTTCACACAAAGCGGAAACACTGCTTTTTCGGAAATTTCGTGGTCCGAGAATTTTTGGGGAAGTGGAATGCCACTATCTCCGGATACGCGAATTACACAGGCTGGAAGAAGCGTCGTAAAGACATTAAAGTGCCCCGCCACGGTGGTCCAGTGACTAAGGTAATCAACTGCTAATTCGCAGGTTGTGGGATCGAATCTTGGCTGCGGTGGCTGCATTTTCGATGGAGGGGGAAACGCTGTAGGCCCATGTGCTGATTTGGGTGCACGTTTAAGAACCCCAGGTGGTCGAAATTTCGGGAGCCCTCCACTGCGGCGTCTCTTATAATCATATGGTGGGTTCGGTACGTTAAACCCTACGTATCAATCATCAATCAATATACAATAACGGTACAACTACGTATCAGAATTGACTAATGCGTCTTTCGTTAACGCAACTGATATGTTCTTTTCTTGCTTTACCTTTCTTTTCTTTTTTTGCATGATTTACTTGTCGCTATTTTTTGACAGGTCTGGGCCCATTACGCAATGAATGACGATTCTATCTGCTGGTGTTAGGTTATGTACAGAGTGTATATTGTCAGAAAATTTTAAACAGACATAAATAAAAACAATGTTTTACTATGAGACCAAGGTATCTTACGCGACTAAATCATTACACTTAGCATAGATTTATGCATTTAGAGCTCGGTCACCATTGCGCATGCCATAGAAAGACCTGCATTTCCCATTAACATATTTTCGATCTGGAGATGCAGAGAGAGTGGTGTTGTGTTAGTCGTTCATTTCGTCACAAACACGGTGCATGCACGATCTCATCAGAGCATGGGAACTGTGTCGGGCACTGCGCATGCGTACACGGCACCGCCCGGGGCTGCGACGCGCCGCTGGGCGAATAAAAGGGGCGCCCCGTAGCACTGTATCCGCGAGCGAGTGTTCCA
The DNA here is from genome assembly GCF_013339725.1 of Rhipicephalus microplus. Taxonomy (NCBI): domain Eukaryota; kingdom Metazoa; phylum Arthropoda; class Arachnida; order Ixodida; family Ixodidae; genus Rhipicephalus; species Rhipicephalus microplus. The sequence continues at coordinate 4,066,850 of NW_023613933.1, read as the reverse complement.
GCAGGCGCTGAAAAAGCAAATGATAATGGATTTCTAGTCCTTCCCCGCGTACAAGGCGCGCACTCCCTCCGTGGAAGCGCAAGATGAACGAGCCACATTAAAGAAGCTGCTGGGTGGACAGATATGGCTCATGAGACAGCGAGAACAATTGTTCCGCCCCGCAGTGATAGATGAAGCATCATTTGTTCAGGAACCGTTCATAAGATAGATAGATCGCCCCGCAAGCAGAGATATTCGCGCGCCTTTATATAGAACGCGTGGGCCTCAGCGCGTGACTTCTTTTTCCTCCTTCTCACCTCTCTTTTGCAGCTCCCTTTTGTGCGAGCCGTTACGTCGGCGCACATGATTTTCACCAGCTCGCTCACCCTCTTACAGCTCGGTTGAGGAAAAAGGGAGATGCTGGTCGTAATCGACGTGGTCTTGTCGCGTCGCTCGTGGCGTCTGAGTTATAGACGCCGCCGGTGTTAAAGCCCGCCAGGCGCCCGTTTCGCTCTCGTGTACGCGTGTAGAGGAGCGGCTGAGCAACGATAGAGGAGGATTTTGATAGGGGGAGAAAGCTGGAGTCCGAGAAAGCACACAGCAAACAAGGAATGTATCGTTCATAGTCACGGCAGTAATAAGACTAATTACTATGAACAAATAAGTAAATAAAAAACAAAGTTGGCATAATTTTAGATTTGTAGTCAAACTTACACACTCGTGTTGCCGACGTGTAGGGGTAGGGGGGCTGCGCCTGTGTCATGGTTTATTTTGACGAAGGCCGCGCCACACCTGGAACGTTAAGCCAGTAAAAAATAGGCAGATCCCGCGCATTTCCGGAATCCATTTCATGCGAAGCAGTCAGTGAGTAGCAACTTACGCCAGACTGTTCTAATTTTTTATCGTCAGCCAATGGTTTGACGACTTGGATTGACGTCTTTGCGTATTTTCAGCAGTTGTGCACAATCTTGCGCTTGACAGGCAGAAAGTACACTGGTGCCAGGGTAGCTCATGATCCACCGTAACGACGGCACTCACGTTAGAGCTGACAGTGATAGGGATTAGACGTTCTATTAAAACGTCCTCCGTAAAATTATGAAGGTGAGACGGAGGCTCCTCAATCATGTTGGGGGCCTCGCCCATGACAGTACCAGGAGTTTGGGACTCTCCGCAACATCACGGGCCTTGTGAACAGCCTATAATTTATGCGTAAAGTCCGTACTATACACTATATGTCATCCCATTTGCCTTTGGCTTGTGCGCTGGAACAGATATGTTAGTTTCATCGCCATGAAGTGCAAAATACGGAGTGATGGTATTCGTAACACGAGTACATTGACCAGAAGCACATTTGCGCAGCGTTAAACTATGCCTTGCGGAGTTGTAGCTGAACATATCAAATGTTTATGAGATTTACATAGAAGTGGACAGCCAAGACCTCCGTTGGCTTTTCCTTGGCTTGACGCATTACGGGGTGTTTTTCTGAAACACTTTAAAGCACTGGCGTGACTCTGTGGCAGCATGCTTGACTGCAATGCAGAATGCATGGGTGCGATTCCGCAGCCATGATGGTGATTCTTTGCATCTCTAGCGATTGATATTTCACCCGTCAACAACACTGCCGACGCCGGCCCTGCAATTTCTGCAACATGGGCTCCTTTGCGCTGTCGGATTGAGATCTTCAAAGTTTTGGTGACGCGTACCCGCATATGCGGGTGTGGGTCACATGCGGCTGGTGGAAAGAACTTCATGACGTACGCGACGGTGAAGTCGCGTTATTCATTTTATGGCCTTCCAGTCGTGTTTGACATATGCTCACGTCGTCCTTTGTGAATCTTTGTGCACATCAAATGAAGGAGACGGCTGGGAGACTCCGCAAACCTCCAAGACGTAGGTGGCAGGAGAGATAGATAGATAGATAGATAGATAGATAGATAGATAGATAGATAGATAGATAGATAGATAGATAGATAGATAGATAGATAGATAGATAGATAGATAGATAGATAGATAGATAGATAGATAGATAGATAGATAGATAGATAGATAGATAGATAGATAGATAGATAGATAGATAGATAGATAGATAGATAGATAGATAGATAGATAGATAGATAGATAGATAGATAGATAGCAACGGGTTCATCTTTCTTTGCTTCACTGAGAAGTGCTCGTAAATACGCCTCTTCATTAAACAACTACATATACGCACTGGACCTTGTGAGGTGTCTCGCGCTTGCGGAACAAGGGACACAGTACAACGAATAGCGAACCGGCAACATGAATTTTGTTTACACCTTTTACATGCACAGTAAGCCCGCTAGCAGAAATATTCAATTATATGCTTCTACAGCACGCCGAAGAATCGATTATGTTTGACTCCCTACGCGAGGATGATGTTTGACTCCCTAACCTTGCCTTCGTTCTCCGAAGACGAGTGCCTTTACCACAAGGCTACCCGTACCCCCCTCCAATGCCCCCCCCTTTTTTTTTAGTTGCTGCTAAGCTTCCCACCTATGCTTTATTAAGTCGAATACGTGTACATCCAAAGCATTGGACTCACAGTGCAAAATAAATGTAAAAACCACACTTTCTATGTACACTTTACTGATTTTGGTGGTGGCGCATTAAACGTCTTCTGCTGGACACGAAGTGCAGCCGGTGTGAGGGATTGTACGCATCAGTCAAATATTCAGTTTGTAAAAAAAAAGAACGCCTAACTCAAGTTTCAGTGCTTCTCCTGAGGTCGCTGTTACACGTGCTGCCTAACGAGTAAAAACAGTCGTAGGTCCGTCATCCAGTGAGTGTTCAGATCCTTGCTTGTACTGACACTCCATGTGCGTGCGTATCCTGTTGCGTCCGAACCGCCCGTAGGGCACCCGACAGGTGAAGAAAGCCCCTCTTGACTGAGTAGTCAAGCCGAAGCCGCATGACAAGGCAGTTAGCTTCAATGCACGAACTGGGACAGATAACGAGGCAGCAGGAGAGCGACACGTAACTTTTCTTTTATTACAGTTGCCTTTAAAATATTAAAATTGCCCTCTACGACCAGCCGCTTTCCAAAGCAATTGATTTCGGAATGCCGGAAAGATCGAGCTTCACGCCGAAAAGTGATGAAGGTCCTTCTGAAGTTTTTGCGATCGACCCACCTCGTCGAACGATTTTGACATTCTAGTGTGCGTATGTGTTTTCATTTCTTCCCGCTCTCATTTTCTCTCATTCCGTTTTCCCTAATTTTCTGTCTCCCGTTCCCGCTTCCACAGTGCAGGGTTGCATACAAAATACTTGCTTTCCGGTTAACCTGCCCGCCTTTCTTCATACCGTATCTATCTCTCTTAAACTTGCATTCTTTCTTTCATTACTTTCCTGACATTTGCAAGGCTGCGAGAACGATGGAGAGGCCGCTCTATACAAGCGCATTTTTCTCTGTGGAGCCGATGCGATCAAAAAAAAGAGGGGGTGAGGGGCACCCGATTCCTGCCTATCTTCAGTCGTACTTATACGCACTACTGCTAGCGTGCGAGCCACCTGGTAGTCTGGTGAAGCGGTCGGAGTTCGATCGGTTATGCCCGTGCATAGCTACAAGGTGTCGAATGCATCGACCAGATTGACCCAAGACTGTCATCAATCAAGCGGGCACATCAAGCTAATGGAACACGCCCACGGTCTGTCTGCGAAGTTGTAGCATGAAGCCAGACTCGGCGGCACGTTTCTTCCGCCCAGGTTGGTGGCGGAAAAGATCTGTTTAACGACGTCAACAGGAGTCCCCTGAACGCCCGCGGCCTTTGGCGCTGCAGCAGAAGCCATCGACGCGTTTCTTCAATTAGGGGATATTAGGCGAAACGTTCGCAAGGCTAACCCAGCCAAGACGACCTCCATCATTTTTCTCTTGGCAGGCTTCAATCTGCTAATGAACGGCCTTCCGGTCGAGCGCCCACGAAGAGCACAGGAGGGAGCGGTCAGCCGAAGCACAGCGCGGCATCATTACTCTTCGAATCGCAGTGCCGTGTTCCCGCCTCAGAAAACGCTGCAGTGCTGAAACGAAGCACGTACGCCGAAAAAAAAACGCCATGTTAGGCAAGCCAAGGGATGCGGTTACAAATAAATCTTTTTATTATGCCTATTAATGTATTCCGGATATGCATTCCTACTCCGGTATTTCGAGAAGAGGTTGCGGCGCTGGCTGTTCATAACTAGTCGGTTCGCTTCATCATACGCATGAATTCCTGATACATATTCTTCAGCCAACTTTCTCGCGTGCGATGGGGCGTATACTCGCAACGCTGTGCGCGTATTTGCGCGCCGGCGTGTCAGCGCGAATGTCGCACACTGTCGATAGAGCGGCTAGATTGCGTCAGAGACGCATTATCACAGAATATACGCTTCACGATGAAAGCTCAGCGTGTGTCGCCAAGCGAATACGGTGTCACATCGTTTTTTTTTTTCGAGCTGGCCACTTCGCTCGCTTAGAACGCGCCCAGATACTGAGAACTTAATGTTTGCGATGCCCATGATTCGTGGCGGCCATCGATCACGAAAGCAAACAAAACGTGACAAAAAGAAACCCGGTGAGCAAACAGGGCTGCAAAGCTGAGGAACCAGTGGTTTCAGCACGCGCCAACGCTCGACACGACTCGTGTTCAATCAGTCAACGTCACTTTATATACGGGGCACCTTACAGAAAGCAGGATTACGTGCGGCCCTACCGATTTTGTCCCGGACGACGCGCCAGCGTGGCCTGCAAGGTGGACGCCAATGGCCGCGAACGAAATGGAGGCAGGGTGGCAAGGCATTCGTTAGCAAGCGCTTTCGGACACCGTCATTCACTCAAGCCTCATCAGCAGAGCCCCGTCCAGGCAGGAGCCCGATTAATTCCGCACCATTCCCGACGGCACTCCGAGCCCGGGGGCGCATGTTGCCGCCATTTGCATGCGGCCCGGTCTCCGGTGGGCAAATGCATGCGCGCGCCTCTTTTTGTTTCGCTTTTGGCTCGGTCCGAGCGCACGATTTACGGCGTTTCTCGACGAAGACCTATAAGAGACGCCAATGGCCTCTCCCCGCGCTCCCCTCCCCGCTGGAAGCAGTCGAGGCGTCTCCCGAGCGGCACGACCCGTCAACAGGGCGTCGCTGTTAACAACTTCAAACAGGCGGCGATTTACGGCCTCGTATCTCGGATCCGGGGCTTCCGGGGCTGAGGAGTCGTAAAAGAGGCCTTCATTTGTTCCAGCCTGTCTCGCCGGAGACAGGTCGACCTTGTCAGCTGCTATGGCTGCCGTCCGCCCATGTATTTTCTCTGGGTTTGCTTTGGCAGAGAGAGATGGACGAGCAGGCCACTCGCGTTCCGGGCCGTACGAACACCCGCCCTGAATACATACGCATGAAGAAACGGACGACAGGTGCCACCAGCTTTTCCACAAGCTTCCGTTGTGGACAACACCCTTTTGGCGCAGCGTGAAACGTTCCCGCTTTACTGTATGATCAACAGTAAGAAACTACGGAAAGAGGTGGCTTTAGACTCTGCTTCAGCCACGAAGCCTTTATAAGCCGTTTGATCAAACAAATTTGATCGTACACCATAATGCAACATTAACCAAAATAATTCGTGCCAAAAGCCCGATATGATGAAAGGCACGCCACAACGGGTGACTCTGAAATAATTTTGATCAGCTGAGCACATGGGTATACTGTGAAGTCCGCCCACATGGAAATGCAGCCACCGTGGCCGGGAATCCAAATCATGACTTCGTACTTAGCAGCGTGACAACTTGCGCGATGAGCTGCTAGGGCGAGTGTATTTTTCACGGTGGGTTCATTTCACCTACATTGAAATGTCACCGCGATGGCTGTGAATGAGTTCGCGTTTCGGGGGTGTCCAAAAACTACAAGACTCACAGCCCCACGCAAGCGCTATCTACAGGCCATGGGTGCACAGAACACCCCTGTAATTGCCCATTTGCCACTGCCACTCGGCTAGTACAATTTTGCGAGATGTTAGGGCAGCTAAAATTGAAAATTACTGCTCAAGTTCCCGCGGTTTCTGTTTTAGGACAGGCACCTCTGCGAGCTTGGCGCGCATTCGACACTGATTGCCTTGCTAAATCTCTCTGTTGTATATACTAAGCAGTGGTCTCAGATCAGCACAGTGACAGCAAAGATCGTTTCTCAAAAACCTCAACCGTATTCACATAGAAATCACTGTGAAAGTTGCCACTATCCGTGCACAAACGCGTCTTGGCATGCACATTGCGCAACTAGTATATATGGGACGCAACAATCAGGTTATAATAATAATATAATAATATAATAATAATAATAATAATAATATAATAATAATAATAATATATAATAATAATAATAATAATAATAATAATAATAATAATAATAATAATAATAATAATAATAATAATTTTATTATTATTATTATTATTATTATTAAATGGTCTATTAAGGTGAACTGAATCTTTGTTTTCTGTGCTGTCTATATTTATAACTTTTCTGTTGGAGCGTTATTTAATAATATATATATTTCTATTGAAAGTAGGCTGCATGCCTGTTTTTGTAGTATTTCATTTTAAATAAGTAACAGACTTTTTAGAATACACTCATGTTGGCCACCTGGTTGGCCAGCTGGTTGCTCGCGAACCATTGCTACGCGTATATTACATCGTTCCGCCGACCAATTTTCTTAAAAATTGCGTTATTTTAGTTAAATATTATTGCCACTTGGGTTTGTTGGTGTGTCACATTAAATGACGATGGCGTACGACCTATGGCATTTGTTATACTTACCACCACATTGCGAGTTGCACCAAGATATATGACACAGAGAAACGTACCAATTAGGTACCTACACACAACTCTCAACCCCTGGTGTTTTGTTTTCGCTAATCGAGCACTACCCATCTAAAGCCCTTTCCACACCTGCGCGCTCATGGACTATTGCCAGAGATAACAATTCTAGTGTCTGATTGGCCTGTACAGAAAAAGCTACGGGCTCTCACTCTCACATCAGCAGTGACATCGATTTGACACCAGTGTGAAGGAATAGAAAGAAAAAAAAATACTTTAACTTTATAACACACAGTTATGGTGTGTCACCACAACATGCATCTGCACAGGGGAACTCCAGACTACCTTTATTGACTCTGTGTGTACTGGTCGAATGCTTGACCCGGTGCGGCGGCGTCGTGATTATGGCACTCGACTGCTCACCCTGCAGAGGTGGCGGGATCGAATCCTGGCTGCAGCAGCTGCATTTTAGGTGCAGGTGGGTATGTTGGAGGTCCGTGTACGTAGACTTAGGTGCACGTTAAAACACCGCAGGTGGTAGAAATTGCTGGAGCACTCTGCTACGGCGTTTCTCATAATCATATGGTGGTTTCGGAACGTTAAGCGCGAGACAGACGTGCGATTTTCTATGCGATGCGGCGTGCCGCACTCAAACTTCGGGACACACGGAGGCGAAGGAGCTATCAGCGACAGGCTCCACCCCCAAGTGGCGCCTCGGCATGCGCGGTCGGATGACTTCGTATCCTCGTAATGAAGCTCAAAACAAACAACATTGCACAGCCACGCTTCGTTCCATAAAAAATAATGATTAAGAAGCCTTCGTGAACGACAAGCACGTCGCAACAGCGGTAACAGCTGATAATATTCACGACTCCGGGAGGTAGGCCTAGCATGGCGGGCGCCGGCCGCGACTACGCCATTCACAGGCGAGCTCGTCATCGAGCGCTTGTTTTTGACAACACTATTAAGGTTTGCACTCGTATGTAGTGCGTTAGCATACACCATTACTTTCTTGATGCTCTCGACGTGAAGAGGAAAGGCGGAAGCGAAGCGAGCTGGCCCACAGAGGCGCCGGTGTAGCGGTGTTTACCTGCGAAATGACCTTGCATCGCTGCTCACGATCTCCGATCTTGCTATCAGTTTCAAAACGGGTGTTGTCCTGCAGAAATGGCACACTTGAAACATCACTTTATTCAATATGGAATAAGTTTACGTCACAAGGGAAATGTCCTCGACGTTTGTCACACCACAGCTAGTTGCGATGTCAACTAATCCAGGCTGGCGCCACTCCATCGCCTCGCCTGAACTGGCCTGGACCATGGGTGATAGGAGTGGCGACAGAGAGATGGCACCACCGGCGTCGTGACACCACTCGTCTGCTCGTGCTGTGATTGGCTGTGGCCATGCGGCGGTGCGATGCGGCGACGAAAATATCTGGCTGGTTCGATGCTCGCCGCACTGGATACGCGGTGGTGCGACGCGATGATACGTCATCAAACGTCACCACTCCGGCTGCCGCATCGTCACATCGCACGAAAAATCGCACCGTCTGTCTCGCGCTTTAAACCCCAGATATTATTATTGTTATTATGATTGAATGCTTGATGACTTCATAGTGCCACAAATACGTTGCGTGCTTCTATATCCTCACGCTCGCTCGATATTTGCATCTGACAATTTGGCGAAAGATAAGCTCTGCCTGTGTGCATGGCGGCTCCTTAAGGCCATAGTGAATATGCATGGTGTGCTGCGTATAGTTTGGTTCACGACACGGCGCGCTGTTCGTTACCATATATCGCGTGTCATTTGTCTTAACGTATACCTAGAGTACGTGCCAGCTGAAGTCATCAAGCAATATCTTGAGGAAAACGTGTACGCGAAGCTTGTTAATAAAAGTCAGTATTGTTTGGGAACTGTGGCAGTCTTGGTGCCAGAGTTCTGACAGTCTTAGTGCCATAGTAAGGAATAGTAACGTAAATGTGTGATAATTTCACAAACCTCACTTCTGGGAGCATCAGGGTGAGTATGCATATACGCTGGCGATTGGTGACTAATTCAGCCCTGATAATACTTTTGTGTGAACCAAATGGCATATTGAGTTTCATATGTATGCCGGGTTTGATGAGCATCTCTTCTGAATGTCCCATCAGTTAGTGATGGATGCGTGAAACGAATCACTCATCCGTAGTGTCGTGAAATTGTGAAATGGCTGTCTATACATATCGCCAGAGACAGTCGCAAAGACTCATCCGAAAAGTTGCTCAGGGTTTTATACTGATGTAGCCCACAGTCACGTGAGCTATGAGGTGTGAATTCCTCAATTCGTACCCAAACGCATTTCTTTTCTCAGTGGTCTTGCTCATTAGACGCCTCGTCCTAATACCGCAGACTGCACCCTAAATTGATGACCATGCGTCTTCGAACCCACATGCAGCAGCTTGCTATACGGCGGTCGTCGAGAGGTTTTCAGGCATGCCAACCACGAGGAACAAAGCGCTCAAGATGAGGGCTAATCGAAGTGAGCAAGGTGCTCTGATCTCCACCGGACAGGCGCTCGTGCACCACGCGGTATCCATGGCCTCTCTGGTGGTGCTGGCTGCACAGGGGGCAGTCAAAGGTCTTCCGCAAGGCACCCTCGGTTTACGACGTGCAATGTTTATGGGAGCAGCCGGCATAAACCGCTCGCGTACATGGACTCGCGGACACAGTGAAGGAGAAGGGCAGCAGGCGGTCGTCTTGGCCGTGCCGCTGAAACAAGCCTATCCCGCGTGCTTTAAGGGTTACGAGCGTCGGCCTGGCCCGGCGTGCGCGCAATCACGGCGCTCAAACACGGCGGCGGCGCTCGCGCCCAAGGGGTCCCACGGTGGACGCCCCGGCTGACGTTAAGTGTCGGCTAGCTTTACGATGGCCTCGGGCTGCTGCCAGCAGTCTTGGCAGCTTGTATATACGGCCGCTGGTTTCCCCGCGCCATCCACCTTGTCCCCTGAGGGCCCCTTGCGTAGTTCAGATTTGAGAAAAGCTTAAGAAGGCTTTCACGAGGCGCGTAAGGTGATTTGCCAGCGCGCTGTATACGACCCTCTACGGGACTCGCAGAACTTCCCGCACGTTCCGTGTGTCCACGCATCTGGACAGGCGGAGTGCCGTTGGTTCTGGCCATTTCGACGTGTGCAGCACCGACAAAAAGCAAGCATGAGCAAGTAGAGTGGAGCGCAAGATTCAGAAGACAGGCCGTAAAGTGACAGGCTGTTAAAAAAAGTGAACAAAGAACTAACACCACTGTAAACATGCTACGCGTGATCCCTTTTCGCGAAACTCGTTTGGTTATAGCTAAATGTAACTTCGCAAATGCAGTACCGCGTTCCGAATCTGAAGAATGTATCCTCCTTCTCGTCATCGTCCATAATATTAATAATAACATTGCTCTTTTTGTTTCCATTCTTTGTTTTTTTTTCATACGATATTGAATTAATTTTTCTGTTACCATCAGTGTGAATGACGTCAGAGTCACAGGCAGACACAGTAGGCATTGTTGGCATTCGCCAAATTAAACAAATAAATGGTTTAGGCAAAGTATGAGAAAATGCCAATAATCTGTTGTATGGCCGTCCGTGAAACGAAAAAAAAAGAAAACCGTCATGGCGCATTGGTGCTAGTTTCTCGACATTTATTCATATTCAACTGTTTTGTATTCGGAAAGATTTATGTGACAGCTCTTGCAGTGTTCTCTATAGTGGTATTGTTCGCTGGCCTTCTTTGCTAATTATCCGATCACCATCGAAGCAAATGGAGTCCTGCCTTCTGCCTAGGCTTAAGGAACCAGAGTGCATTAGACCTAAGAAATAACAGTTTTGAGCCTCAACAAGCGATGAAGAGAGAGAAAGAGAGAGAATGCAGAAAATGCAGGGAGTTTACGTTATTAACTACACTAATAGGTAAAGCAATAACTCTGCAAGGACTACAACAGTGGCAGCGGGACCGAAAAGAAAGGGAAGCGTGCCACGATGTTTCAAACCATGAAAATCGACAACACATTATGCTTAATGCATGAGCAATAATACTTTTTGCGTATTTGATGTCTCGGCAGATCTATGTGGGGGAAAAGCTGAAGGAAGAATGAAACTAATGAGTAAACAATTTTATTATTTGCACCCTGTTGTTTGTGCTGGTTAGCAAGATCCGAAGTTTTCGTTTTGTTTTATTTATTTCAGCGGAAGATACTACTCCTTTCTTCTTGGAGGGAATTTTAATTTCGATGTACTGACATTGAACGCTGTCCTCCTCGACGATGACGTATGCGAAAGCGTCGTGCCGCAGCCTGGTGGGGCGATTGAGGGGAAGCCTATCTACAACGATCTGAGAGTCCCGAAGAGAGAGCACCTCGTACTAACACCCGCCTTGTCAACGTCGGGGTCGTGCGGCGCGGTCATGCGGCGCAAGCGTCCCGGAGGCCTTTCCTGAGCTATTGGGCACGTCCCGAAAACAAACGCGCGCCTTTCGGACTGCCAGACAGGCTCATCCTTTTGCGAGCACTAACACCCTAATTGCCGGCTCGCCTCGCTCGAACACTTTGCTTCTTTACAGGGCACCCCGATTCCCCGTGAACGTCTATATATTTCCAAAGATACGCACATAAAACTCGACGACGCTGCAGTGAACGCCGTAGCAGCGCGCAAAGAAAAGTTGCGGGACGCTATCGAGAGGTCCCCTGCTGGGGCCGATTTGTTTTATCGGGGACATCGGCAATATTTCATTGTTTCAGGCCCCAGGCGGCCAGCATGGGTGCGCTGCAGCTGTTATCGGTGCTGCCGCCTTTCAGTCCCAGCCGCGAGGGGAAGAGAGAAAGACGGGCCGCCACATCTCCGCTCGGCGGCGTTTTATTCGGCTTTGCAGAAATACCTGTCTGCTCCCATAGCGAGGTACCGTTGTAGCGCAATCAGAAAGTGTCACGGCCCTCCATATCGGAAGCGCGTGTCATTATGTCAAGTGAGACGCGTTAACCTGAATGCTTGCTGCGTAAGCGCGTCGTGTGTTAGCCAGACTATTAACGAGTCCGTTCACGAATAACATCAGCTTGTCTTGATTCAGCGCGCCATAAACATGATGACACGAGTGCTATTTCTTACGCGGAACGCAGCGGCTAACGTCGGTAACGCTCGAGGTAGAAGTGGCAGCTATCGTCATGATTTTGGTCTACGCCACGCGGAACTCGGCGACCCTCCTGGGAGGGTCCCTCCAGTGACATGTGACAGAAAAAAACTTGATGCAGGTTGCTGCACTTAGCGTGCGATCCCGATATTGTTCAAGCATATGCGTCTACCGGGTACACATGTAGACTTTACTATTATTTTTGCAGCAAACACGACCTCAGTCTGTCTTGGAATTTCAGCCCTAAACTTGATAGGATAATAGAAAAGCTGACATGTGCGCATATATTTTGAAACAAAATTTTTATCGCGCACAGTATAAACAAAACAAAAATGAATTGGCAGAACCCACGTACAGTGAAAATCGATCATATGCGAAGCTTGAATGTGGAAGTTTTGCATGCCACTTTAAAATCAGCACAATGTTACGAGGCGGACGGACGGAGTATTCAGTAAACAAAAGTACAAATGTTATGGGCACTCACGTATCTAGATAAGATGCAAATATTTTGTTTATAGTCGCGTAATGACGGCAACACTAACGTTTGCAATACCAGCCCCATCAGTGGTAGCAAGCAAATTATGCCACACATGATTGATTGATTTGTGGGGTTTAACGTCCCAAAACCACCATTTGATTATGAGAGACGCCGTAGTGGAGGACTCCGGAAATTTTGACCACCTGGGGTTCTTTAACGTGCACCCAAATCTGAGTACACGGGCCTACAACATTTCCGCCTCCATCGGAAATGCAGCCGCCGCAGCCGGGAATTGAACCCGCGACCTGCGGGTCAGCAGCCGAGTACCTTAGCCACTATACCACCGCGGCGGAGCAATTATGCCACACATGACTTCCATGTCATCATTGTAATGTTTGCGCCTGGAATTTGTGTTCGTCGTCTATACACATCACGTAATACCAAATTGGGTATATGTGAAGCTAGTGAAACAACTGTGAGTGGCCTATAAGTGTAGCATATCATGTTTCACATGACACACATTGTGATTATCTTTTTCGGACTTGTCATTTACCTTCGTTGTCCATTCACGTCAATCACATAATATCAATATTGGTACAGATGAAGCTAGCGAAACGACCACGAACGCATCATGAGTGCGGCATGTAGTCATGTTCTTAAATGACGCGCATGTCATGATTATCATGTTTGCAGCAGTCATATACCTTCGTTATCCATTCAAGCCACGTAATACCGAATATGGTATATGTGAAGCTAGCGAAACGACTACGAGCGAGCATCATGAGCGTGGTATGTAGTCATGTTCGTACATGACGCGCATGTCATGATAATCATGTTCCCACCAGTGATATACATTCATCACACATTTACGTTACGTAATACTAAATTTGGTATATGTGAAGGTAACAAAACGGCTGCGAGCGCGCTTTGAGCATAGCATGTAGTGACGTTTTACATGACACGCATGCCATGATTATCATGTTGGCGGCTGGCATTTGTGTTCGTTGTCTATGCACGTCGAGTAGTACTACCAAATTCGGCCTATGTGAAGCTAGCAAAATGGCCACGAGTGCGCTATGAGCGTAGCATGTATTCATGTTTTACATGATACGCATATCATGAATATCATGTTTGGACGTGTCTTTTACTTTCGTCGTCAGTTCACGTTACGTAATGCCACATTTGGTGTACGTGATGCTAGCGAAACGGCTGCGAGCAGTTCATCAGTGTCGCGTGTAGTCATCTTCTTACATGGCACGCATGTCATGATTATCAAGTTTACAGCAGTCATATACCTTCGTCATCCGTTCGCGTCACGTAATGCCAAGTTTGGTATATATGTTGCTAGCGAAACGGCTGCAAACGCATCATGAGCGTAATATGTGGTCAAGTTATTACATCCAACGCAAATCAAGTTTGCATCAAGTTTGCATCAATGATGTACCTTCGTCATCCATTCACGTCTCGTAATACCGAATTTGGTATGTGAGAAGATAGGGAAAGGGCCGTGAGCGCATTATGAGGGTGGTATGTAGTCATGCTTTTATATGACATGCATCTCATGATTTCCACGTTAGGTCATGTCATTTATGTCCGCCATGCAGTCCTGTCATATCATACCTTTTGCCACATGTCATGTGAACGAAAGCACCGTAGGAGCGCTGCAGCAAGACCATGACTTGTAAATGTTGACATTCATGACATACATATCATGATTGTCATGTCAAGACTAGTAACTTATGCTCGTCATACAGTCACGTTATGCCATACCAATTTTGGTACAGATCCCGTAATCGAAAGTTGTAGGCGGCTAGACAGACAGACAGACAGACAGACAGACAGACAGACAGACAGACAGACACACAGACAGATAGATAGATAGATAGATAGATAGATAGATAGATAGATAGATAGATAGATAGATAGATAGATAGATAGATAGATAGATAGATAGATAGATAGATAGATAGATAGATACGGTCAAGGTCGTCGAAGTTCCCTAAGAGATGCTTCGTGTTTAAAAAGCAGATATACGCAAATACGCTCACTTATCTTCAAAAGATGCAGAGCAGGTCACGTGTTTTACGGAGCTTTGGTTGTTTCTCATTTGATTTTAGTTATTCTCACTCCGCTAGTTTACAAAAAAAGATACGTAATGCCACATTTGGTGTACGTGATGCTAGCGAAACGGCTGCGAGCAGTTCATCAGTGTCGCGTGTAGTCATCTTCTTACATGGCACGCATGTCATGATTATCAAGTTTACAGCAGTCATATACCTTCGTCATCCGTTCGCGTCACGTAATGCCAAGTTTGGTATATATGTTGCTAGCGAAACGGCTGCAAACGCATCATGAGCGTAATATGTGGTCAAGTTATTACATCCAACGCAAATCAAGTTTGCATCAAGTTTGCATCAATGATGTACCTTCGTCATCCATTCACGTCTCGTAATACCGAATTTGGTATGTGAGAAGATAGGGAAAGGGCCGTGAGCGCATTATGAGGGTGGTATGTAGTCATGCTTTTATATGACATGCATCTCATGATTTCCACGTTAGGTCATGTCATTTATGTCCGCCATGCAGTCCTGTCATATCATACCTTTTGCCACATGTCATGTGAACGAAAGCACCGTAGGAGCGCTGCAGCAAGACCCTAAGAGATGCTTCGTGTTTAAAAAGCAGATATACGCAAATACGCTCACTTATCTTCAAAAGATGCAGAGCAGGTCACGTGTTTTACGGAGCTTTGGTTGTTTCTCATTTGATTTTAGTTATTCTCACTCCGCTAGTTTACAAAAAAGATTGTCTGCGAAGTAGCGTTACATTTGTGCGCTTCTGAGCAGACCCTGCACTACTGCAATGATATTTCAGTATGCACGTACCAGCGACGTTATTGCAAGTATTGGCAGTGATGCATCTAGACGCTTTGTCTTGTGCATAAGTGCGTTTATATATCTGTGATGGTGGAAAACACAAGAACAACATGCGATACTGGTACATAAAAGCCACTATGCACTTACAGCTCTGTATGTTTTCGTGGCTCACAATTCAGCTTGAGTGGAACGCTCAATACAGAAAAAAATCCGCATTCCCGATGACTCCGTATAAAAAATTTAAAGTTTCGTTTTGATGGCGGGACAGTTGTGATGAAATGTTTAATGACTGAATGACCATAGTCGGAGAGAAGTTATGCGGCCGCTGGCCGCTCACATTTTTTTTTATTTTGCAAGCCAAAAACCGGCAAACGGAAGAAGGTTTGCGAGGAAATGAAAGCTGACAACAATCACCAGTACGCGTGAACATGGTGCTAGTTTTCCGGCGTCAAGCAATGGCCGCAAATAAGCGTATTCTGGCGTCGAATGGGTATACGCAGAGCCCTGTTTTCAGAGCTAGACCAAAACCACTGCGCTTGCCGACTACTTTCGACACGCACACGACGTCGCAGCATGACATCTCGGCTCTCACTATAGATTAGCAGCCCGCAACGCTGATTGAGTTGTTGATGGTGCCAGATAAAAAGAACATCGACGCTAACAATAATCGCGCACCTTGCGTCAACACGGAGCTGCGTGTTGCAACACGAAATTACACGATGCTCTCTGTCTGCCGCAGGTTGCGCAAAGTAGTACTAAATTGTGGTAAATTCTCTTTTAGTTGGTGTTTTAGATGAGAAGCATTTCTTTGCGTACTGCAGCCACTTGAGCATCTATCTATCTATCTATCTATCTATCTATCTATCTATCTATCTATCTATCTATCTATCTATCTATCTATCTATCTATCTATCTATCTATCTATCTATCTATCTATCTATCTATCTATCTATCTATCTATCTATCTATCTATCTATCTACTTATCTATCTATCTATCTATCTATCTATCTATCGATCTATCTATCTATCTATCTATCTATATATCTATCTATCTGTCTATCTATCTATCTATCTATTTATTTATCTATCTATCTGTCTATCTATTTGTCTATCTATCTATCTATCTATCTATCTATCTATCTATCTATCTATCTATCTATCTATCTATCTATCTATCTATCTATCTATCTATCTATCTATCTATCTATCGGTGCTCTAGTGGTGACCTCCTTAACTCGGGGTAAACAAAAATTAGTATGGGAGGGAAAGATGGTTTAATGGCCCCGCCACGGGGGTCTAGTGGCTAAGGTACTCGGCTGCTTACCCGCAGATCGCAGGATCGAATCCCGGCTGCGGCAGCTGCAATTTAGATGAAGGCGAAAATTTGGTTGGCCCGTGTGCTCAGATTTAGATGCACGTTAAAGAAACCCAGGTGGTTGAAATTTTCAATGACGGCGTCTCTCATCGTCATATAGTGGTTTTGGGACGTTAAACTCAACATATCAATCATACCCCACATACCAATCGTCAAATACGGTTTAATGAATATGACTCACTACTCATGACAGGAACAATGTCAGAATAGCATCACGTACATCGTCAAACCCTTTACACCAGACGTGTGGCACATACCTGTGGGCGGGTACGTGCTACAGGTATGCTGGATTGTGCCACTGCAGATTGACAGTTTATATCTACCCAGGAACCTTGAGAACATACATGGGTAATTTTAACGCATTAGCGTTAAGAAAGCTAGAGCTGACTTCAGCAGCATTGACCCCATGAACGCAAAAAATAAATAAATGTCAGGGTCTCAGCAGGCATCGAACCCTAGGTATGTGCGTGGCAATCAAGTATTCTACCACAGATCCCCTTCAGCTGTCGGAACTACATTTCCAATCAACCCCAATGTTCGTGAAAGATCAATCGTGGTTGCAGTGCTGACTATGAAATGTTATAAACAATACATAACTACAAATGTAATGCTATTATAAAGCCGTGACTTTGGGTTAACGTCAATAGTAGTTAGGCGCCATCCGCTGAAGTCGATTTATGTCGGAGTGTCCAGGCCTACTATCCTCGCGAGTGCCAGCGCTTCATATCTGCTTACCGCTTCGGGTGTTGCTAATATCCACGTTGGTATTGGCATCGTTACGTAGCTGTAAGCAACTGGTTGTATAATAAATCATATGCTGCTGTTTAACGTATGCAGATAAGTGCATTTGTATACTATACATCTGTAGCGCCACTTAATATCACGTTCAATAAATACATTACAACATTGTCATTTTCCGTCCGCATGCTTCGCATAACATCGATTCCTCTCATCTTTTATCCCCCTTACCCCCTTCCCCAGTACAGGGTAGCCAGCCGGTCTGAGAACTGGCTAACCTCCCTGTCCTTCCTCATTTATTCCTCCTCCTCCTCCTCCTCCTCCTCCTAAGGTACCTGGGACCTGTCAATTTTTTTATCAGAAAAATTTACAGAGGGCTTTACCTATTGCAAACATTTGTTCTCAATTAAGATGAAAACATTTCCCATAGCTTAAGTGGGACAGACAATGACATAGGTTCTACGTGTGACGTCCCTGAGAAACACCGCGTCCCGAAACAAGGGCACCAGAAACCTCAGTGTGGTACCGCTCTGCGATCTGCAGTGGTGCACTTGTTGAAAGCTTTATAATGAAGCACACGCTTTGCGCAGAGCGTTTAAACGAGTCTATAAGAGATACCCATAACTAACTTTACCAATTCAAAAGGTATGTAAAAACAAAATAAGGTGAAAATCGGTACAGGTGAAAGGTAAAAGTAAGAGCTAACAAAAGCAAAACTAAACAAACAAAAGATGTAGCGAAGCTTGCACAAAGTCGCGCAAGGCTTGGTCAACGCGAATTTGCGGGACACCTTATTGATCCTGGCTTGTCTAGGCTTTCGATTTCTGACCATTTCTTTTTTTTTTTCACCCTTGGCTGCACCATGCGATAAACGGCTGTGCTTGCTCTCTTTTTTTCATATTTTTTATGTTTCATTTTTTGTATACATTTCTCTTTGCGTCTATTTCCACTTCTGTCTTTCCATTTTCCCCCTTTCTTCCTTCTCTTTCACTCTCTCTCTATAATCATTTTATCGCCTTCGTTATCAACACTTCTTCTTGGGTGAGTTGGTTCATTGTAAAGCAAAGGAATAACAGCTTGAAAACACTCCGACAAACGAGCAGACGTGGACTCACAGGCGCTGTGTGTGTCCGTGTCAGCGCCTGTGTGTGGTTATCTATTTCTCTATTATGTGTGTGTCACGCTGTTATTATCTTTATTTCTTTCTATCTCCATCACTTCACTTTTTTCTGTTTTCCTATCTATTTCCTTCACTTTACACATACACACACACACACACACACACACACACACACACACACACACACACACATATATATATATATATATATATATATATATATATATATATATATATATATATATATATATATATATATATATATATATATATATATGTATGTATGTATGTATTACACCTCCACACTTTCATTTCCCACGTCCTTGCTATACTATATATTCTACAACAGGGGTTCTCAAGCATGTTCGTATTAGGGAACCCTGCTAAGCTACACAAGTGTCAAGCAAATCCCCCCCCCCCCACTCTCCTCTCGACGAGCTTTTTCATTTTTTATTTTCAATAAATATAAAAGCAAGACTATATAAAAAGTTTATTCACCAACATTGTGGTAATATAAAGTGGTGATAAGCATTGTTGTAGTATACTTTGACTACTCACCTGATGAAGTTTGTGGAAGGAAATGGCATATTAAGTAAAAATAAGCATGGGTTTCGGTGAGGATGCTCTACAATTACGATTTTTACAAAGCTCACACACGAAATTGGTCAGTGTATTGATGAAAAGGGTCAAATGGACATCATATTTACCGCTCATGCGAAAAGCATTTGACAAAATATGACATAGGGAGTTGCTCATGAAAATGTCTTCTTTCCTTGGTGACTGTCAGCTGCTAAAATGGATACAGGCGTATTTGTCAGAGAACAATTTGTTGAAATAAATAATCTTCGCAGTGCTAATAAATCCAATCAGGTGTGCCGCAAGGGTCCATTATAGGCCTTTTACTTTTTTCTATCTACATTAGTGATATGGCTGAAGGTTTTCCACAGCGAATAGCTATAAAATATTATGCAGATGATACAATTGTGTATACAAAGATTTGCTCTTCTAACGACGAACTGGTGCTTAATAACCACTTACAAATAATTAGTGTTTGGTGTGATGAATGGAAAATTAGACTTAATGCATTCAAAACCAGTTTCATGCACATGACGCGTAAAAAAGACCCGCTATCTTTTCTTACAGCAATAATGGCACACCCTAACTGAAGCAAAATATGTTAAATACCTAAGTATTTCCCTTGCACATGACACGAACTGTTCAGTATATGTTGATGATGTTTGTAATAGAGCCATGCGCAAACTTTGCCACTTACGAAAAAAACGGCACAATGCTACTCCTGAGGCTAAAGCAATGGCATATAAAATGGCTGTTCTTCCATGTACTGACCTACACAAGTCATATATGAGAACCTTGCAATAAAACAAATACACCAATAAGTGAGCGTATACAAAAGAAAGCCTTACGGTTCATTTCAAACTCCTATTCAAGAACTCAGTTTATCAACGAGCTTAGAGAAAAAACTGGAATAATGACAGTGAAACGAAAAATAGAGCTTAATCGATTGATATTCCTTTTTCACATACTGAACATAGATTTTAGGGTTAACCTAGGGGAACACATTGTATTCGAGAAACCTACCTCCGTTTGAACAAAATGTTAGAAACATATTACACATTTAAACCGCAGAACAGATTTATTCAAGCATTCTTTTTTTTTTAGTTCAGAGCATTGATGATTGGAATCGGTTACCTCAAAACATATTCGAATGTTCCGATCTACAAAGTTTTGAAAAGGCTTTGTCAGAATATTTGTGAACAATTTGGACTGCTTTAGCATTTGTTCGCCCTTCAATTGTGATGGTTACCGGTTGCCTGAACATGTTCAGTGCACTGCTTTTTGGTGACGCATACGGAATGTATTCGAGCTTGTTATTTTATATATGCCGGTGAGCTGTACGGGATGTCTTCTAATATTATTTCCTGTTTTGTTTTCTTAATCTGATATGTTGTGCAATTCTTGAGTGTTCCGTGCTAAAATTGTTTTAGCGTGTACTACGTTTGTACACGAGAGTTATGTCACCCCAACTCCTGTATTGGTTTATGTGCTGACATTATGAATAAAATAAACAAAATAAATAATGAGCCCCCCTCCCCCCCATGCGTACCATTTTCGGAGTTTGGCTGGCCACAAAATGCTGGCGGAATTTATTGCACAGTAAGCGCGTTTTTGTTAAGCACTGAGATATGCTTATTGACACTCGGACGTGAATAATAAAGGTGCCCTAGATCGACCACCCCTCGTGATCACCATCCAAGTGGGGGGAGTGGGCAATTACGGAACCAGGGAAAACTTATCAATGGCTCGCGGAACCCTGACGAGAGGCTTGCAGACCCCACTTTGAGAACCTTTCCTCTACAAGGCTATATTACGCTTTGCTAGCGTGCCTGTATACGTAGTGGTTGAGGACTGCTATGTGGGGTTCAACTTACCAAAACCACCATATGATTATGAGAGACGCCGTAGTGGAGGGCTCCGGAAATTTCGACCACCTGCGGTTCTTTAACGTGCACCCGAATCTGAGCACACGGGCCTACAGAATTTTCGCCGCAGTTGTAAATGCAGCTCGGATTCTCTCCCGCGACCTGCTTGCCATCCGAGTGGTTACAACGCTCGACTCGGATCGTGGGTACGCGAGTTCGAATCTCGCCTCGTCAAGAACTTTGCTCCCCAAGAATGTATCTCTTTCATTTTTTATCTCCCTCTCCCTTTCTATTTCACTATATCTATGTTCGTTCACTCACCCATCAGAGCTGCTGCAACCTACGCCGGACAAATCGGCGCATGTGTGGTCGGAGTGATATGGTAATCGATTGGGGCTGATGTGCGAAAACCATGGTGTGATTATGAGAAAAGCCATTGTGGAGAGCTGCGAAAAGTTCGGCCACCTGAAGTTTATTAACACAGACCAAAGCGCATGGACCTCGAGCATGTTCGCCACCATCGAAAATGCGGCCGCCTCAGCCTGAAATCGATCTCACGACCTATAGTCAGCAGACGAGTACCATGACCATTATACCACCGTGGCGGGTCTGTTTTCGGAGTAAGAAAGAAGTGGACGTAGATGAACACAGAACGAAGAGAGCGCGTGCGTGTTGATTGATTGATATGTGGGGTTTAACGTCCCAAAACCACCATATGATTATGAGAGACGCCGTAGTGGAGGGCTCCGGAAATTTCGACCACCTGGAGTTCTTTAAAGGTGCACCCAAATCTGAGTACACGGGCCTACACCATTTCCGCCCCCATCGGAAATGCAGCCACCACAACCGGTATTTGAACCCGCGACCTGCGGTCAGCAGCCGAGTACCTTAGCCACTAGACCACCGTGGCGGGGCGGCGTGCGTGTTCATGACGATGATAATTTACTATTTATTCGAATATGCCTGTACAGTGTGAGATCCTCATGGTGAAATACTAAACTATAAACTTGAACGCATACAAAACCACGCGGTGCGCTTTGTCAGTAATATTACGATTTTAACTCCAGTGTTACATGCATTAAGAATAACTTAGGATAGAAGCCTCTTCTTGCGAATGAATTCTTGCGAATGAAGTTTTTCCATTCTATATTCTGTGATGAAATCCACATTGACAAGAGTTTATACAAGATGAGCCCACACTACGGGTCACATAAAAAAGAACACTGAAAAAAAAAATTTGTGAGGTTAGCTGTCGTACTAGTGCCTTTGCAAATTCTTCTCTTTTTTTTTCGTTTACCATTGGCGAATGGAAAAAGTTGGATGCGTGTGTTGCTGATCTTCCAGTCGATACTTTTTATTCGTCACTACAAGATGTGTGCTTTTTTTTATTAATGCACAGGAGCTGCTGCGCAAATGTACGCCATTTTCGACGGCGCAAACGTGCGCTTTGTTCGAGTGTAATACTGCTTTTTTTCCCCTCACCCCACTACAATAATGCCCACTTGGGCGATGTAGCTTGCACTACTAAATAAATAAATAAATAAGGAAAATAAATAAATAAATAAGTCAATAAATAAATAAATAAAAACTGAGGACCACTTGCACAACAGCTACGTCGTAAATTTCCAGAGCCCTCCACTACAGCGTCTCTGATAATCGTAAGGTTGTTTTGGGACTTTAAACTCCATATGTCAATCAACAGCTCAGTCGTAACAAGCCCATTTCTCGGATTTTTAATAACAGTGCGTGTCTTGTTTTTTCAGTGTCCATTAGCTTCATATGGATAGTGAAGTGAACGCGTGGCAATGACCATCACAACAGTGGACAAGCAGTCATGACGGAGATGATGACTGCAGTCGAATATTAATAAAGACGCATTTATTGGGGCGAAATTACATACGGGAAAGGGAAAGTCAAATAGAAGCAATGCACGCTTTACACTGATTGTGGCGAAGAGAACGTTGGCCGTTGATGATCTGCCAATCGGCAAAGCGCTTCCGCTTTTATACATGTTTTGTCAAAAAATTCCGACACTATCACTGGTGGCCGTGTAAGCTCTCGAATAAACTACTCTATTCGCTTTCAGCGCACAATCTCAACAGAATGATCTTAAGCAATCGCGAAGCTTCACAAACACTGTGGTGTTGTCAGTGCCTAGCGTTACACTATTTGAATACTAAAAATAAAACAATTTGGACAATGTGTTGACGCGTACTATATACAAAAACGCTGTGTGGTACGTTTCCCAGCCCGTCTGTTGTGATGCCGAGCAATAAGGTAGATTGACAAATTCTTGGCAGAACATACGATACATATATTTACATATTTGAGCTAAAACTGCTACAACAAAACGTACCAAGCTAGTAGCAGCTATGATAAAGTATTAATGCAACAGCGTTAAAGGGATCGTTTCGCTAAAAATCCGGTGGCAGCGTAGATCGTTTTAAGCAAAAAAATCATCTTGTGTGTGACCGAAAATTTGAGAAATATGCAAATGAAACAAAATAATAAAAAGTTCTTGATCCGAGGGGGGGGGGGGGGTCCAACCAGGTCGTTTGCGTGGAAAGAGCGTGTTATACCACACAGCCATGCGTCTGCTTGTGAATACATTGAAAATAACTTCCTCTGCTTGGAAATTCAGTAAAAGTAATCAATGCTTTACATGCACACGCATTCTGTATACATGCTTCACAATAAAACATGAAATATTGCAGTAATTATGCATGGTATAAGCGTACAGGCGTTATCGGGCGTCAAAACATGCGATTATTATAATGACTTTGTGATTTAAAGCTGCGCACTAGACAACTCCATTGGAAAAAATTGGCCCGAATCTGCATGTTACACTGCAAATGTCGTCGAAAGACGATAGTCTTGCGTTTGGAGAGAGTGAACAAAACATTTGTTTGATGTTCTGCGCAAGAAAATTGGTGAATGGTATTCTGGAGGCGCTGCATTAGAGTGCCTCGATCGTGTAGCGGAGACGAACGAGCGCATCGAGGCACGTTAGACACGAGTGCCTTCTGGCAGTTATCTTCGAAAACGAAGGCGTACGTGCCCGCGGAGAAAGATGCGCGCCTGTCTCGTAGGTGATAAGGTGTAGAACGCAAAGCGACGGGCAGGTGCCACCGCCGTGTCGTGGTAGCAAAGCGTTGGAAGCACTTACCTTCTTGAGCATCACGTTGCACTGTCATCGCAGTGCGATAAACGCTACAGTCCTTAAAGTTACTTATGTGTGCCTCTTCTAGTATAAAGGCAGACATACAAAACATCAACGTGTTGTTATGGCACCTCAGATATGCGCAATAATTGCTTATTAATTGACAATCTCACAACTATGAACGCTAAATCTTGGGCAATATTGGTGGGCCCGGCGGATGGGGTTGGCCGTTTGATGCCGTTTGAGGTATCGTTAAGGGTGGACAAAGAGACAAATGTACAGACAGACAGACAGACCAAAATTTTTGCATCGAAGGTCCCCAGGAAAGACTATCGTCTTTAAAAAAAAAAAACGACAGGCCTGCGCGGAAGGCGCTGCACAGTCACAGCGTAAGCTAGAAAAGTGGCCTTTGAGAGCCTTTTCTAAGCACTCATTTGGTAACAAGTGGGCCATAGTGGGCATCAAGCACACTTGCTTGATGCCCACTATGGTATTAATAATAAAAATTTTAGGGTAGTAGGCTGGCATTCGCTTTGCTATTTTTCGTCATTCTTCTTAGAAACGTGGTATCCGCTAAACACTTGCGCGGAATTTTGTGCTAATTTTTCATGCAGTGGCTCGGGACGATGAAGAAATATAGCTGAAGTGGGTATGCGCCACAGTTAATAGGGGAACAAGAACAAGCTTTTGTGATGGGTTAGGGCATTGGACAGCCCACTCGTTAGGCTATTCGCATTGTGCGACGACTGGTTGTTCTTTCACTGTTTGAAAACGCTTTATAAGTCGTATTAACGCAGTTGCTTTCCCCACATCAAGCCTGCATAAGGCAAGTTTGACAGCTAGTCACAAGCACTGGTGCAGCTCAGTGGTAGAATACTGGGCTGGCACCCAGCGGACCTGGATTTAAGTCCCACTTTGTCATTGGTGCTAAGTTCCTTTTTTTTTCTCATTTCGCGGGATGTGGTTACGGACACCGGCAGCGGACGACTGCGCGTGACCCGAGTTGTGACCTCATAATATCTTTCGGTGTAAATATGCTTCATTTAGGTTAATTGATGCCACGGCTGTGCTGTAATGTAATTCCTACTCGTCGAAATTGTGTATCATAAAACACAGAAGCACCGATAACACAATTTTACGTGCTCAGTCGGTAGGCCTAACCTTTGGTGTATATCATGGTGGTAGAACATGCAGTGCGCAGATGCCAACTTGGTACAGTATATACATTGCCCGCCATTATAAGCCCACCCATCATCTGCTTACTACTTCCCAGCATTATCGCAATGGTGGGCAAAGTTTCTCAGCTTGGTACACCATATGGCCAGCCATAATACTTAAGCGCCACCCATCATCTGCTTAGTGCTTCCCAACATTATCGCAACTGTAGGCAGAGCCTGCCATGATTGCCCACTATCTATATATTCGCTAATTCCCACCATCATTTCCACTTTACCCCTCTTCTGTACACCATGCCACTTAGTATGCCCCGCCATAACCACCTAATCTCCACAACGTCCCGGCATATCCGCCATAATTTCCACTATACCCACTATTATTTCCACTACGCCCACCATGGTTTCCAGTATCCACCATGGTAGTTTTTGCGATAGAGCCGGCACACACTTTACTGCGCCTATTCCTTTAAGGGAGGGGTTCTCAAGCATATTGGTGCCAGGGCACCCTGCTAAGCTACATTAAGTTCCAAGGAACCAACAAGGGCAAAGGAACTGTAAATTCCCGCCCCCCTCCTCCCCGTGCGAGACTTTTTTCGTTTTGATTTTCAATAAATTCCAATTCAAAATCTGTTGTGCAAAAGCTTTCGGAGTAAGCTCTATGTTTAACCTTCTTGCTCATGTTGAACGACACAAAATCGTGCCTATTCGTGACTCCAGCAATTTATGCGGCACCTAGCGGCATTATAGGGAAGCTGCGTACTGAGGTCCAAACACTTTAAGCGCCAGTCGTATTCGTAGGAGCATAGTAGGCTGGTGTCGCCCGTGAAGAAAAAACGAACAGCCAAGCAGATTTCTTCTTTCCAGGTGAGGCACCAGTGTTAACTTGGTAACTCTAACTTAATAAATGACCATTGTATCCAGTGACTACATGTCGCTGCGGCGCCCGAAGTATGCAAGCAAAATCCGCAGAGGCACGGTGCGCCGTGTGCATTACACACACAACGCGACCACTTCAAGAACGCCGCTCGCGCTTGCGACGCGGTGACCTCCGTGAATCCGCCATGCTGCAATTCCGCAGCGCCCTCTCATGATCATTTGAGTTGCGAATAGGGCTAAGCGTAGCACGCAGCGCGTGCGGGGCCAATGGTGGCATAGAGTTTCCTA
The DNA here is from genome assembly GCF_013339725.1 of Rhipicephalus microplus. NCBI lineage: Eukaryota > Metazoa > Arthropoda > Arachnida > Ixodida > Ixodidae > Rhipicephalus > Rhipicephalus microplus. The sequence goes on along the minus strand of NW_023613933.1, from coordinate 4,040,409 downwards.
AATATCTACTAAAGGAAGCTCTGCTAGTGTCTACGGGACCTGCAACTCACGGCGCTTCAGCGAGCATGGGAATGGTGGTAGTACACAGTTTTGTCTAATGTTCGTACTTCTGGCTTTGTGTCCCCTCTAGTTAATTTTAGAAAACTCTAGAATTGGTGGTGGAGAAACGAGTGCAGCAGAGGCGCAGAGCCTAGGTGTATTGGCACGTATCTCCAAATACCAAACCGAACCAAGCTTGGTTAACCTCCCTGCCTTTCCTCTCTATTTATCTCTCTCTCTCATTTCCAAATAGCTGAAATCCGCAAGTGGTTATAGAAGGCCCCCAAAATTTTAGCTACCACGCGTCCCATTTTCGCAGTCCGAGCTCGCTACAAACTGCTGGTGAGAATTATTGTGCACCTCACGCGTTTCTGTTACGCACTGAGATGTGCTTATTTACTCTTGGGCGTGAATAATTAATGCTCCCTAGATCGATCACACCTCGGGATTGCCACCTAAGTGGGTCGAGTGGGCGAGTGCGGAACCAGAAAAATTTATTAGTGGTTGCTGGAACCCCTGTAGGAGGGTCCGGTGGAACTCTTAGGTTTCGTGGAACTCTTAGTTCCGCGGAACCCGCTTTGAGAACCCCTGCTTTTAAGGCCACGTAGCGGGTGTATAGAAAGTTCGAAAAGATTTCATGCACTAAATGTTTGAAGTATGCACTGGGGACAGGATATCGCTATCACGTTACATTCTTAAAAGCGAAGCTTAAGGATCCCCAATTTTTAAGAAAAGAATACTGCCATCACGACTTCTTTTTCACCTTCCCGTCCCGTAGCACTCTCACATAACCTGTCGTGCAAATAAAAGTAACAATCTAGGCTTTGTCACCTGAAGATAAGGCGTTGCTTAATATTGTAAAGGAGCGCCTAGGCTTTCCCGCGACAGGTTTTACCACGATGGCAGTTGAAGAGCTCGTTTCGCAGAAATTCCGGCGTCGGCATCAGCGGTTGTGAGCGAAAAAATCGTCATCTTGCGCGTGACCGAAAAATCTAGAAAGGAACAAATTCAATAAATAAAAAAAATATCCGGGTCCGAGTGAGGATTGAACCAGCGTCGTATGCGTGGTAAGAAGGTGTCCCAGCACACAACCACGCGTCTGCTTTGGAATGCAGTGAAAGTAGCTTTAATGCTTTACAAACACCCGTACCCTGTATGCATGCTTCATAATACAACATGAAATATCGTAGAAATAATACGTGGTACGAACGTACTATCAGAGTCAAAGGAAACTTGAATAGCGGCAAGCCTTCGCGATGGTATAGTGAGCGCCGTCCAGTTATCACGATTGACAGGTGAGCGCATCCTGTTCGGCAGTTATGTGCATATACGTGGGCCTGTGCATGGTGATAAGTAGATGGCGCACATGATACGATCACAAAGGCTTGTCGCTGCTCAGGTTTCCTTTGACGCACATAGTACATTGTCAATGAGCGTCGGAACATGCGATTATCATAATGACTTCGTCGTTTAAAGCCAGCCACCCACTACAAAAGGCACACACGTTACTGCGCGTATTACTTTAAGTGCACGTAATGAAAGCATAGCATGCTCGACAAAATTTCACGCACATAATTTCCCGTGGTTCAAAGCATGCTACCCATTTCATAGAATGCAACCATATGCGAAAGCTTCAATCGCACAAACCACTTTCAACTTTATCGATTACATAACGATGTTGTAATCCACACATTAAGCTTTTCGATTAAGATCATACAATAAAAAATATGCACTACGAGGTTGAACTACGCACTACGGACATGATATCGCTATCGCATTTAACTTCTAAAGGCGAAGCTTAAGGGTCCCACAATATTTTTCTTCTTATCGACCTCCGAGCAGGCCTGGTAGACGGAGATTCACGTGCCTCCACTCTGTCTCATGCAGTTCCCCTACTCTTTGAAATACTTAGGCATGCTCGCGATACAGCAAACAAAACATACGGCGAGCTGCCGCTGTCACATTCTTCGATGAGTCGCGTTGGTCTAGAGCCTTGGCCATCTGAAATATTGTGACCCCAGAAAGACTAAATGCCGTCCCATTCATTCGCTGTTTCGTCCACGTCAAGGGAGGCGCACATTTTCTCTTACGTATCGCATCGGCACCACGCCGTCTACGGCGGTTATGTCCCATCAACGGCGCATGGCTCGCCCCCAAAATCCCTCGTTATGGTCTGCATAAGGGCGCATATTTGGTGCTTAATGGCGTTTATCATTCGCGACCTGATGAACTTATCTTGCGAGACGTCCCAAACTTCTCTATTTATGCGTCACCTCATACAGCACAAGAGGAAGCGCGGGAGCGAAGCGGAACAGCCGTGCAAACAAACTATCCGTCACGTGGCGTAATCAATCTCGCAGCCGTCCAAGACAAGGGAGCTCGCCGCCCATCCAGGCAGAGACAGCAGGAGGCAAAGAGTGACGTTGCGAAGCAAAGCGGGAAAACCGAGGACAGAAGGAAGGGGTGTCAGAGGATGGAGTGCGGGAATAACCCCAGAGCAAGGAAAGCGACGGGAAGACCGGCGTATGCTCTGCAACGGAGGATGCTCCGACGAACAAAGCGGCTAATGGGCGGCGAGTGAAACAAAAGCGCCGCGGCACGCGCACAGACCCACGCACAGCGGCATCAGGGAGGGGGAGAATTCCTCTTTGTTCCTTACCTTCCCTCTTGTTCTTTATAATGGTACACTCGTTTTTTTTTGTATTTCTCCTTTTGGTCGCCACGGAGCGCGTTTTTCCTCGCCAGGCGCCGACTCTGCTCCGGCGGCGAGGCACGAGAAACAAAACGTTGATGAACTATTGCCGGCACCACTCGAAGCGAGGAGGCCATTCATCTTCCAATCTACACGGGCTAGGGTCATTAATCCTCCCTAAGGCCTTCCCTCCTCGACTCTCTGCTAGCTCCCACTTCACCTTCCCCGCTTTGGTGCGCTACTTGTCCCCAATTTTTCTTGGCCTCTTTTCCCTCCATTTTCCTCTTCTCCACACCGCAGCGTGCTGGCTGCCACTGCGTCCCGCCGCCTGCTCTCATTTTGCTTCCCGGTGACACGGGCCACCTTTTAGACTCCTCCAGAGAACAGGGGGAGGGGAGGATTTGCGCCGCCAAGAAAAATCGCCTCCGCTCGGCGCGTGTGCTCTCTGCCACGTTGCTCTTTGTTGCGCCGCGCCCCGGGCGAGACTGCAGAAACCGCGCGATGTGTGAGAGCCTCATGAAACACTTCGCCTGCCACCGCTGTTCTTTAGCAAGCACAGTGACTGACATAACAGCTCATCGAGCAAGCATATCTCACAAAGAGCCGGGCGGATGCCTAAGGTAGGGATTGAGAAGAAGACGTGGACAAGAGGCCCATGCATGGAAAACATACAAGAAATTTAAGCTCTGGCTTTAACGTTGCTATTATCACTTTAATTTTATTCCTGCTGGCGAGCAGTCGCTAAAGATCGAGAGGAAGACTTGCCGGAAACGTGATGCGCTCGCTATCATAAGATTTATTTCACTGTCAGACACATGGTTATGTACGACACTGAAATAACAGACGGTTTTCTCCTCGTCCTTTCATCAGTTCTTGGCGGCGCAAATGATCACAAAGTCGTATTAAACCAACCCCCGCTGCAGCTTTACTTGCCAGTATACTCTTAACACTTTTTGACAATAACAAATGAGGACCGGGCGAAAATTTTGTCCGTTAATAAAGCAGTAACATCAGTAGCAGCAGCAAAAAAAAAATTCTTGTCATGATTTTAGATCTGGCCCCCCCGACTAGCAAGGGGTCCAAATAACTGTTATTATTTTTTGTTCGTTTTGATGATCCTGAAGCATATTTAGGCATACCTATACTTCTCACGTATCGTCGGATGTCGCTTCAAGCTGGAAGGGAAGAAAACAGTCAGTGAATGAGATAACAACCTACACATCAGGCGCTTCTTTCCTGCTTGTTATAGGCTTCCGATATGTATGTTTCTTTAATTGTCAAGAGTGAGCCATCTCATGCATGTCTGTACATGCGAAAATTTCAAAAACAGCAACTAAGTTGTTTGTGCAACTGCCATCGGTTATCGCAAGCTGCATAGGAACGTGACAGCGTACCCACGAAGTACCTCACGGGAAGTTACTGACTACAGTGACAGCTGATATTTCTACAGCCCTGACGAGTGCTCGCGGCCATACTAGACCAAGCCTGTGTCACCGCGGGCCCACTATCATCCGTCGACGTCGTTGTTCCACAAGCCCGGGGCCCCGCGTGGCTTGTCCGTTGGGCGAAACCGGATTGGACACGAGCCACACGCACTCGCCCCTGTGTCTTTTGTTCCGACGCAGAGTGTCGACCCGAGAGGGCGCCGGGCGGGCGCGACCAACGCAGCGGCGGCAGCGATTTCTCTCGGCCTGCTCCAATAAAGCGCTACTGCGCCCCGAGCAGGCAGAGAGGGTCGCGGGAGCCAGAGACGCAGCAGCTTCCCCGCCAGGATCACGCGCCCGTTCCGAGCGGCAATAAATCGTCGCGCCGCGCGCGAGCTTTTTTCGGGCCGCTTGTCTCCGGCGAAACAAGCTCCGACGTGAGCCCGTTGCCCGCGTGGCGGGGCCACAATTGATCTTCATTTGGGCCAACGGCGTCATCCATCTTCCAGGGAGCAGCTTTAACCTTTCCTTTCTCGCCTGCCTCCGGCGCCTCGCACCCGACGACGCCCGGCTCCAGGAACCGAACCCGGGCCGCCTGCCTAACCTACCTTGCTCGCTTCCAGACCGTCCCTTCTTTACTGTTCTCCCCCCATATTCTTTGTCTTCTCATAGTGCATGTATGTGTCTGTGTGCATCTCTGAAAAAGTTGTTTTCGTGTTGAGCGGTCTTTTGAATTCTCCTTAAGAATTATGCACCGCTTGCGACCATACAGAAGAAGCGATATAGCTATGTGCATTTTTGACCACGACAGGGTGGCTTAAGTGTTCAATAAGGTTGCTAACTGGACTAGTTGGTGATCAATCATATTACTGTAAGGTTAAGTAGCGCAGTTTTTTAACATGGATAAGAGGAATAAGAAGGACGAGTAGCGAGTGTCGTGTTCTTCTTATCCCTCTTGTCCATGTTAAAAACTGCGCTACTTAACCTTACGGTAAAATGAACGACTTAAGTGTCTTAGATCTCGTAAGTTAAACTCAACATCACAGAAAAGATGACATGCTAACTGTTGTTGTTTGCATGGACTGTTCGAAGGCTTACGATGGCGTAATACAGAGAAACACATAAGCGTCTAACTTTGATCTAGAGTTATCACCGGCCACCATAAGCGTGCAAAGGGCTCCTGCGGTCGTGCGCGCGCCTATGCCGACAATATCTGACAGCTTATGCGCGCACCTTCATCAGCCACCACTTCCGCCGCGCTCGTCTTGAACGCGCTGTAAGCGAGGAATGATGTACTTTTTGCGGTATCCACAATGTTGTGCCTCCCATGTTGTTTTACCCAAATAGCCTTGGCTGTGCTTCCAAATACAGTTCACCTATTCGTGGTCGGCTGAAAATATCAAATTTTACAGCCATATTTATTTTGACCTATAGGTACATCCACAATGCTAATAAGAGCCACAGATAAGCGGTGATCTTTTTTTTTTAGGGATACGATGGAAGGACGTCACTGCAGCCGAACTTGGCAGGTCATCTAATCCTGCAGTGCGAGCATCTCTAACGTCGCCTTCGTGAACACGTCATCCAGAACAGATAACTATTATGCTGACAAGGCTGTGAACTGTGCTTTGGAAAGAATACTGCTGCAACTTAACGAACTCCCGCGAATTCGTGACATGCGCTGGGGCTGCCATCAAAGCTCGACGCTCACACAGCACAACACTATGTGACCATATATGGTTACATTTACAACTATTACTGAGGTGGCCGTCGTATAGATTCAACACGAATTCTCAGTGGTTACACAAAGAGAAGGCTGCCATTTACTTGAGAGTGTTTCGAAACTAGCCTCAAATTAAACAAACTTACATGTACGAGGTCTCTTTATAAACCTCCACATTTCGTAACCACCCAAGCGCTTATAATTTGAGTGATTCAGATAATTTTTTCCGATTGTCGGTATACTCAACTTCCACGAGTCCCCATTTCTATACTGCAATAAATACTCTAAGAGTTATCAATCTTAAGATTTCAAAACGAAGCGCCCGAACCAATGCGCATTGAATGCTTGAAGAAGTCAATTATTCATTTTATTTCTTAAATTAATTTTTGGTTTATTTTGCCACAAAGTGACGTGCGACGTAAACATTCCTGCGTGGGGAACCGAGGGGTATACATTCTAGATTTCACTGTTTCGTGCCCGAGCACTTGTACAAAGATTAATCACCCTTTGTATCTCCCCCATTTCCCCCTCTCTTTCCATCAAACACACGCACACACACACACACACACACACACACACACACACACACACACGCACGCACGCACGCACGCACAAACCCGCACGAACGCACACACACGCACGCATATGGCTGCGTGGTATTTCTTAATCACAATATGTACATCAACATACTATAATAAATATTGGTTAGGTTGTCTCCAAATGGCAGTTTTTAAACACTCCCTCAAACTTGTATGAGCAGGCCCACTTTACAAAGAGCATTCATTATTGATATGCACACTATGCAAGGCTGTGCTGCGCTAGTGTGCCCTGATAATCGAGTGGCTATAGGACGCCAGCTTCACATCGAGCTGGCAAAGCTTCAAACCTAGCTGCGTTAAATATTTTTTTTTCACCGAGAATTTCTCTCGTTCTCTTTTATTATATCTATTCTCTTCCTTCTCTCTCTGTCTACGTGTGCTTGTTCTCTCACTCGTCAGGGTGATTACAGGTCATGCATGCCTGGGAAATCGGCGCACGTGCTCTGGAAGCGAAGCAGAAGAGGACGAGAATGAAGAAGAGGGTGTAGAGAGCGCGTGCTGGTTCATCATTACGATTATTTCTGCTCTTAAAGGACAAACTACAGTGGCCTTAAATTCATTTGCCGTTAGAAGGAGGCTCTAGTTTCCATCAAGGCAGTTCGCAGATGCCGCCTTGACGGAGGCCAGTGTAGCGGAACGCGCACCTCCATTTAATTTCGATTCCATTCCGGGGAATTCGAACTTGCCGAAATTTTATTCTTTTCAATTCCTCAAAATGAAAAAAACTTAGCCTATTCCCACTCCGGGAATGGCCAGACAGGTCAATTCCATTCCTACAATTCCTCAACGTAGGAAAGGTATACCTTCATAGCTTTTTTTTTTCAGTCTAAAAAATATTGTAACAATATAAATGTGAGGTCATCGGATGCATAAAAACTGCGAAATTCCGCTACCATGGTCGAGAGATGGTAGCTTGGCGACTTATCTTTTGCAGTACAACCACACTACTAGTTGCCATAGAGACAGTTATCCTGCTACCTATGGTATTTGCAAGGTCAGCACAATCTTTTAAAAAGTTCGTAAACAGTTGGCAACGCATGTATTTACTCGTTTCTAGCGTATTTTACTACCTTCGCGGCATCTCTTTACTATAGCCTGCAGCCAGTAAAGCTTGAAACTTTTGACGTTACTAACTAGAATGCTTTCTTGATCTTCTTAACTAGGTAACTACTGAGCCACATACGTTGCCAGATCTCTCGTAAACATTACAGTATATATTGCAGTAATGATGTCACACTGAAGAAAAGTTTAGATCAATCTTAACTTTGTCAAATACTTTGGAATAAAAATTTTGTGCTAAGTGATGACATGCTTATATTGAAGGGAAGACGATGATTTGCACAGAACGTTCATTATTTTTCTAAATTCTGTGGCCGCTAACCAGTACACAGTGTGCTATTGCAAAGGAGGAGCATAAATAGCCTTCAAACGGATGCTCCAGTATACGATACCAGCTAAGTATTCATATTCTATGTGCGCCTTCTCATGTATGTCATCATGCCTCTATGTATGTTGCTGTGATGCGTACCTGCCATGATAATAAATGAAATAATTAGCGGCCACTAATCAATGTATGTGTACAATTGTACTTGCTTATTATACTGTACGATGTGCTTCTGTATTTGAATTATCTTGATGTGGCAATGTTGATTGGAACATATTAACTTTTGTTAACTGAAAAATTAGGTACTGTATTAATTATTCGAGTCGGCACTATTCATGAACTACCTAGCAAACTAGCAAGTGTCACTAATCAGAATTTTTCTACCTTCCCTTATTAGGAGGTGAGTGTTTTTCGTGACAAATAAGTGGTTAGTGTTTAGTTACTGAATAAGCAGACCTTTTTTCTAAGAGCGCAGGATTAAGTAAGGGATGTTTTAGTATTGGTTAAGCTTAAATGCGTTAATTCTAACATGATGACTTAGCGAATCGTTGCGTAAAGATTCTAGGAGGCACCGCCTTGGTTACGTGGAATCACCTGCTCTGGCTGGCTACCCGAACCAATGCTTTCAAGAGTGTATTCTATCTCTATACTGTTCATCGTGTACTGCAGTTCACCGCACACGTATTTCACACAGAACACTGTTCATCGTGTATACGAATATGTGCTGCCCTAACCTAAAGACCTTTGCGGTAGAGTTTCAAGCAAATGCACTCATATGTGTAGGCAAGGGGGGGGGGGGCATTATTGCAACAAAAGGGGGGGGGGGTAATATGTGGCGAGACCGCACGCAAGCTGTTATACGAAAGCTTGCAGTCAACACAAACATCAATACGCATGAAAAATTGGAGAAACACTTTTTAGAATATGCGTCCGAGTCACCGAGGGCGGCAGAAGCAAAAACAAAGTGAAGGATGGGAAGACAGCAGGCGGCTCAGGTGCCACCGAGGGTAAAAAAAATAAAAAAGTGTAAGGTGGACATACTGCCACAACCACCATATAGTTCCACAAGACGGATACCATGGCATAGAACCGTGGTTACGAGAAGAATAGAGAAAAAAACTTCGATGCAGCACAGTCTTTATAAAGAGAGAATAATAATAGGTGCGTTGCTTATAACCGTACCATGCTTATAATCAGCCAAGCTTTTTTTAAGTTACTGCTTTATTATTAATTTAGAGGGTCTGACCTACTAATCTTTGAAGTTTGAGAAACTGCACGCGGACAAAAAATGTGCTCTATTTTCGGAAAAACACGTAGTTTCCTTCCCATTCCATACCGTGGTAAATGCGCTTGATTCTATTCCCATCCTATTCGCCCTAGCTTTGTCTCCACTCCATTCTATTCTGGGGTCGTGAAAACGTGGAATGATTCCAGAATCATTCCAATTCCGGAGTGGCAACTCTGCAATACTGATAGAGGCAAGTCCCGATTTCGATACGTTGGTCCCAGCCACATTGCCTATTCAACGATTTCTCGCCAGTAAGACAAGTTATATATGGCCTAAATGTGCAAGATACGGTCGCCTTTGCCGAGTGTGTGACGGCTGCACCGATACCCTAGAGGCATTCTCGCCAACTTTCCATACATCGTCCCCCACTGTAAGTGAAACGACTTATTGCGCGAGCTGGAGGGGTACTCTCCTAAAACAGCCGAGCTTGGCGTTATCTGCTACAGCCTCGCACGCCGTTGTATCGCCTGGTTTCCGGCCATTCCAGGCCATTCGTCGAAGGGACAGTAAGAGCGCGGAAGTCTATTCGCACTGAAGCGCACAGGAGAGGACACCAGTTTGTTCGGGGGCGCATCCCCACTCTCTTCGTGACGAACTAATACAAAATGTAGTCGCACTTGTCTCGACACAGACGGTGGGGCTTACGGCCGTTTGTGCAGGCCTGCGTAGACCTGCTGAAGACTGGAGCCACTCTGCAGCGGTGCCGCAGTTTCAGAAAAGATGAACGCTCAACGAGCGCACGCACACACTCAAAGAGAAAGAGGCGCGCCAGTGTGGCCAACAAATGCGTGGCCGACAGCGCCATAAAGCGAACAGCCTGAGGGTCGAGGCGACAAGATAAGGGTTTCCCAGCAAGGGAGAAAAAAAGCCCCCTTTTTTCTTGATGTCTTTGCACATCGGCTTCTTTTAGGACTCTTTTTTTTTTTCTTCACCCGCTTTTACAATCTTTTCGTTCTCCACACTTTATTTTCTTCGGGCTGCCATCATATAAGGCTTGCGTAGACAGTGTGCGGGGCGTATATAATGAAATACGGTTTAATACCGGCAGCTCGACCGAAAAGCGATTTGCCGCTCCCTTATCGGTTGCAGAGCGGAGGCTCCCATAAGCTCTTTGGCGAAGCGACGCCGCCGAGATGCCTGCGGGAAAGCGAGCAGATTCCAGGAAAGGGGTGGTATGCTCTCTTCGTTTCCCCCACCGCAGCAAATTGCAGACAGAACGCCGCGCAAACGAAACAACCGGCGCAGGCATGCACACGCACGACGCCTCTATGGCTAATTTTATATTGGAAATTTTCTTGATTGACTGATTGATATGTGCGGTTTAACGTTCTAAAACCACCATATGATTATGAGAGAAGCTGTAGTGGAGGACTCCAGAATTTCCGACCACCTGGGTTTTTTTCATAACGTAGCTGTTGGTGCGAAATAAACACTATTAACAATACAGCTACGTTAAGAATGAACCAACTCGCCCAACAAGTCACTCTGTGGTTCTTTAACGTGCAACTGATTCTGAGCCGATGGGCATACAACATTTTCACCTCCATCGAAATGCAGCCACCGCAGCCGCAGCCGCGATGTCAGCCGCCGAGTACCTTATTCACTAGGCCACTGCGGCCTAGTGGCTAAGATATATATATATATATATATATATATATATATATATATATATATATATATATATATATATATATATATATATATATATATATATATATATATATATATATATATATATATATATATATATTGAGAGAGAGAGGGCTTCATTGATGCATTGATGCACTTGCTTGTTTATGTATCTTTTCATGCACAGAGCATTCTTGAATAACATAAACAAGGGAAAGCCAGTTTTTAATCAGCATGCACTGAGACAACACATATATGCGTGCCATGCATGTAACAGTTTAATAAGTGACGCTTTTTATGCATTGCCTGACAACTTTCCGCATAAATCGATTAATTTGATGGCAGCCTCTTTAACAGAGTATATTTGTATTACTCAAAGAAATTTTTAATGCGAAGCCATCCTTCAAAAACCAATGGTACTTTGAGCAATTCTATCTACTTATCTACCTATCTCGCCTGCTACGTCTTGCTGCTCTCGTTGTTGCCTTATTACTTTAGTATAGACTAAATTCGGCATTGGTGGGCACGACGGTATGAGATGTGTCTGGTTCTGACAGAAATGACGCCACAACCATGTCGTAGACGTCATGAAGCTTTTTCTGTCAGTCATGTGTGTCACATATCCGTACACAACGGGCTGCAGTATGCGGGTATGCGGCTATGCGCCTTTGAGTTTGTATCTGCCTGGAAGCGACAACAATGATCGTCAGCAATTTAAGATAAAACATTTTAAAAATTCGGCCTGGGCTGTGTTGATCCGACGCTGCAAAGAATCATAATCAGGATCTTAGCAGGAATCAAACCCAAGCATTCGATGTGGCAGTCATTTATTCTACGACAGAACCACGCAAGTTCTTGAATCTGCTTTGCAAAAGGACATTAAGTCGGTGCAAAGTGAGTATGATTACAGTGCGAGCTATCTAAGTTTATAACAAGGAGATAAACATTACGTAACCACTACTACATTAAACTACCCTTCACTACTTCCTTTCGAAATGGTCGTTAGTTGTATAACATTGGCCTAAATATGCTGTGTCATGTACACAGCACTAGCTCGTTACGCGTGGCAGCAAATGACGTGAAAATGATCCATCGTATAATCACCACTTATGCACGACCACGTAAAAATAACAGAATGACCTATTCTTTCAATACGACATAATGGTTCTTATCAATTCAAAATTTTCTGGGCGTCATGAAATTGACTGCTTGTTACGCGTAGTCACAAATCTATGAAATGTCGCAGTGTTTATTACAGCACATACGCGTTATTTGCACTTTAAAGTGCGGAATATTACCTGAAGCTTTTTGGAGTAGCCGGAGAGCATGCCCTTCAAAATTTAATTCAAATAGGCTAGCCGCCGATGACATTAGCAGCGGCTACTTGTAGCAGTGAAGCTGGCGAGATGGATTCATAGGAATATAATAAAATAGTTTCACTTGCAGCATAAATAACAGCATTTAGCATATTGTGTGCGTATACATCTCTGTGAGCTCATTCTTGGTGAAAGAGAGAGAGAGAGAGGACCCAGCAGCGCTGCGCGAGTGTGCTTCTTTGCTGTCTGAGATGTAATTTGAGCTCATAGGTAAAATTCAAGTGAAATGAAAACTAACTAGCCCCACTCTTAAATACGCATTCATAGATTTAAAAACCACAGTCTTTCAGCTTCTCCCTGGTCTGGTGGGTCAAGCCGCGGAATAAGCTTAAAAGCTGAGCTTCCCACTGTACTCGAGACTACTGCTTCATTCATCACCACTTCGCAAACATTTGCCATCGTTTCCGTTACCGTAAGCAAGGCTAATCAGGTTTATCGGAGGTTAAAGTGGAAAGCTTTTTTCGGCACTTCCGGTGCGGCAAAACTAAATCATTTAAAAAGATTCGTAATACTCATCGACTCACAGCAGCTTCGACAAAGCAGCGGTGATGCTATTTATTTTTGATGAAAGAAAAGTACTTTCCAAAAGTAGCTAATGCTTTGGCCAATCGATAAAAAGCTCCATCGTTAGCCATTCGTATAGCTAAATCGGCCAGTCACAGCATGAACAATCATGAACAAGTGATGTAATGCTATAGGGCCCCTGTTCAGCACTATCCCGCTCTGCAGTGCTACAGCACGAGGCGCGAAAGTGCCACATAGGTGGCCCGTATACCGCAAGGAGCCTACAAGAAAAATCGCCACAGCCGAAATGGTGAGAAAATTTGACTATATTTTAACGTTCCCTTGTAACATTTTCATTTACTGGTTGAAATATGATTAAGCGATTACTGTGGTGAAGAAAAACTTCGCCTCAGTTGGTTTCCCCAGCGTGCAGTCAATAATGGCCACTATGAAAAGGCGGGGAAGCTGAGTCCCCCCCCCCCCCCACTTTCACTAGTTGTCACTAGTGGTCACTATAAACTTCGATCGAGAAAAATGGGTGGTGCCAGCCCCCCCCCCCCTTTTCTCAGTGTGTGTGTGTGGGGGGGGGGGGGGGGTGGCTGGCACTACCTTCGCCCTCTCGGCTGATACGCCTATGGAATAGTACCAAGAGATGGTTGAACAAAGAAAGTCACAGCCTTGCCGCAAAGGCGAAGCAATGAACGCGATAGAAACAAATTGGAAGGTCATGCGTAAAATGGCAAGCAGATCGAAATGTACCCCGCGTTTCTCGCACACAAATGACGCACGAAAAGTACTCACAGGTAGAGATGAACGTGAATAAGCGTCTCAGTTGTTACTTCGCTGTGCCTGAAAAACGCGCCTTTTTCGCAAACGGATACTGTGCAACCGTTGCAGTGGCCATTGTGCGCCCGGTAAGTACAACAGAATCGTACTGATGAAAGTCCGGCGACGCGCGCTCATTGCGCCGTATTGCTGGTAGTGCTGAAAACACAATAGCTTCCCCCGAGATGCCCGTCATCAGCGGTAAGTGGTTGATATAAATGGCTTGCTGTTTGAACGTTCAATGAAGTGCTCCTACATGGATCAGTGGTTAGCGCTTCGCACTCACGGTTCAGATGTCCCACTTTCCATTCCGCGCGCGGGAGTCTTTTTCGGGATTATTTTTTTATTGCGTTTTCATATATATAGATACGTATACTTATACAGTGAGTGCCGTCGACGCTGGCTGCAAAATGCAGCCGAGAGTGTTCATGTAATTGCTATTGCAAGAAAAAAAATAATCACAATGAACAGCGGAAATACGCGTGATTCAGCGCACAAATCAAGAGTTGCATCTTTCTTCCATGAGATATTGTGTAAGACGTCTTCTTATCAGTGAGCCGTCGTCATACTCTCTGATTTACTCACGAAACTCGGCAGTCCAATGAAAATGTCGCGTTTCTGGTGCTTATCTTCCTCGTGGAACGAGGTTTTGTGAATAGAATTTAAAAAAGCACAATTCTCTGTGGTTTACGAGGGCAACATCGATGTGAATAAGTAGTGTTACGACCGGCCATGGGAACCAAGCAGGAGGAGTTTGGGGGAGAACCGGTTCTTGACCGACTGTGTCGTCCACCCCCACCTCCCCATTCAGGCTCCCCCTCTCACCGAAAGAACTCCGGAATCTGCTGTGCGTTCGTGACCATGTTTGGCAACATTTTAGGGCGCCGTGACCATATATGGACCTCGTGTTAGGTTGTGCCACTCCATGTGTTGTGAGGTGCGTTTCCCCCTCTCTCGTGGCCGAGGTGCCGGAGCCACCGTGTTGGCTGACGATGCGGACAGTGCGCCCAGTGTCGGCAACGCGGCGCTATAAAATGCCGAAGACGTTTTGTATCTCTCACTCTTCTCTCTTTGGGTCATTTGACCACTTCTCCACATGTAAATAAAATCTCTGTTGTTCGTTCGGGCGCTTCTTTCTCGCTGAATTGTTGGACGATGGATCCTGCGACGGGGCCAGCTACCCGAAAACGAGACCGGCAGGACCCGGAGTACCAACAGCTGGATGGCAGCGGCGGGATGCCGATAACCCCGAAAGCGACCACTGGACGGAGTGAGCCCGAATTTCAACAACGGGACGACAGGAGAAAGATGACACGAGCTCATCGACTTCCAAAGGGAATCGAACGACACTTCAGAAAAGGCACGACGCCGGAGACATGACTGCGAACTGGGTGAGTGCCGGCTTTCTCTGTTAAATTTTACCAGGCATTTACTCTATGTGTTAAGTAAAAGCTGGTAGAGAGGGGCTGTCTTGGTCATTGGGTTAACAGGTAACTTGCGTCAGGCAGAAATTGTGTGATAGCTTGGTTAAGCTCTTTCTGTCAGTGGCGTCAAGGTTAACAGTGACAGGGCAGGATTCCGTGTAAGAGCTTTTGAAGCTTTATTTGTAGACTAAGTTAACGGAAAACTTGAGGCAAGGCAGGTATCTAGAGCTGTCGTTGCCGTCAAGGTTAATTAGTTGCAGAACAGGAATCTTTGTGGAACAGAGACAGCGGTACTGGAAGCAGCCATGAATCTGAAATCCCTGCGAAAGTCCATGTTGTTGCTACTTGCAAGGGAGTTGAATCTGGAGGTGTCGGACTCTCAAAGAAAGCCAGAGCTGATAGAGGCGATTCTCGCATTGGGGGCGGAGGATGACGAGCTGTCAGAATGTGTCGAGGAGATTCAGGAGAGGCAAGCGGCAGAGGCCGAAAGAAAGGCGGCCGCGGCCGAGGCCGAAAGAAAGGCGGCCGAGGCCGAAAGGAAAGCGGCAGAAGCCGAGGCAGATAAGATGCGAAAGCACGAGCTTGAAATGAAGCGCCTCGAGCTAGAGATTAGCCATAATAGTAGAACAGGAGGCAGCGAGGCATCCGGTACCGCCGAGCGGGTCAGGTTCAACATGACGGACCTAATGAGATCGTACAAGCTAGGGGAGGACATTAGGCTGTATCTCGTCAACTTTGAGAGAACTTGTGAAAGGCAAGGTTTCAGCCAGGATACATGGCCTCAACGCTTGTTGTCCCTACTTCCGGGGGAGGCCTCAGAAGTAATCGCGCGCCTCACGAAAGAGGAGGCTGACGAGTACAGTGAGGTAAAGTCGAGCCTTCTCAAGAAATACAGGTTGTCAGCGGAAGGTTTCAGACAAAAATTTCGCAACGCCGTAAAAGAGAACAATGATTCATACCCGGAGTTTGCTTACAAGTTAATGGCCAACATGGGGGAGTGGCTCAAAGAGGCAAAGGCGTATGGGAATCATGACAAGGTGCTTGAGTGTATCGGTCTGGAACAATTCTATCAAAGGTTACCAGAAAAGGTGAGGTTCTGGGTGCAGGATAGACCGGACGTGAACACCGTAACGAAAGCCGCAGAGCTCGCTGATGAATTCGTTACGCGCCGCGCCCTCGGGGCAAACAGCGAGCCTAAAAGGGAAAAATTCCTAGTACCGAATAAGGCGCCGTTTAGAAAACAACCGACAAGTCTCGCACAAAAGGGTGAGGAAAAGAATTCATCTAACCATGGGGCGTCGGCAGAGGCAAGCAAAAGGAAATTTGAGGCGAGAAAACCGGCTGCTTGTTTCAATTGCCACGAAACAGGGCACTTCGCGAAACATTGCCCGAAAGAAAAGGTGGCCTTTTTATCTATAAATGAAGCCGACGAGAACATGAAGTTGTTAGAGCCCTATATGTACGACCTTACTGTGAACGGCAAGCAGTGTCGGGTTCTTAGAGACTCCGCAGCCACTATGGACGTAGTTCATCCGTCTTTTGTTCAGTCCGGAGAGTATTCAGGAGACTGTGCCTGGATTAGACAAGCCGTAGAAGCAAACAGTCAGTGCCTCCCCGTAGCTAAATTTGTCCTTAAAGGCGCATTCGGTACGTTGGAAACGGAAGCCGCGGTATCGCCATATCTACCCCCTCAGTATCCTTACTTATTTTCAAATAAGTCAGATCAAATGCTGAAGGAGAAAGGTCTAACGTTGGGAGAAGGCATAGTGCAGGCACTGACTAGATCGAAGGCACGTGCGCTGGCTGCGAGAGCAACATTCACTGAGGCAAACAAGCCTCAAATCGACAACGGGCCTGGTTGCGAGTTGGACACCACGGTAACAAATCGACCTGTGCGAGAACAGGCTGCAGAAGCCGTAGTCGCGGAGGCAACTATTCCTAAAGGCGACGTTGAACCTCCTCTTGAATTGGAAGGGGTCAATTACGCCTCGTTGACCGAGCAAATAGAAAATGCCGTTGCTCCCAAGCCGATTCCTGGTAGTACAGAGGATAGCACAGAGGGTGACACATTCCAGGTACTAGGAAATACAAAAGAGTTGTGTGTCATGCCAACTTCGGATAATTTCAGTCGGCTGCTGCAGGTGAGCCCCGCTTCATTAATAACCGAACAAAAGGGGGACCCGACGCTTAAGCAATTCCAGGACAGTTCGAAAGAGGGAATCGCCAAACGAAATGTGAGATTCCAAGAGAGGAGCGGCATACTCTATCGAAAATATCTAGATAGGCGAGGAGTAGAATTTGACCAGGTAGTCGTACCTCAGGCGTATCGTCAGTATTTGCTTAGTTTGGTGCATGGAGAATCATGGTCAGGCCACTTAGGCGTAAAGCAGACGAAAAATCGTCTCTTACAGGAATACTACTGGCCTGGATGCTTTAAAGATGTAGAGAGGTTTGTAAAATCTTGCGATGTGTGTCAGCGAGTGGGTAAGCCGGGAGATAAGGCGAAATTTCCAATGAAGCTGGTACCCGTAATCACGGAACCCTTTCGTCGGTTGGTAATTGACACAGTAGGTCCTTTGCCCAAGACAACTTCAGGCTACCGTCACATCCTGACCTTAATCTGCCCAGCTACTAAATTTCCAGAGGCGGTCCCGCTAAAAGAGCTAAGTTCCGTGGAAGTAGTGAACGCACTTCTGTCCGTGTTTGCCCGGGTAGGCTTTCCTGCCGAGATACAATCAGACCAGGGCACCATTTTCACGAGTGCCTTAACGACAACCTTTCTAGAGCGGTGTGGCGTGAAATTATTGCATAGTTCAGTCTACCATCCGCAGTCGATCTCGATAGAAAAGCTTCACTCCGTGATGAAGCGAGTGTTAAGAGCCTTATGTTTTGAACGTAAAACTGACTGAGAAATGTGCTTACCTGCAACGATGTTTGCACTAAGAACTGCACCACATGAGACAACAGGGTTTACGCCAGCGGAACTTGTTTACGGCCGCAGACTGCGATCTCCTCTTCGTATGCTGAGAGAGTCGTGGGAAGGTCAGGGTGATGATCCTGTAGTAGTGGAATATGTCCTCACCTTATTGGATCGTCTAACAAAAGCCCAAGAACTGACCGAGAGTGTGATGACCAAAGCACAGCAGAAGGCTAAGCTTTACTACGATCGGACAGCTAAAGCGCGACACTTTGCTGTAGGAGACAGGGTCATGTTGTTGAGGCCCTCCCAAAAGAATAAGCTTGAAGTGCAGTGGGTCGGCCCGGCCAAGATTACTCGAAGATTGTCTGACACCAACTATGTGGTAAAATTACCAGGAAGTCGTAAGGCACACCAGGTGTATCATAGCAACTTACTCAAACCCTACAAAGAGAGGGAAGCCATCGTGAACATGACTTTAAATGTTCCGGAAGAGGTTCCGGCAGAAATCCCTGAATTAGCTCCCGAATCGGACGAAGTCCCGATCGAGAAAAGAGTTGAGGATTTAGTATCAAAGTCACAACTGACAACGAAGCAGAAGCAGGAATTGCGTGGTCTTTTGACTGAGTTTCAGGACAGATTTGTAAGCGAGCCAGGCCGGACATCCGTCCTCACTCATGACATAGAGCTTACCTCGTCGGAACCGGTAAGATCTAAGACGTATCGGGTGTCACCTCGCCGGCTTGAGCTAATAAAAGCAGAGGTTAACAGGATGCTGGAATTGGGCGTGATTGAGCCGTGTGAAAGTGATTACACTTCCCCGTTAATTTTTGTGGAGGTACCCGGCAAAGATCCGCGTCCTTGCGTAGACTATCGTAAGTTAAGCCTCATCACCAAGGATCAGACATACCCAATTCCCCACATTGAGGAACGCGTCGAGAGGGTAAGCAGCGCGCAATTTATCTCAACGCTAGACCTAGTGAGAGGTTACTGGCAGGTGCCGCTCACTGAGAGGGCGAGCCGGTATGCTGCATTTATTTCACCATTGGGGACATTCCGCCCTAAAGTGTTGAGTTTCGGCCTAAGGAACGCGCCTTACTGTTTTTCAAACTTAATGGATAAGGTTTTGCGGGGTCAAGAGGACTTCGCATTGCCTTACTTGGACGACGTTGCCGTGTTTTCCTCGTCCTGGCCAGAACACTTGGCGCATTTGAGAGCAGTACTGACAAGCCTACGCGAAGCAGGTTTAACGGTAAAGGCGCCCAAGTGTCAGCTAGCACAAGCAGAGGTACTCTATCTCGGGCATGTTATCGGTCGAGGGCATCGCCGTCCCTCTGAAATGAAAGTGGCAGCTATCCGAGACTTTCCCCAGCCCCGAACGAAAACCGATATTCGGGCTTTTCTTGGAATAGCTGGTTACTATCGTAAGTACATCCCTAGATATTCCGACATTGCCAGCACTCTTACTGACGCGTTGCGCAAGACCGAGCCCCAAGTGGTCGACTGGGATGAGGAGAAAGAAAAGGCTTTCCGCGTTTTGAAAGCGGCCTTGTCGAGCCAACCTTTGCTTAGTTCACCGGACTACTCGGGGCCTTTCATAGTCCAATGCGACGCTAGTGATAGAGGCATGGGGGCAGTTCTTAGTCAAAGGGATGAGGGGGATGAAGAGCATCCCGTCCTCTATATTAGCCGGAAACTCACCCTTCGCGAGCAGGTTTACAGCGCTAGCGAAAAGGAATGTGCGTGCTTGGTTTGGGCAGTCCAGAAACTGGCTTGTTATATTGCCGGAAGCAAGTTCATTGTGGAAGTGGACCATTGTCTCCTCACCTGGCTACAGACCATGTCCTCTAAGAACGGCCGCCTGCTGCGTTGGAGCCTCGTTTTGCAACAATATACGTTTGAAATACGCTACAAAAAGGGTGTACTCCATGGCAACGCTGATGGCTTAAGTCGATGCCCCTGACGCGAGAGGATGTCTCGAGAACTCTGGCAATTTTTTTTCCTGACCTAGACAAGAACTAGTGATTGTTTTTTTTACTCTTTAGGTGTACTTGTTTGAAAACGTTGAAGACACGGCTATCCAGGGTTTCGGGTTCGGTGTGCTTCCAGTGTTGTTGTTTTGTGTCACCTTAACGTATGAGTAACATTTTGAATAAATTGTGTATTTCCTTTAATATCAGTTAAAGGGGAAAATTGCCTGGTGGAGTTTGGCGGAATTGTCCGGCGCTCACCGGCTGAGCAGTTGTGTTTTCATGTGCGTATGTGATGTCTGTTGAGCCCACGATGAAGCAGGTGGTGCCCTCTACTTCATCAAAGACGGTCGTCACCAAACCGACTGCCGGCGCTGATCTCTCCAGACAGTGGCTGCAAACCTCAGCCCATCGAGATCTTTACCCCCCCCCCCCCCCCGCGCGAGAGACTGTTACGACCGGCCCTAGGGAACCAAGCAGGAGGAGTTTGGGGGAGAACCGGTTCTTGACCGACTGTGTCGTCCACCCCCACCTCCCCATTCAGGCTCCCCCTCTCGCCGGGAGAACTCCGGAATCTGCTGTGCGTTCGTGACCATGTTTGGCAACATTTTAGGGTGCCGTGACCATATATGGACCTCGTGTTAGGTTGTGCCACTCCATGTGTTGTGAGGTGTGTTTCCCCCTCTCTCGTGGCCGAGGTGCCGGAGCCACCGTGTTGGCTGACGATGCGGACAGTGCGCCCAGTGTCGGCAACGCGGCCCTATAAAATGCCGAAGACGTTTTGTATCTCTCACTCTTCTCTCTTTGGGTCAGTTGACCACTTCTCCACATGTAAATAAATCTCTGTTGTTCGTTCGGGTGCTTCTTTCTCGCTGAATTGTTGGACGATGGATCCTGCGACGGGGCCAGCTACCGAAAACGAGACCGGCAGGACCCGGAGTCCCAACAGTAGTCTACTGCACGCACGTACACACATACGTCACACACACACACACACACACACACACACACACATATATATATATATATATATATATATATATATATATATATATATATATATATATATATATATATATATATATATATATATATATATATATATATATATATATATATATATATATATATATATATATATATATATATATATTGGTGGTGTTACCTCGCCGTGGTGGTCTAGTGGCTACGGTAGTCGGCCTCTGACCCGCAGGTTTCGGGAGCGAATCCCGCCTGCGGCGGCAGCATTTTCCATGGAGGTGAAGATGCTGCAGGCCCGTAAAGAAACCCAGGTGGTCGAAATTTCCGGAGCCCTCCACAACGGCGTCTCTCATAATCATGGGGTGGTTTTTGGACGTTAAACCTCACATATCAATCAATTATTGGTGGTGCCTAATGTGTGTGACTTAATGCGCAAAGTCACACACGTATATTTTTGCAGATTAGAAGTATATTTTATTGCTAAGGAAATTCCAAAACCATGAGCCAAAAAATTACTGAACAACTCCAAACTGTACAGCTTCCTCTTTGAGCCAATTAACACCTGCACAAATCAAATATACATGACGGAAGCACATAAGACGAAGACAGAGGAGGGGTATTACACACACTATAGTGTGTTCCAGGCCTCTTTGTCCTAATCTTACAGCACTTTCACTCTGTGTCATGCAAAACCACTAAGCCGAAACAGATGACCTGTACAAAGCGTCACCTGTGTAAAGAATGGACAGGCTGTTGGCATAACCAGCGGCAATAAAAAAAAAAAAATCAGAGAAAGCGCACAGTTCTCTTTAACTGTTTATGATATTAGGGATTCGCCATTTTAAATGTTGCTGACCATAGGTAGTTCTAGTTCTAGATTTACCAAGTCGGATGCCTAAAGTTATAGTTTTGAGCGTTCTTAGTGTATATAGCAAGAAATTGTTCATAGTCATTTCCGTATTCTAAAAATATGACCTCAAAGAGACGCTGGTTGTATATCTCACGAATGCAAATAATGTACTCTGATGAAAAATGCGAAGATACGTGTTCATGTTATAATAAGTTAAGATTGAAGTGAAGAGCTCTTTTTGCATGAAATACGAGCTATTTATATTAGACAATGAAATAACTCCCCGAATAAGAACGCATTAGTGCCGCGGGAATGTTCAACCCCCAGAATTAATTATTAACTTTCCTCTGATTTGAACAGTAAGCAAGACGAAAAGGTTCTCCTTCTTATTCTATGTTTTTTCTATTTGAGAATGAAATTGTTCAAGCCTCAGTAAGAAAAAATTATACTCATAATATGTTTTAGAATACACATGGGTGCATAGTTCGCTATAAAACCAAATGATGTGGCATGGTTACTTTTGATTAATTTTAGAGTTCGTTTAGACTCAGTTTCAAATCTGCCTTACAAAAACCCTGCCTAAATAACCTCGCGCTTTGTCGATAAACACGAGGAGTGCCTCTTGAAGGGCTGCTGACACCATTTTCAGGCGTCGTAAAAAGGGCATTTTTTTTTTATTCTAGGCATGCACCCCATCTACACACAAAAACCAAGAAACATGTGCAACATATTTCAGTTTGATTTTAAGACTTTTCGTCGCCTAGAAGCTGCAAAGTAGTACCACAGCAATTACGATTATCATAATGGGTGAACGCATTTGGCTGTATTTGCAAGCTTTGCGTCCTGGATTCAGCCGAAACCGCTGTTGGAGTCAATGAATGTCAATTCAATCTTTGTTGTTCACGTGGAACACGTACAACTAACAGGAAACTATGAACTACTGCAAGAAGGTGAAGAGTTGCTATACCCACGTGACTTATACGTGCGTTATACTGTGTCCACACGTCACCGTGATACCGCACATTCGACATCCAAACCAGGAAACGTTTTTTTTTAAGAAAGTGGTATTAGAATATGTTATATGTAACTATAGGAGGCAAGAAGAGAGCAGAGTGGGTCAGGGAACAAACTGGGGTTAAGAATATCATTGTTGAAATGAAGAACAAGAAATGAACGTGGACCGGACACGTAGCATGTTAGGCAGGATAACCGCTGGTCATTTTAAGGGTTACTGACTAGATTCTCAGAGAAGGCAAACGCACGAAGGGGAGACACAAAGTTAGATGGGATGATGAGATTAAAAAGTTCGAAGGTATAAAGTGGCAGCAGAAAGCTCAAAACCGGGTTGATTGGCGGATCATGGGAGAGGCATTTGCCATGCAAAGGGCGTAGTCAGCTTGATGATGGCGATTATGATATGCATTCTGAGCACATATGACACACATTTTAGCACCTTTGACACCAGTACTTTTATTAGGAGCAGCAATACAAAAATTTTTAAAATTTTGTAAGTACTCCTTTTGAGAAAATCTAAAATATCGCGAAATATCTGTGCTTTAGTTCTGGGTATCGCAAGAAGCCATGCAGTGGTATACATATAAAACGCTCCTTCCCCAACATTGTGTTTCGACAGCAAACGATGATTGTCTTGCTAAGTTGGAATAGGAAAAGAGCTGAGGCTCTGTCATATTCTCATTCTGGGAGCCATTAAAGTTGGTGAAATCAATAAAGTGAGAAGCTGAAACAAAGGGTGTGTTAAAGCTATGCTGTTGATTCATCTTGAGGAGGAAGGGAAATTGATCTGCCGCTACTCATATCCAAGCCTTATTGGTTGTCGGTAATTAAAAAAATCTGAGCACTGCCGCTATTGTGAGCATGGAAGACAGCCAAGCAAGCGGCAGCTGATGCAAATTTCGCGGTAGCGGCTTAACGCCGCTACTGCATTCGTTCTTTCGTGCGCATTCGCACTCCTTACATAACCACTCTCTTCTGTCTCGGAGTGAATGACATGCACACAACCAAGGTCAGTCCAAAGGGCAACTCCTGATAACAGCGCTACCACCATCTCTACATCAAGAAACGGTATAGTCACTTCAATGGAGCCCGAAATACGCTACACCTGATGTCATGACGAAAACAAATACATATGGCGCGTTCATCTGTTTACTGCTGCCTGTGGTACAGCTGGAAGATAATGTATGTCATTTTACCGATGACTGGCCAAGCACAATAAGAAATGTACAGCCAAAGGTGGCACAAGAACATTGCTCTGTTGTGTGTCTATATGCAGAAATTTTAACATCTTTCACAGGGCACATGAATGTCCACTGTCAGCGTAATTCAGCCTCCCAATCCATTTTACCCCCACGACCGTACGCTTCCTATAAAACATTATCCAGCACCTCCTCTCAAACCTACCTCAAACACCAACTGTTTTCGATCTCCCTAACAAATCACCGCTTACTGACCATTCGTATAAAGTGAACATGCTTTTCTTTTTACTCGCTAACTTGCCTTATCTTTGGCAAGAACTTCAAATACTGAAACCACATCCCCTTTTACTCCCTACTACAAGAAATAATCTTCGTGTATTTAAGTAAGCTACTGGGAATTTGTTTCTTGATGTTTTACAACTCTTATAGTTGCTTTCGTTTGTATCCTTAGAAATACTTTTTGTATCATGATTTTCTGCACTTTTCATCATTGTTGCCTTCTGTAGCGTATGCACACTTTAAGAATATCAAGAAGAACAATCTAAATAATGTCACATTTAACGTATTCCTAAATATCAAGGCATTTTATACAATCCATTCTAATCAATGCGCTTTGTGAAACTTGAAAACACTTCATTATATGGCGTCTCAATGAAATACAGGTCAGAGATTTAAAAATTAGCCAACCATAACAAAATTTGTGATATTCTCAAAAAGTTATTCAGCAAAAAAAAAAGTTGTTCAACGTTCATCCATCAAAATACCACCTCATCATGATTTACAAATGCGTTGTTTCTTGTGGTTTCAATAAAAAAAAACAATGATTGAACAAAAAGATAAAAACATTCGATCCGAAACATTAAGCTCTACGCACAAATCACGTCACTGTTGGAAAACGCAGCGAACATGCGCACGTCCGCGTGGCCTAATGGATAAGGCGTCTGACTTCGGATCAGAAGATTGCAGGTTCGAGTCCTGTCGCGGACGATGTTTTTTTTCCTTTTTTTTTGCATCAGAGTTATTACACCTGCAGAGGAAGTTGCCGCAAAAAGGGTAACGACTTTGCGTTTTACAAAGGTTCATGACAATTATCACAAGTTCCAGTTGCACCAGCCTAATATGAAAAACATGGCCTCCTTTTCAAGCGGTACATGGGAATCAAGACCGAGGCGTTCTTTTTTTCTTCTTGCCTATAGCTCTCCTACAACTGCTCTCATATAATGTAGTCTCGTGACTCGTACGTGCTGTTTAATATAGGTAAACATGACTATGGCGCAAAATGCATTTCGTGTACAAAAGGGGGGGGGGGGGCAGAGGAAAAAGAACTGAAGAGCCGACACTTTTCTCGAGACGAGGTGAAAGTCGTCGTTTCACTTCTCCTTTGCCGCCCCCCTCCCCCAACCCCGCTAGTATTTTTTGCAAATGTATTTTGCGCTGCAGTCCAGTCTACCTAAGCAATGTAAGCACCAACGCGCCCAAATATAGTGCTTCTTTCTCTCTGCATATTTTCTTTTTTTTAAGTTTGTTTCGTTATTGTTAAAAGAGCCCGTATGAAACACTGCTCAGGCTCGCTGAAAAAAAAATAGATGCTGAGCAGAGCAGACATTGCAATGAAGAGCTCAGCCGAATCTTCCAGTTCTGCGCCGCAAAGAGTGCTTAGAAGTGGAGCGCGAAGTTCTCAGGGTCTCTCTCTTTTGAAACAGAGGCCGGCGATCACTCACTTCGGAATCGCAAGTACCTGCTGTTTGACGTCACGTAGGAAATGGCATACCATTGAACAATAGCGGACATGAATCAAGAGCGGCGTTTGGATCAGGTGCGCTTCTTGCCACAGGGGGCCGCCACGAGTCTGCGTCGCGCTCCCTATAGGCATTTTCACTGTTTACAAACACAGGCCATTGATGACTTCCGGTTTGGTTTACCGATGCGCCTTAATAGCAACAAGAGCTTTAGAAAATAACGCGCTTGATTTCTACAGTTCACTTCCCTTATTTCGTAAAATATATTCAAATAAATGTTTTTTGAGCTACATAAAAGTTATCAAAAATTTCCTTGTACTTTAGGCACGTTCCTCTTATGTGAAAAACGAAAGAAAGACTTTCCTTACCCTTGATTAGAACTTAAAAAACGCGCTTTTAGTTTCGACTTTAGGAGCTGGTGAAATAGGTGACTGGTAGTTTTTCGAGGTACAACGCTTGTGACCTTGAAACCGTCTATACTATCGTTACACAGTAATGCCACACTGCGCAGAGAAATCACAACGGGAGAGAGCGACAGCGTTTGATCACGTATACGCACAAGGTCACGACGCCCGCTGACGTAACTTCCTTTCTCCGTGTCATTCCTCGCCGTACAGCTTTCAAAATGCTTGTCAGGACGACTGAAGAGAGAAAGCTCTTGAAGAGAGTCGACAAGTGCCTGAAACTCCCCTCGTTCTTGACGGATTCGAGATATTTTCCCGCCAATCGATACGCTAGGAAAGAGATGTAGATACTGACGTCGTTCAATGATGACATATAAAAGTGGTCAGGACCACTATTAAAAACTAAATGGTCGGGTACCTGTTTTTTTACTCTTTTCGATATGCGCTACCCGTGAAAACAGCCCGGTGATTTCAGTGGCTTCTAAAATGAAAAAATCGCGCAGGACCTTAACTTTAGTTTTATTTTAGCCTGATATATTGATGATTAATGGATTGATTGATATATGGCGTTTAACGTCCCAGAACCACCATATGGTTATGAAAGACGCCATAGCATAGGGCTCCGAAAATTCCTACCACCCGGTGTTCTCTAACATGCCCCAAATACAAGCACACAGACCCACAGCATCTTTGCGTCTATCGAAAATGTAGCCACCGCAGCCGCGATACGATGCCGCGACCTACGGGTGAGCAGCCAAGTACTTTAGCCACTAGACCATAGCGGCGGGGTTTAATTTAGCTTCACACTCAAATGGACAACATTGATGGTGTGAAAAACAAGAGCAAACAATTGTGCTTTTTTGCCCCTGGGAGTGGAAGAGACTGTACATGCTGCATGCAGAGACCGGCTAAGCTTCGCAGCCACTGTGCGTCCGAAATATTTTGTGTTTTCTTAAATTGAAACAGTCCAATACAGAGCAACCGAAACTTCAACCACCATCACATGCGTGGAATGTAGGTAAAAGTCCGTACTGAAGCGAATACTGAACTGCTCAGCACCATTGTGCAATTCATAAACACTGCCTGCGTAGATAACAACACTGACTTATCCAAAACTAGCAGCCACAGGATACACCCGGCAGTTGTTCCACAGTGCGCTTTTTGGAGGTATGATCACACCTCTTGCTAGGTTTCAGTTTTTGAGAAGCGGCAGTTTATAAGAAGACAAATTTCATATTTCGCACATTGTTGTTGATAGCGAATGTTCCCAATTCAGCTATCAGGCAGTAGGGGCCATTGGTGTCCTCAACATAGTGCGCACGTCTCTTCCTATTTACGGCGTTGATGCCTCCACAGATCGAAATCGCAACTGAGCGCAAGGACGGTGATATATTTAGTTGAAGCGTTCAAGAGGGCTATATGATATCGAAGGAAAAATATTGCGATACGGGGGCGGCACGCACGAAAAACAAGCAATTATTCAGCCCAAAAGTGGCACGAAAAGCAATGCAGGTCCGCAGGAACAATCGATTTTCAGTTTATCATATGCGTTCTAGAGGCCGCAGCATGTAGTCGACAGGATGACAGTTTGAAAGGTCATCAATCAGACCAGACGCTTTGCTTTACTCGACGCATGCACTCCGTTACGCGTATTGATCCGCTTAAACGCCCGCACTTTTATGGCATCCCATTAGGGTGAGAACACAACATCCCTTTCAAAAAGGCATCTCCCTACCCCCCCTTCTCAACAACACTCGCGTAGAATAATAGAATAATGTACGG
Source organism: Rhipicephalus microplus (assembly GCF_013339725.1). Taxonomy (NCBI): domain Eukaryota; kingdom Metazoa; phylum Arthropoda; class Arachnida; order Ixodida; family Ixodidae; genus Rhipicephalus; species Rhipicephalus microplus. The sequence continues at coordinate 4,012,646 of NW_023613933.1, read as the reverse complement.
AAAAATAAAAAGAAGGAAAGTCACTCCTATACTGGCGAATAGAAAATGAAATGAGCAACGTACGCTGTCGGGGACAGCTAGTGTTAGAAAAGAAGGATGGAATGCGTGTTATATCACACATTAGATTTTCTCGCAATGTGACCTTGCATATCACCGAAATGAACTCTTTCACGAGTAAAGTTTAAATCAAGAATAGCGTCAGGATTGATTGTTTAGGCGCACATGAATCCAGTTCACCTTGCATTTTCGTGAGGTCGCATGTTAGGACACCTTCTTGTGGTAACTTAAGAGACGTTAAAATACCTTATTTGGAACAAATATTATTGTATATGCGGTGAGAAGCCCAAAGATGATGAGCCTGAAGTGCCTTGCGTATTCACGTATGCTAATGGTTGAAAAATATCGCCAAGTGCATTTTCTATCTATCTATCTATCTATCTATCTATCTATCTATCTATCTATCTATCTATCTATCTATCTATCTATCTATCTATCTATCTATCTATCTATCTATCTATCTATCTATCTATCTATCTATCTATCTATCTATCTATCAACGTATCCTCAAAATCTGAGGGCATTAAAGACGGGAGTGATAAACGGTAATAATAAAGCGACACTAGTAATAGCACTATATGCAATGTAATTAAGCAATGGGTTGCCAAACCGGTGCAAGTACTAACTTGAAGAAATAAGGTAACATGATAATAATTCTTGCGTGTACAAAGTTAGCTAATTTGTCCTTAATTACTGAACAGCTAAAAGACAAAAAGTACATTAAAATTCCAGTTTATATAGAGTTCGCTATTGTTTTGCGCAAAAGTTTTTGCTATAAAAGATGGTGGCCATCCCAATAGGATGAAATATAATTTAAATAGAATTTAATAATGAATTTCACTCATCGACCTGGAGGAAGTTCTCTTGCTTCGTGGCTGAGAAACTGCATTCCGCCGGTAGATTCGGAGCAAGTTTGCATTTTCTAGTGGTAGATTCGCAGCAACCGACTCCGCGACGGAGTGTTAAGCGTGCTCCGGCTTTCAGAGACGGATTTTGCCGAAACTCCGAGAATGTGTTGCCGTCATTTCCAGTACAGTCGGGCAGCTAGGTTGCCTTCATCGTTTTTTGAGGTGGTCCAGTAACCCTGTGCATTTATTTACATTCCTAAAATCAGAAAGCGGTACCCCTGCATTCCGCGACTGCCTTTGCAGTGGCGACACATGTAGTTTGTAGTTGTCATTGAAACGTAGAGACCGGGAAAATATTGTTTCCGGTACCAGTTTGCGACTTACGCGCAGACAACTCCCAGAATGACCTTACACAGGGCATTCACGTGTTCCACTCGCATATCTGGTTTGGCGCAATCTGAGTGCTCGCTCCAGGATGTCGGCGGCCACTCCACATATACCAGTGGAATTTATCAATAATTTAAGTTCAAATAAGATTTTTTACAGCTTCACAAACGAACATATTGAAATTCGGCAAATTATTTCCAATGCAGACTCATTAATTCACATACAAATGCAGCGAAAGGTTCTTTACGTGATGACTAACCAAACTGCAGTCCGCCCAATGACGCATCTTGTGCAATGTAACTTTTGCTTATCTTTTTGACAGTGGCTCTGCAATACTTTTCCAAGTGATCATCCAATGGCTTCAATAAAGAAGTTTAATACCTCTTGAATTGACTGTGCGCAAAAATATTAAGAATCTCTCGTAGGAGCGGGGTTAGAGAATGGTCCCACGGTTTAAAGAGGCCATGACAGTCAATTTTTGATCATAATCTGTGTTATGTGCGTGAATTTTTGAGTATTTACAAACCGGCTGGCGAAGTTTTACCACATATGATCAAGCACTTAATTTTTAATTAAACATATTGAGACACACGTGAGCAGCCTGATATTCGGGGAACACTAGAGCACTCGCGAGCCTTAACGTAACAAGCAGCTAGCCATGCGAACGTCTACATTATGGCGAACGATGCTGTTACATGGTCAGCTGCGGATGAAATCACGAAATCTTAGCTTTCATTAGTTGGGCACTGAAATTTAACGATGTGCAGTAGGGGCGAACGAGCCTTGCCACGTTTGAACTAGTGATCTAATGGTATTCTCCTTTCCCCTTCTTTACCGTAGCCGATGGTCGGCCGATTCGCCTCTGCCGCTTTTGGGTTGAAGGCCAGCAAACCGGGCGCAGCGCATAGTCCACGCCACCCGTTTCTCTCTCTTTTTTTTCCCTCTCAGGCACTGCGCTTTGTCGCCTTATGGCTGACAGAAATTATATGCCTTTTTTCCTTCTTTAAAAATCCCTACCCCACCCCACCCCCCGTTTCTCGCCCGTAGGCTGCAGGGCAACATCCGCCACACGCCACATCGCGGCCACGCCACCAAGGAGACCGTGGCGCTTTGGTGCGGTGGTGCCATCTAGTTTTGTTTTGACAAACTAGCTGCGAAAAACGGTCTCTACGCTGCCTACACCACAATAAACACTGAGACTGGGGGGGGGGGGGGGGCGAGGGGAACAGCTACGAACACTTTGGTAGTGCAACGCTTACTACTTGTGGATTTTATTCGGTTTTTTTATGCATCTGACCGACTCGCCGTGCGAACCATCTACTCCAACGTGAAATCGCTGCTCAAATTTAATAAGACTATGACTCAAGTGCCGTCCAACAGAGCTAATGTAGGCTAAGACGCGCACCCAATATCTCCTGCGTTCATACGGCTGTTTACATTTTCCAGCGTTAGGTGTCGAGGTCGTGCTCTTCTTTCGCGGAATCGTAAATGAAAATCACGCATACCCAAAGCAGCGCCCGGAATGCCAGTGTTCTTTTCTTAGCAGTAACGTAGGGAGTGCTTGTTCGTGCACCGGTAAATCACAATAAGTTATAGTGGCATTTTTATCATATCACGGCCGTTACGATATGTTTAACCATCACAGTCATTGCTCGAAGATGAGCGCATAATTCTAATATTTTGCAGTTACTGGTAACTACTTCGTACACAAGTGCGACAACTATGACGTCGGTTACACCGCTAAATTGGATGAGAAACTATTTTAACCTTGTGGACATTGCCATGCATTCTTGCTTAAGGAAAAATAATACCTGGCAGCGTGCATCTCATCCACCAACAAATACACTTTCAGAGATTGCCTGATCTAAGACCACCTATTCAATGTAAATATGTTGTGAACAACCATAATTTTTTTTCATTAGCTTCGGCCCCTGAGCTATCAAGGCCAGACGGTAGAGATCACCATTAAGTAGTACTACCTTGGTCACAAAAGAAGGCAGCTTGAAGACTATCAAGTTTTATGAGACTCCCTTTAAGAGACTCTTAAATGTAGAAAGAGAACAAAATGTAACAATGAAGGGAACCCACGTAAGCTACTATATTAATACCAGAGGTTTTACGTCCCAATGCTATGACACCTTAGTGAAGGCCTTCAGAAATTTCGACCATATGGTGTGCCTTAACGTGCACTGACTTGCACAGTCCACGGGATTCTGCCATTGCGCCTCCAACCTGTCGTTACGAAATTCGCAACGTGTTGAGGACTTCTCATTCACATACATTCTCCCTGATACTTTCATTCATGATTTATTGAAATAATAACCAGGTTTCGTAGACACACAAATCTTCACATTTCCTGACATTATTAATCTTTTCGTGAGCACCCTAGATTGGAACTACGTCTTTTTGTGACAACTGCGTCGAATTGCATACCACGTTTCCGGTGTTAATTCATAGGCACGCACAGGGTTCCCCTCCAGGGGTAAAGAAGGTAAAGGTTCTTCACAGCCCCACCCTTCCTTATGAGTCATTGTTTAGGGCAGACATTTGTGCATAGGGGTGGGGGTGGCCACATCCCGGCTACCCCCTTCCCTGTGCGCACGCCTATGGTTACATCCTTCCATATCAAGGATAAGAAAATCAAACCTTTTTAGTACCCTTGAACTATCAGCAAGAAATAACTGTCCGTTGTTACATGTAAGGACTAACTCACCAGTGTTCAATTTATGCTTGCCTTTACGTACGTACACCCTTGGTCTGGTAGCCTCACAGTCTTTTGTGCATTTCCCCAATAGAATAAGTACCTTGAATAAGTACCTTGAATAAGTACCTTGAATAAGCTGTGACATGAACGTTTGACGGTTAAAACTAAGCAGGGTGACCACTTAGGCTTGTTGGTTCAATATGTCAAAAAGTATAAGAGCCCAGATACTGTCAGCGCTAAGTTTGTCTGCTGTTTGCCTCTATTCATGCCCGTCGCGGTAGCTGCACTGTTATCCTTCAATAAATTTGAGCTTTTTGAATGGCAAAAATAAGGAAAACTGAAGACGCAGAATGGTTATCACTGCTGAAAAAAAGAAAAAAAAACTGCAAACAATTGGACTACCGTATAAAACTCCATAAGTTGTAGTAATGGATCCGAGTGCATGTCAGTGCACGAAGGAAGCATGGAAGCTGAAGCCTTGTTGCGCCATGACAAGGGCTGATATTTACGCATGCCTGTTTAGTGCTTGCACGTTGCATGTGCGTTTTAGTACAGCTTTTCTTTTATATATTGGGGAGAATCGAGTTTCCCATGCCCGGCCGTTACATGTGGGCACACAGAGAGCGAAAGCGAAAAAAAGAAAAGAATTGTCCCCGAATCTGCATGTTACACTGCAAATGTCGTCGAAAGACGAGAGTCTTGCGTCTCGAGAGAATGCGCAAAACGTTTGTTTGATGTTCTGCGCAGGAAAATTGGTCAATGGTACTCTGGAGGCGCTGCGTTAGAGTACCTCAATCGTGTAGCGGAATCGAACGAGCGCATCGAGGCGCGTTAGACACGAGCGCCATCTGGCAGTTATCTTCGAAAATGAAGGCATGTACGCCCGCAGAGAAAGATGAGCGCCTGTCTCGGAGGTGATAAGGTGTAGAACGCGAAGCGACGGGCAGAGGCCCCCACCGTGCCGTGGTAGAAAAGCGTTGGAAACACCTTTTATAGTATCGCGTTGCACTATCAGCGCAGCGCGATAAACGCTACAGTCCTTAGAGTTACTTGTGTGTACCTCTTCTAGTATAAAGGCACACATACAAAACATCGACGTGCTGTTAGGGCACCTCATATATGCGCAATAATCGCTTCCCTATTGGCAATCGCACAACTATGGACGCTGAAGCTTGAGCAATATTGGTGGGCGCTCCGGATGGGGTCGGTCGTTTGGTGCCGTTTGAGGTATCGTTAAGGGCGGACAAACAGACAAAAGTACAGACAGACAGACCAACAATTTTTCGTCGAAGGTCCCCAAGAAAGGCTATCGCCTTTAAAAGGAAAGAAAGTTCCACACCTGTTTTAACGTTATACGGTCCCTGTAAAGACTTACCGTTTTTTAACACCAAAGCATTCTTGTACTTTGAACCACAGCTCCGCTGACGTACTACGAAAGTGACGTTGAAAAATATGCACTAAGAGATTGCAAGCAAAAAAAGTACTAAGCAAACATTCCTCACGCGGCATCGCGCCAGCAACCTCTCGATTGTCAGCACGCTGCGTTAACCACTACGTCACGGAGCGCACGTTGTCAGGAATGCTAACGGCAAGCCATTTATATACACAATAGACCGTTTGGAAGTCCTCAGAGCTTCGAAAATTTAGCATGTTTTTTATAAGCAGTGAGATGGCGCTACGGGCTTGTGTTCGGCGCGTCTATCAGACGCGTAATTCGGGAGATGATGAAGGTCACTTCGCGCGCTGCCGCGGCCGCGTTTACAAAAGGAGCGTGCGGTTGACACATGGTGCAGGAAGAATGGTGGCAGTTGTTTACGCTTGTCCTCTGTATAATTGTGCGCTCGCTGCGTGCGTCTTTCTTTGTGTTTGGAAAGCGTGTTTTAAGCGCTGAGCTGTGACAGTTCTTAGTCCACACTCGTCCTGCGTATGCTAATTCCGTGCGTGCTTTCTGCTTGAGTTCGTGCTGCAAGTTTCGTGTTGTTTGCCATCCTTAACGTGACTTTGCAGTTTGTTTCCGTTGTTGGAACAATGCACAATAAACACTTACCTACCACTGCAAAAACACTGTGCACTTTACTGTTATACAAATTTTAATATAAGGGAATAAGCCACTTATTTTTTTCACGAGCAATTTTACCACGATTTGGTACCTGCAGAACTTACTAGTTCTTTTTTAATTTACACATATTGTTTTTTTTGTGTTTACCTTCCTCCCTTCTTTGCGGCATTATGAGAGCATAATGCGCGACTATTCACTGAAAGGAGGGTGCCCATATATACGTATACACGTATTATATAAAAAAAATGATATTCCGTGATTGATTGCCCATTGAACTTATCACAATAGTCTGCCAAAGCATGTTCACTCTCTTACGTGTGCTCAATGTTTCACTAATTATGCTCCGGCAATCGGATATACAGAAGCATTCGTCGCTGCTCTCTTCGCTAGCGTCGCGGGAGTGCGTGATGCTAGCGACAAGAGCGGTGACGAATGTTTCTAAATGACGTTTTTGTGCTGTGATACTTGATTTTGCGCGAGTTGCGAAAGGTCGAAAGACGCGTTCCTATGTGCGGTTTATGTCGATAGCACGACGCAGACGGGCCTAAGTGCGTATACGAACCATTGCCCTGAAGAGCTCATTTGCCGATGCGCCGTATGCAGGCGCCGAGAGGTGCTGTGGTGTGCGTATCTCGGGCTGGACGCACTCTCGCATCTTTCACTCGCACTCACCCTGATTGAGTTCGGAGAGAGACGCCCGACGTTGATTGCCGCTGACTAGAAACCTTAACCCCACCTCTCACATCGCCATTACACCCGCTTTCCCATGCTACCGTTTGAGGCAGGATCCGTGGAGCCTTTAGTGTCTTCAAGTCGAACCCGTCCATCTTCGAGATAGGATGGCAAAACTTACTGTGAGTATCCCGAGAACCGAGACAAGGCCTCGCACGAAGAGATAACAGCGCAGCCCAAGCCTCCGGAAAGAAAAGAGAACAGGCGGTATAATGTGAGATAGACCAGACGGACCAAATGTGCCCGTATATCTTCGAGATACATCCTGCGACGCTCGAAAAGTCGCACCACTTATCCGCGCCACGCAAGGCGCACGTGGTGCGCGCCAGCTGGAGGTTTCGCACCACCCGTGAATATATATATATATATATATATATATATATATATATATATATATATATATATATATATGGGCCACGGTAAAAGTGGCGCGCAACCGTAAGAACGAAATAAAACATATCTGTGTATTTTGATCAAGTTGTCTGCGTGACTCTCCATATAAACTGTGTGTTTACAAGACGCACTCCCGCTTACCTTGCGGCCTGTTCTTGTTCCCCCCCCCCTCCCCTCTTTGCTCCAATACGAAAAGGAAAAGGTCAGCTCTAGCGACGTGACAGAGACGGTCTGCTTTAGCGGCGGTGCTATCCGTGAACAGATCGTCGCGACATTTCCCCGCGGTGGCGATAAATGATTCTTCCGTCGAGACTGCCCGCGGCCATGAGGTGAAGGATCGCTGCCGCCGTAAGGCACGTCCATGCACCGATAGCGGTCGCTCTGTACAGTCACGCGCTTGCCGCTTACGTGTGCGCCTGGGCAGAATGAACTGCTTCGACAGTAGGTGGCACTCTTTGGGTCGATTACAGGCATGTGATCGCCGCGCGCAGCATCAGCATCATGAAAAACAGCCGCGCACCGGGAAACGCAGTTCTCCACCAGCTATAATACATAGCAGTGAGTCCCCTATTCCCTCGATATGTACAGGATCTACCTGGAGTCCTGAATGCTACATTTCAGCCTATGAGCTGCAATCAGTGTTTACCTGCAGTCCCCACATATCCTCTGGCCATGGTGGTGAATGGACTGGCACGATCCACTAATACATGCAGCCAAAATTATTCACAAAGTTTGTGGCGTGTTCATGAAGAATAGTATATAGCTGACGGATCAGATCAATCCGCTGAACACGTCTTCGTCATATTTTCCTTCGAAAGAAGGGCGAAGCTCATAACCTAGGTATCATTTGGAGATGGCTTATGTGCAGCAACAAGTAAGCCTATGTAGGAGTCTAAACATTGTGGAACAAAAGTCTCTACAGGAAGGAACATTGCTACGCCACCTCCGACTTGGAATGAACGCCTGCTTATGCGTGACCGGAATGACGCGCAACTGGTGTGACACTTGTGGCGTAAACTGTGGCGCATATTACACTTCAGCGTACTGATGTTTTCGGGGGTCTGTCTGTCCACAGGACCGGAGCCAGCCAGAGCCTCGGGGAGATGTCGAGGGGAGGAGCCGGGAGCGGCTAACAGTAACTTTTATTTGCAATATTTACAGGTAGCGTGTTCCTACATCATGGAAGCTCTCGACGGAAGCATGATGGGATATTCTACAAGCTTGTGTGAGCCTGTCGGGAGCGCGTCAGCGCTCGCGTTTTATGTCCTGGCCTTCCCAGGATTCCCTGCAGGAAAAAAAAACAATGGAGGCTAGGACAGTCCAATGAAGTATGTTATCTTCACCTCTTGCCCCGAAAGGGGAAGGTGAAACGCCAGCTCCTTCCTAACCCTCGAAAGGGGGAAGAGGCACTTCCAGTTCAGCCCATGGCGAGGGAGAAAACACTGCTCACCGCACACGACACAACACAGCACGAAGACGTTGAGTCTTACGTGGAAGTCAATTTCGTAGTCTGTTGCAGTGATGGTTATGTGGCGCCAGGCAGACCACAAATTGTGGAAACAGCGGCATCAAGCCGCTACGGAGAACATGGGAAATGCATCCGCAAACGGTTCCCGGACGCTGGGCCTTTTGCCCCGGGCACCTTGATGACAAAGCAAGCCACCTCGACGGCCAACAACTCTTCTTAATCCGTCAGCTGGTCAGGCGTATCCAAGGGGTTTTACGAGGGGCGCTGACGACCTGGGATAACTAGAAGAACGATTTCTCTGTTGTCGCCGCACTTGGTGCATCTCTGGGAGCACTAACTCGGAAGAAATCAGGGTAGGCTCAGCCACGATGTCTAACGCGGCATAGCGGCGTCAAGCCAGGCAGGCCGATCATAAAAGTACAACCACGACAAAACCATGAGCTCACTTCGACGACAGATCTTGGGGGGGGGGGGGGGCATTTTGACGTGTGCGTCTTCGATGTGCAATGCCCGAGGAGCGTTGCTGAGTTTGAGGTATGAACACTAGTGACGAGCTAGATGATGAATGCGTCTTCATATGCATGTGCCCTTGCGATTAGAGAACTTCAATATGGCTTGTTGCGGAGCTAGTTGGTTCATGCTGAACAAAAAAAAAACAGATACGACACAAAGAGGACGGGAAAGAAGCGAAAAAAAAAATTAACTGGCCCCCGTGTCTGTCAGTACGTTCGTCTCTTCACTTAGTCCTTAATGTTTGTTTTAGTTATAAAGTTGAACCCACTTATTACGATGTGCTTTTCAAAATATATCAATTATAACAATGACAAAGCTGGCTGCACCGTCAACTTTTGTATGTTTTTTTACGGTGAACTAACCCGCTTACAGCCATAGCCACATGCCGAATTATCGGTTATAACGATGAATTTCGTCTGTTGGGTGTCTAATCCTACAGATAATGAACAGCGAAATCCTTGAAGAGAAAGAAGAAAACTAGAAATTTAAGCTACCAAACCTTCGACCACAATTCCAATGTCTTCCAGAGCATCTTCGAAATTGCTGTATGCTTCACCAGACTGAATTGCGGCACATCTGATTTCCAAGATGCGATATGGTGTGGGAGTGGTATACTGGCTTTTGTAAATACACTTCCAGACATACAGTTTAGTAAAAAAGTTTAGAGTTGAAAGAGTTTCAGCGTCCTAAGCTTTAAATGCTGTCATACATTGGTTCTATAACGCTTGTGGTGGTCCCGTGAAAGCTTCAGAATTTTCAAGTGTGTCCAAAATAGCGGCAGCCTTGTTGTCCTTATTCCTGAGGTCTGTTTGCATATCTCCTTGAATATTATAGTTTTTTCACAACAGCCTGACATCCTTACACTTGGCTGCTTTTTTTTTTTTTTTAGGGTGAAGCTTCTAAAGGCGTGGGTCTGTCCATTCCTTGTATGTATGTACGGGACCACCTATAGCTCTACCTTTGCCAACTGCCAATTACTTCGTCCTTGCAAATATTCCACTATTCCCCATCACAAATCCACCACTTCGCCGACCATAATTGAAATACTGTTGAGAAGTGGCCCATATAAAAAGCAAGACGGCCATGTACTTGTATTCAGGTGCGCGTTAAAGAACCATAGATTGTCCCACTGTGTCCATCCCTTGTCTTTACACGACCGCCTATAAATACACCTTTGCCAACTGCCCACCACTTCGTCCTTGCACACATCCCACTACACCCCATCACCGATCCACCACTTCACCGACCATAAGGCCGTTACACTGAACGGGAAACGGAAGCGACGTATAAGCTAATACTTGGAAATATAAAATTTCGTGTATAAATATATACAGTGTTTGTCACCTCTTTGATGATGTAGCGGACAATATTCGTGTATGGTTCACGATTTAGCGATAAAGCCATCCTGCGCTTCGCTTCACTCATCATCATTCACTCCGTGGATATGCTGTGACTTTTTTTTTTCGTCGTGCAACCCGTTCACAGCAATTATTGGTTATAAGAACGGAATTTACGTGACACATGAGTACTGTTATAAGTGGGTTCGACTGCATATATATTTAGCTGTATACTCTAGGGGCCCACAATACATCCCGAAGTGGTGCTTTCAGATTCATTCCAATCACATGTATACCGTCCAATATCACTGCGTTTCGCATCGTGCAATAGAGGTCAAAGGTATGCTGCTTCCGTGTCTATCAAGCCTATCGGCACCCGCAGAGCATGGTGGCTCCATGGTGCACTGGCCGATTGGTCGCGGCCAGCTTCACGGCGTGCAATCGCCGTGTTCACTTCTTCCCTTGCTTTATTTCACGAGAGGGTAGCGGGAGCACGGCATTTCGCCTTTTCTCGCCGCTCGCCTTCCCTCCACAGGCTCCAGGGGACAAGACAGATCGCGATTGTGCGCGCGAGGAACCGTGAAAGTAAAATGCAAATGCCGCCCCCTTGTGCGCGTGAGTTCGCCTTTGTTCAGCGCGAAACTCCCTTTCTGTTGGCGGGAGCCCCATTGAGACGTTATGGTGAACCGCCACGGCGCAGAGCCAAAGTTAGGCATGGGTGTCTCCCGGTGCCATTCGTCCACCTCATGGCAATTTCGGGGCTCCATCTCGTCTCCCTTCGCCCGCAAGGGCCTGTCGTGAAGAGACGCAAGATGGATGATGCGTGGCGAAAAGTGGCCTTTCACGTGGTCGGAAATGAGCGCGCCGCCCGGCAGGAATGAGATGCGTGCGGCTCCGCTGACTGATGCCCTCGAATACGCTGCGCCACCACCTGCTCCCTATTCCCCCGTCGCAGCCTTCCGTGCTTTCTCTCACCTCTTGCTGTTGGTCGCTGTTGATTGCGTGTCTAAGGGTTTGAAAATTGTTTCAAGGTCATGTCCTTTTTCAGTTCCCTGTGGCTGTAAAACACAAACATAAAATGAAATGTAGCGACCGGTGCTACGTATAGCGCAAAATGCGACACCCGTCACTCCACCTTGGCCTTTCGCGTTCGCCACTGAGTGAATGTATTCACGTGCGCCATCATCGCTGCACCAGCCTGAATGCACGACCGTGCCACTGAAGGCGCTGACTATGCCAGATCGTATGTGCGCTCACGCACACGAACACGCCGTTGCAGCACGTGCGTGCCTGTAGCTAAAGGGTGGCATCATTTCTATTGGGGGTGAGCTGACCTCACTAATCTTCATGAACTAAGCTTCCTGAGTCAGCTATCTCCACTCTTCAACATGCACAGTTCTTACAGTGCCTGCGAAAAGGGATGAAGTAAAACCATCGGACTCCATATTGGTAGTATTTTCACGCAAATTGTAGCAAAAAATAGCGTACGATTTTTTTTTTTACGTTTTGAAAGCCTTCAAACTTCAAGTTTTTACGCCTTTGCCCATGTTTGTAGCTATTCACCTTTTCGGTCGGTGTCAACTTAGCAATAGCTGCAGCACGTGTTGCTTTACAAGAATCTTCCAGTTACTTCAATTATCACCGTCTAACGCTGAAGCAGAAAACTTCTTTTTTCAGTTGTGCCAGAGTAAAAAAAAAACTCTCTTCCCACTTTCTGATGAAATAAAAGCGCTTAAACTTGACTACTAACTCCCGTAATGTTGTGTGTAGCTTAGAAGATAATGTATCTGAAAAATTTAGCCACACAAAGGGGAGATAAGTGTTGAAAATGAGCGGGCTACTCGCTAAAGCAATCATTCCTCGTCAATGCTCCTATATGCTACGCTATAGTGCACAAAACCGCAAGCTATCCAGCACCTCAGTTTGTAGACAGCGAAAGGGTCTATAGCCGAACGGCACTGATCATTGAGCTGTTATGCAATATGGTCAGCAGTACTGACTGCTTTGGTTGTACTATTTTCGTAATATATTTGGCGACTTGCTTGCGTCCTTTCACAACATCTCGCCTAGCTTTCATCGGAAAAGACGCATGCGTCTTTTCGCACTACGATAGCAGCTGATCCGCACCTGCTTAACGTTGGATCTCACTCACTTAATTTTACCACTCTTTCATCCTTACAGTGTTTGGATGTCAGACACTAAGCCAGAGCTGTTATTTCTGGTCACTGTGAAATTATCGGCAATGAACGGGCCGAATGAGCTGCCCGTTCAGCCCATACAGAAAACGGTCAGATATTATTACCGCTCTCTAGGTATGACACTGCATCGAAGCTTCAAGTGTTTACTTACTAGCCAATGCACTCCATTGCAGTGGAATGAGCAGCACTTCCAACACGCACGACTGTATTCACTGGATCCAACTATCAACCTCGCCATGACTTCGCTGACGTTTTTGTGCAGGTTATGATTGTGCCGCATGAACGTACGCGTGCGCGCTCGTAATAGGGATAGCCGACAGCGCAGCATGTGACCATTGCTGCGATGACGAAACTATTAGGCATATTTTATATGAGTGCAGCAGTACTCTTTACATAGATAGTCGCTTTGTAACGCGTTTGATAAACTGGACTGCCAAACTCATTCGGAAGAACGATTGATATGTGGGGTTTAACGTCCCAAAACCACCATATGATTATGAGAGACGCCGTAGTGGAGGGCTCCGGAAATTTCGACCACCTGGGGTTCTTTAACGTGTACCCAAATCTGAGCACACGGGCCTACAACATTTCTGCCTCCATCGGAAATGCAGCCGCCGCAGCCGGGATTTGAACCCGCGACCTGCGGGTCAGCAGCCGAGTACCTTAGCCACTAGACCACCGCGGCGGGGCCATTCGGAAGAACGAATTCTGCGCCATCGAACTGACCCAACGTCTCGAAAGAAGACTGTGCAAGCGCAACTGCGCTTCCTGCGTTCGAGTGGCCTCTCAGAACAGCTTTGATTTGAACGTCTAGAGTGTGTGTACGTGTGTGAGTGTTTTTTATCAGTCCTTTTATTCTTATCACTGTCACGGTCCTCTTTAAAAAGCCTATTTGCCCACACCTGTGCAGATAGCAAACCGGTTACTTGTACCAGGTTAACCTCACTGCATTTTTTTCTCATCTATTCCTATCTCTCTCTTCTGGTCTTATCTTAAACAGCAAAACCTTCTTCTTTGGTGCAAGTCATGCACCAACTATTTCTGTGTTCATGGTGTTGGTACATCCGCAACCTCTTCTTTTGCCGTGAAAACAAAAACCAAAACAAGTTCATAGAACCCCAGAACCCTAAAATGCGGCTACTTCAGTAAAGAAACTTGAGTTCAGTGTGTATGTAAACGCAGCTCCAAAATTCTACCTAAAAGTTAGCCTACCAGTATGAAAATGTCTTGCGTACAATGAACCATTAGCTCACCTGTAGCCTGCGTGCTTATTTTAATCACCAATCATGACAATAACCAGGTAAATGTAGCCTACCACCTGCTACAAAGCCATCATGGTTCATAATGGAGGGTTGACTTGCGGGGATGGGTATGCTTCAAGCCAGTGGGCGAAACAAGTTGTATTATTTTCAGGGCGCAGCTGGTCACTGTGCTCTCCTATATACTTCGCGAGCCAACTTCTTAAGGGAAACACGATCGGTGGACCGTACTATCTGTATCCTATCCGTCTTCTCAATTCCGATAGCTCTCTCAAGGCGAAATGGCCACTGGATGACGCCCATGAGCCAGGCCAATCGTAATTTCAGATGGGGGTCGTTTCAGGTATCAAAGTGACCTCAGTCACGCCACATGGCGAGGCACCGCGCATAGAACTGTCAGTCTGGCCCGTCCTGAAGCTCCCCTCCACGTGTGTAATGCTGATGGATCAGCGCTTAATTGCGCGCTCTGTTATCGTCCGTTCTTTTCCGGTTCGTTGAGTTCGCAGGACGAAAATTATCTTGATGATACGTGCACCGGGGTGGTCTCCAGGGTGCGCTATTGTTCGGCTGTAAAGGACTTGCTCTATTTTGTTTGATTCTTTCTCTCACATCAGGTGCCCCCTCCCCACCCTTTTTTTACATTGATGTAATATATATGTATTTCAACAGTAATGCATTAGAGTGACTCCGTGGAGAGCCGTTACATTTACGCCAACAGCAAAAAAAAAAAACTGTTGTGTTCTAGCCTTTGTTGAATCGCTGTAGCCCGTATGCACCTCATCATCTGCTGGAAAAAAATGTATACCGGCTTCAACCTCCTCGATTGCGGTTTCTAGATTTCAGTTCTGAGAGAAAATTTGACCTGGTAATAAAAGGTACTACACCGAAATCGAATGATGCATGGAGTTCATCGTGGCAGTTGTTTTGCTGTATAGCCATCATGGTGAAATGCTTCGGTGTATCTCGGTTTCTCCGGAAACACAGTGGAAGCAGCGAATCACTCAACCTAGAACATAAGCTTTCACGTCACGCGAATACTGCCTATAAAGTAGGGGCATGGCTGCGATTTGCCGCGCCTGACTCCGAAGCGTAATAAGTTTTGGTAACAACTTTACCATGCAACAGCCATCCCGCGCTAAAGAAAATGTGTTCTGTGTGTGTAATCTGCTTTTTAAAGACCAACTTTGTCCAAATCTGCACCATCTTTGCAAGGTTTGTCCCCAAAGTAATGTCGATTCTGCAATCGTAAAGCGTTTATACGTCCCAACGAGCTATAGGATTACCTGGTATTGGTGAATGGAAAGTTGGCTTACGCACATGTGGCCGCATTGTCGCATGCCGCCATATAGACAGTTTGGAGGGACTTCTCAATCAAACTCGCTTTCATATCCTGACAAGCCACAAAGCAATCTTTGTTGGAACAAAGAATTGCCACCAAGCTCTGTTCGATCGCTGTTTGTGTGCGTGGCTCAGTTTTAACATGAAGGTGTTTTATGCCGGGGTCCTCCACAGATCCGTGACGGATATGACATTGTAAAACATATACTAACAGGTTGCAAAAATAAAAACGAAAAGGAAACTTTCCGCAGCGGGGCATCAAACCAGTGACCCCACGCTTCTCAGCTCTCGATGCTAACAACTAAGCCACCAAGCGACCCTTCTCCGACATGTTAATGGCGAGCTATTTATACACATTATGTACCGCTGGCGGTACTCAGAGCTGTGCACTTCAGCACGTTTTAGTCATCAGTAATGAGATGGCACGATGAACACGCGTTGTGCGCGCTCGCGTTGTAAAGGTCATTGTGCCGCGTCACCCCGTGCGTCGATCCGCTAGCGTGCCTCAACATGGCACGGTCAAAGTGCGTATAGATTTTATCCAGCGTGGGGGCTTGCTCGTGCACGCACTTTGGCACTCTGTACCTCTTGTGCTTCCAACACAAGCTTGCTTTGAAGTTGAAGTAGTTAAAGAAAGCACGAATGTCTTTTCACTCACTGCCACGGCCGCGTTTACCAAAGGAGCCTGCTGCTCACACATGGATAATTAAGAATAATTGCTCGCGCTTGTTCAGGTGTGTACTTGTGCGTTCGTTTCCTACATCTTTCTTTCTGTTTGAGCAGCGTGCTCTAAGTGTGGAGCTTTGACAGTTGTTTGTCCACGCTCTTCCTGTGTATTCTCATTACAAGCGTCCTTTCGCCTTGATGTACGCGCTGCAAGTTCAGAGGTGCTTTTCGTTCTTTGTGTGCCAGTATGATTTGTTACTGTAGTATTAGTTTCTTTGCCATTGTGGCGAAACTATACACAATGAATGCTAAACTACTTGTGACGCAGGTCCGTGTACTCAGATATAGATGCACGTTAAAGAACCCCAGGTGGCCGAGAGACGCCCTCTACTATGGCGTCTACAATAATGATATGGTGGTTTTGGGACGTTAAACCCCACCCATCACCCCCACGCAAGCGTTCTGCCGTGCGCGCAACGGCCTTTTCGGTGAAGTTTAGCCGCATCGTGGCAGCTTTGGAAGGCTTTGTTATAGTGTTACGGCGAAGTTTCGTGGCTATTAAAAGTAATAAGGGACTCTGATAGTAGCGTATCTCTTCGCAGTTCGTTAGGAAACTGGACACAAATGCATGGATGCCACTTCGCTGTTGCCGAGGCTGATAATTTTATACCAAAAACAGTTTTTTCTTCTCACTGGCCTGTGTTTTACAGTACTTCTTTTGGCGTGCTAAGATCCATCCCTGGCCCCGCCGCGGTGGTCTTGTGGCTAAGGTACTCAGCTGTTGACCCACAGGTCACGGCATCGAATCCCGGCTGCAGCGATTTGTTGCACGGAGTTGACGGCGACGACTTTAATGTAGACCAGGACAGGTCCACAGTAAGTGTGAGGCAGTTACATCTTGGATTGAGGCGTAACAAAATGAGCATGATGTGTCATACGGGCCTCGGTACTTTTGTGCCCAAAGTGTGGCCACGGATGGGGTAAGTGCAACCCCAACACGAAGCCTCCGCAACGTAAACTCCTCCCGATTAAACCACCAGGGAGGTCTGATCCACATGGATGTATAAGAGCTCCTGTGCAACGTCGGAGGCTTTCTTTTTCCCGGAGCATCTGTCCTTGAGCATCCTCAGGAAAATGCGGTGGCGGGTATGGTGTAACATGACGCAAGCTATTCACAATTCACAATATATGACGAGTGTATGTTGCTCTACGTCAATTTCAGATACTGTTCAAATTGTTTCTGCATCCGAATCGGTGTAAATACGTGCTCAGTGGGTGGCACGGGCCGCTTTGCTGGACCTTGTAAAAGCTGATTTAGCAACCCACCCTCAAAGTTACGTACGTTTTTGCTCGCTTAGGAATAAAAGTTTTGTTGTGGAAAACGTGGTATTTATATGAGGCGTTAAGCAACAGCACCAAACGTAAATCAAGTCCGCTTCGCTACATTAGTCCGCCTTCCAAGTTCGTCAGTACAAAATGTTTACTACTCTGTATACGTGACAACGCGGCCAACCACAAGCTGTTGCCACCAACGGGAAACGCATTAGTGGCGATTCCAGACAACACACATTCTTCATGATGTACCGCCATTGTCCGCTGTTGTGGATCAGTGGTTATACGATGCTGGGCTGCTGACCTGAAAGTCACGGTTCAACCCGGCGACGGCGGTCCCATTTCGGCGGAGGTGAGCTTGTGCGATGTCAGTGCCCGTCGAAGAACACCAGTATGTCGAAAGTATTTAAGCCCTCCAATACGGCGTGCTTCATTATCATATCGTGGTTTTAGCACGTAAAACCCTAGATATGAGTTATTATCGCGTATCTACACTTAAAATTGAAAATTTAGGCGTAACCATTCTTTTTTGAACAAGCATACCACACACAACTTTCGTCCTCGTGTCGTCTATGCGTAAACGCCTTTCAGTTCAGTTTGGTTTGTGCGCTCTTGCATAAGCACGTAAAAAGTATTGATGATATTAGTGGCATAAACTTGCGAGGGACAAATACTGCATTACAGAATGAAAATAAGCGTAGGGGCACGCACCGGCGTTGCTTGCACAAGTGTTTTCATTGGCCGCTTTACTGCAGCTGCCATTAACATATTGTTGACGGATTTCGGGTAAATGTACAGGCTCTGCACATTTATTTTCTCCAAATATTTAAATATATGAGCCTCGGGCTTTGGTTTTCGCATTACCATGACTTACTTGCTCAATACGTGGATGGGAGTCGGCGCACTGTGTTCAAACAAGTGTTCAGTGCAAGTGTGCACACATACCACGTTCTCGAAAACACGCACCCGCATACCACCCGCGACGCACCAGCACTCGCACTGTAGAGAAATCTTTCCGCGCTGTTAATCTAGCTCGACTTCTTCTACACAGGACCACTGAGCACGACATGGCGTTCCAAGATACTGACGATCTTTTGTCTACAAGTTCACAAAAATTTTAAAAATTTGACTGTGTATACACGATACCTATGCCTCAAAGTACGCCCAAGAGCAAAAGCCCTAGTTAAAAAGAACGTGCAAGTGACGTCTCTGCGCGCTCAGATACGTGAGACGAGAGCTGGACATTCACGACAGTGAAAGCTTTCTTTACGCAATATGCGTGCCCTACAGCCCCCCCCCCTTATATATATATATATATATATATATATATATATATATATATATATATATATATATATATATATATATATATATATATATATATATATATATATATATATATAGATGTCTGATTGTTGCACAACTCACCACCACGAAAAACGTGTAATTCTATCTTGGTCTTTAAAGTACATCGTACTGTAGCTATGTGAAACATGATTTTACAGCCTAATGACCGGCAACGATTTGCCATTGTGGAGCCCCCATGCAACCGTGGACCACTTTAGCGATTCATATTATATGTGTATAATTTTCCACAAGGGCAGATGGCTTCATCTATTACCACGCGGCGGCTAGTTACCCTGCGCAATACTTCGCAAAGTGAGAAAAAATAAGTTTTTTCCCCTTTTCAACTCATTTCACAAAACTTTGTTAATTTATCAAAACGTAAGTTAGTTCCCGTTACCAATTCGTTTGTTTGCTTCACTCGTGGTTGTGTTTATCTACGAGAAGGCGCCCAATTTGTTCAGCGGTTCCGTGTTTGTCGTCTTCCTGAACACAGCAATTCGAACAAGCCCGCTACGTCGTAGGCGCTGCAGGTTGGCGACACACCGCGGCAAACACACTTGCACGCGCGGAGTGCGCAATCGGGAAGAGAGACATCAGGTTACCAGGTTTCCTCCCCACCTCTAACGTCAGGGGGACTGACCGCGGGAAATTACGGGGTTTTGGGTCGGCCGCTCGTTCCCAGCAGGTCGGAGGAGGCACAGCGCACGTATACGGCTGCTTCGGCGGTACGCCTCGATCTCGCTCAGACCATCAGAAATTCGCAGAGAGCCAGCAGTGGCGTCGCAAAACAGGTGTGCATAAGTGCAGCCCTTTTAGCGCGATTCCCCTAGCAATCAAAGCCTGGCGCTGCCAAAGATTGGTTAAAAAATAAAAAAAGATATTTTCTGTACTCTGCGCTGAAAATGCACAGCGGCGTCCCGAGTGGCACTGCTGGCAGTACCACCTTCTGCCCGAGGCGACGCGCTACCCTGGCGGCTTAATTGGAGGCTAGCACTCGGTAATAAAACAATTTGTCACTCGTTTCCTTCGCGCTCCTTCTTCCTTTTGCCCCGCATCGGCAGCGCAATAGGCAAGGAGGAGGAAACGACCCCGCACAGCCGTCTCTCCTTTCACATTGTCCGTGGGTGTACGCGGAGGCCGGCTGTTCACAATTAGACGCGTTAATCTCGCTAGCACTTCATTTTCGTTGACGTGTGCCCGTGTTTTGCCGCGTACGGGTATTTCTTGCTTCTCCCTCCTTTTCTTCCCTTTATTAGCTCCTCCGACACGCGAACGATGGTGGCATGCGTCCGTATATAATCACGCCGATAGCACCGACATGAATGATTGTATAGGTTCCACGTTAATATTACACGGCTCCCAGCGTGTCCCGGGGGCACCGCGTCCAGATACACGCAACCAGTTCGCCGCTATACGTATGTATACACGTGCGGCTCTGCAGGACGTGGTCGGCGATGGATAGTGATTGCGAGTCATTTGGCGCCGAGTTCGCGTATGGTTTCACGAACCGAGGCACACTGCTCCGCCGACGGGCTCAATTATACACTCGCGCCGCCCGCCGATGCTATCGCGCTCGATGTGTATGCATCGGCCGGTGTCTGCCTGCCAGGTACATAAGGGAGCTGCCCCGAAGACAGTTGCTATGGCCCATGGCCATTGCGAAGAATTCCGCGCTCATTTGTAACCGGCGAGTACCGCGATAACCAGAAAGACGCAATCGCGAAGGCGACACGATGATTGACCGACGAAAGAGCGGGTCTTTAGTATAGGCGCGTGAGCGGTTTTCACTGATACGGCGCTCCATTGCGCCCACTCGCGTTCACCGAGCAAACATTTTCAGCGAAGCTAATCATCCGTGATTTGCATCCCGAAGCAAGTTTCTAGGCGGCTGCCGTTTTTTACGCATCAATTTAATGCTGTAGCAGCTACGCTAACGAGGAAAAAAAAGCCAAATAAAGTAACAAATAAGCAAAAGCAGCCTCGTTATATATCAGCGAGGTACATAGATTCATCTAAAAGACAGGCTAAATTGCAGACCTATCAGGTGTCCACGCAAAGTACATAATTACAGGCAGGCATGGTAGACATCAAACCGTCCATCTTCGTGGCTCTCTCTCTCTCTCTCACATCACTTCGAGGTGCGAAAATTGAGCAACATGCCTACAAGCGGCGGGATGACGTTGCGGTGTTTATCATCGCCATTGATTAATACAGCTGCGTGCTTCTTCGCACGACAGCCTTATTTGCGGTCGTAAAGCGTTTCCGTGAGTGACTCGCGAACTGGTTGCCCGTGCAGCAAAAAAAAAAAAAATGGCTGTCAAACGGAAAGACGCCGTGTTAGTGTTGTTAGTTTCAGGAAATAATTGGTGACACTGTAGGAGTCATCTAATCTGCAATAGACACTGCTGCGTCGAGAAGCAAACGTCTCTACTCACCTTCGTCATCAAGGATACGAGAATTGAGGATTATCTTGTCAGGTGATTATCGACATAATGGTGTTGAAAGGTTTGAAGACTCACTTCTATGGCGGTGTTGTCAACTTTTTTCCACCGCGTAAGTCAGTTTAAGAAGCAAATGAAGAAGCCGTGCGTAAGAGTATATACGAGGTAATAGTATTACCACCCTGCATCTGTCATTTAGAGTAAATTTGGCGAATGCAAAGACCTTGTTTCGTCGGCAGCAACCGCGCCAAGAGTTATTATAGCATTGGGAAAGTGAAGAAACAATTAAAGCTTATAACTATACTTGCGTATATCTACACTACTCGTATGTATAAATTTTGTGGCGTTATAACTATACTGGTGTTTCAGTTAATATGTTTATTCAATCTCGAATAGTACAGTAGAAGAAAGCTTCAACTACAACGCGAATGCGTTCTGCGGCCTATTAAAGTCTGCATTTCTCGAGACTGGAACTTGAGTTAATGTTTATATGGAGTCAGACAGACAAGACAAGAAAGGAAGATTGTAAAAATACGGACATCTGCTTGTGCTTCCGTGAGCGGAGTAGAGATGATTGGAGATTTAAAAAAAAAGAAAACAAAAGGAGAGCGGCAGTGCTGGCTAACTCTAGCTATACCTTTCCAGAACCAGAACAGATCGTCTTAATCTGAACACTGTAGACAACTTGCAAAATAGAGAGAACCCTCTCCTGTATAGCGGCTCAACCACAGAATATTATTTGAAAATGAGGCATGCTGGACATCCGGCTCTTACTGAGTGCGCACGTGTGCTTATACACTGTACAGTTCGCATGTACACTTCCGAATGTGGGCATTCGTTTTACAGATTATGCTATTTTGCCTTATACGGCAAAATAAGTTGTGACATGAAGTTGTAAAAACTCAAAGCATAACTCCTATAGTAGGTATGCTTTCAGGTATTACAAACTCATTCTCTCTTTAACTAGCTTGAAGCTGCGTTTTGAAATGGTAGTATAGCCTGAAAAAAAACAGCGTCACCCAGTTTCACCAAGTTTTTGTAATTATGGCACCGCTTGGTCTATATAGTATAGTGAGGCGACACATCGTGTCAATCACGGTATGTTGATGCGTGAACTTGCTGGAACATTTCTGAAAAAAAGGGAAACAATACCGATATAAAAAGCAATGAGCAGTCAAAATGATCCCGCATACATTTTCAGAAGATCAATCGCTTACAGAGCCATCACCTAGGGAAAAAAAATCAAGAAACTTTTTTACATTTCTCTGCCATGATGACTATGACATAGTGCTGTTTTTGATTATGGTGCCCTGGTGAATGTATACCCTGCTCTGATGGTGTTTGTCACCTCACGGACCATGCACAGCCAACCATGGACATGATTTAAAACCAGGACAATTTGTCAAAACAAGGGTTTTCAGCCGAATTCCTGGGCACTTCGTCGAGTGGCCGTTGGGCGATCGAAGAGGTCAACTTCCCGGGCTAACCTGTGTGCCACGCATGCGGATATTGTTCGGCTGGCCTGAGCACACGCAGGGAACTAAAGTGAACGCGTCGTTGCCATGCGTCTAGGTGGCCGGTGCTGCACGAAAGGATCGCGCAAAGTCGGGCCGTAGCGGGGCCCGTCCCAGCCGCGGCAGCCATTAATCGCGCGCCCAGGCAGGCGTGAAGAGTGTGCGTGCACCCGAGACCGAGGCCGGCCACGAACCGTCGCCGACGACGGGACCAGTAATCACGTCCGATGGGCGCTGCCCGCGGGTTAATTAAGATATGTACGCGCCTGGGGGACACGCCGCGGCTTCGGTCCGTGCGTACGCCGCCCCGAAACAACGGGGTGCCGTCGAAAAACAACCGGACAGCTCGGCCGCGGCGCCAGCTAAAATTGCACGCCGCGCTTCGACGAGCCCCTCCCACAGACACGTATATATATCGCTGCTGCCTCTCGCCAACGTTGCTTTTTCTTGTCGCACGAACGCGCTACATGCGTTTCATACGCAGCTTGGCCCCGCTACAGTATATAGAGTTGCCGTGGCGATGAGCGGTCGACGCGCTTCCTGGAATGGGTGCCCCCAACACTTGAGTGATGAGAGCCACTGCTGGTGGGCTCCCGGGGATTGGTGTCCAGCGTGTGCGCCACCTCGAGGCGCATGACCGCTGAGGTGCCTCGGTTGCAGCGACGATCGAGTGATCGCTCTCCCTGGCACGACCTGAATAACCATTTTGTGAGTGTGCTCGGCGAATCCACAGTGCGACACAGCGACTCATAGAAATGACCTTCAGTCGCACCGATCTCACCCTATTTGAACAATCAGAGTGGGTTACTCAGGACCCCAACAATCTCGCGTGAAGGGTGTCGTTTAAACTCAATTACAACACGTGCCTGATAGCACAAAAAGAGACATCTGAATTTACCTCTCCTCTTTGGATAGGGAGTTATGAAAAGTGCATAGACCTCATTTTTGAGTAGGGCAACAATTTCCCGGTCCTGAAGACAGGTATGTACGGCAATATTGAGCGCACTCATTTTCCTCAACGAGCCTTAGTCAATCGCGTTTAGCTTCATTGAATCAGTAAAGCAGGAACCTGTGGAATATAGTGCGACACGTCCACAGAAACAAACTTCGACAATGCTTTTGAAACAATCTTGCAAAAAATATTTTAAAAAGCTGCCTGGGATGGTTCTTAGCGATCGGGGATACCTCTTGTACTGGCTGTGGGTATATATTTAGGGTAAATACTATGACCGAGTCAGTTTTACTTCTTTTTCTTTTTAATCTTACATTTTTTCGGTGACGCGTGCTCATAATCTATAGCTTGAATTCT
This sequence comes from Rhipicephalus microplus, assembly GCF_013339725.1. Classification (NCBI taxonomy): domain Eukaryota; kingdom Metazoa; phylum Arthropoda; class Arachnida; order Ixodida; family Ixodidae; genus Rhipicephalus; species Rhipicephalus microplus. The sequence continues at coordinate 3,988,744 of NW_023613933.1, read as the reverse complement.
TGGTGTAAGGATAAATTGGGGGTGAAGCTCCAGTGTTTCAGGGGCTGGGATACTGATGTATCTAGAATACAGTTTCACTGTTAAAGTCATTTTCCATCATGCTTCGTTGTTATTACGGATGAAGCACTGGTCTATTGCCTTAAGAACATGCATACAAAGCCGAAGGTGTAAACAAACGACCTAATGGAGGGAAAAGAAACACATTGCGCCGTCGAGAATCATTGAAAGTCCTGTTTATGCAGATGGTGACCTAACTCGTCAAGTTACCCGTTGTGAAGGATTCGCGCCATGGCCTTCTGCTTGAAATGACGAGGTAGCAGCTTCATATCCGTCCCATGCCACTTGCATTCCGACAGTGGCAGGATGCAAAAAACTAAATAAAAATTACGCATTCAACTTTGCGCGTTCAAGAAAACTGTATGGACAAAATGAACTCAAACCCTCTTCCATGCCTTATTCCCGAGCCTTTGTCTTGATACAAGGGGTTAAAGCCGCTTAATCACCATCTAGACAGTGAACCACTCCTACCACCTAACGCGTGGACGAAGTGGTTGCACCTTCGGAGTACGTTGATGATTGGTACGTGGGGTTTAACGTCCCAAAACTACCACATGATTATGAGAGACGCCGTAGTGGAGGGCTTTGGAAATTTCTACCACCTGGGGTTCTTTAACGTGCACCAAAACCTGAGCACACGGGCCTACAGCATTCTCCCCTGCATCTAAAATGCAGCCGCTGCAACCGGCATTCGATCCCGCGACCTGCGGGTCAGCAGCAGAGTACTTTAGACATTAGACCACCACGGCGGGGCTTCGGAGTGTGTGCCCTAAATCAATCTGAAAGCAGCCACACTCAGAGAAAGTTTAAATGCAGGAGCACCCGTATGAATGGCCTTACCCAGGAACTTTTTTTCGGTGGTTGTTCGAGTGTGGAACGTCTGGATAGAGAGGGGGGAGAGAGAGACACGGAATATCAGAAAGATAGGGAGGTCAACTACTAAGTCCAGTTTGCTATCCTACAATGTGGGAGAGGGTAATGAGGGAGAAAAAGAGTGGAACGGCTAACTTTGGCAACTGGGGGTCGATGTAAAGGCATGTAAATACTTTAGTATCCCCGGAAAAATCAAACTATTAAAAATCTCGGGGGGGGGGGGGGGGGGAGGGCGCATTAGAATTTTCTTATCAACACCTATAGTTACGACCGGGCTCGTCTGCTCAGAGGCCGGTTCTCAATGAAGAAACGGAAGTAGTCAAAATTTGAGTTACTGCATATGCTTCCTTTCGGTAGCAGAGTTGAGCTAAGGTACGCCGTCGTGGGCTCAGTCGCTATGCGGGAAAGCCACTCTCCGTCTACATGGGTGCCACGTCCACGGGATGTAGCAAGTTTGTTTTTTTTTTGCTTCCTTTTTATTTTTTGGAATGTTATGAAATACAAATTGGTGGGCTCATGTTTGCGAGCCACGATTTTACGCCGATGCTTCTCTCACGTACTGATTGAGCCAAATAGTGCATATAGCAAACAAACACAGGTGCTGTAACTCGTAAAGAATTTTTAATCTCCACACTTTCATTTACCATCGAGCCTGAATACCATGATATATCCCCGTCGCATTTGGCTACATAGTGCTAACTGTGGAAGTGACAACAAGGGAGTAGAGTATATTAAGGAACAAACGGGTGTTAAGGACATCATAGTCCAAATCACTAGAAAGAAATGGTTATGTGCAGGACACGTACCGCGATAGCAAGATAACCACTGGTCATTAAGAATCAAAGACTGGATTTTAGGAGAAGGCAAGTGGGTGAGAGGGAAACACAAAGTTAGGTGGGTAGTTGAGATTAGGAAGTTTGCGGGCATAAAGTGGCAGCCGCAAGCGTAGGACTGAATTGAGAGGCGAAAGATGAAAGAGGGCTTTGTACTGCAGTTGGAGTATTTATGATGATGATGAGGGTGGTGATGAAGATGATCTATAGCATATGCCCACGAATATTGCTGTCGAATTTATAGCATTTATTACCCCTAACAATTAGGGATTCTCACGACGCAAGAGCTACTTGAGTCAGCGGCATGTAGAAGATTTCGCTCGTGGCATCGTCTTACCATTTGCAGTGGGGCTATGGCAGTTCGGCGCGCATCAACCCATCATATAGCAAAAAAGCTGCCCTTGTGCGGTATCACATTGTTAGCATTGAGGTGCATGTTAAAGTGCTCCAAGTGACTGACATTATGCGGAAACCTCCACTACAACGTTTTTAGCCACTTTGCGATGTTTACGCCCAAAACCAACTATTGGTTCTACAACTCAACAAATAATACACCTGAGATTACACGTAGGTCAATAATCAGCATCCAAAAAGCAGCATCGAGATTAATAACAGTGTCCATGCTCGATGTCATTACACAACTGGTCATTGCACTGGGAAGGTCAGAACCTGCAGTGCGTTGGCATTGCCTGCACAAAATCAGCTTCTCCGCAGCACAGAGGAGCCACTGCTGACCAAGTGATGGTGCTCGGTTAATAGTGGCACCGGGACTCCTGGAGGCGGAGTGAGCGGCGTCCGGAAAAGAGTGGCGCAACACTACTACCCAAAAGTAGCATATACAATAACTCTAGTCAAAATTATGCCGGCGCTCCCACTAAAGCTTACCTCGTTATGCGTGATTTACTTAAAATCATCAATCTAATATTTTTAGGTAAGCGCTATTACGGACGCGTCAGTTACCTGATTCATATTGTTGGGTTTTGGTATATGCTATAGTAAGCATTCAGTAGTTTGAGCTGATATTTAATTCAAACTTGCAGTTTTTTCGGACTGACAGCCTGGTCCCGGTGCTGCCCTGTGCATTTCTATTGGTGAAAACTTCCGCCAGCTCGAACGCGTCAGTACCCGAAGCGGTTAAATGCAAACTGGTAGCCCCTGGTTTTTATTGTTCCTCGCAGAAGTCATCATAGAGTGATCGCAATGTGTTGCAAAGCCAAACGGAACCGATTTTCTAGAGACGTAAAACAACAAAACAGCAGCATTCCTAAGCAGAAGAAAATTCGGACGCTGCACTGAAGCTCTTGAGCCAGCTGTAAACGATGCTCACGGAGTCATCATCGATGGAACGAAAGCAAATGCAAACTACTGATTACTTTTGGTTTCGATTTCGTTTGCTCTATCATGTAAATGTACGTGTTTTGAAGCATAAGTAGCGTCCTATATTTCACATCAAGGCTCACTGCTCGCATGGATGAACGTCGGTGCTTGTTTCCGGCGTATCACTGACTGATGAACTCATTCTGTTCGCTGTTAGATGTTGTAAGCTTAATTCGTGAAGTCAGCTGTACGAACGTGTAGTAGCGCCTCGTTCGCGATAATGAGTTCAGAGGCTGCTTGTTTGGGTTCTGTCCGCACAAGGTTGTGCGATGTCCGTTCATATTAGCACTCACCCGCTAAATCGAACTCTGCTCAAAAGATATACTTATACACTCCCCTTCGAGTTTGAATGAACGAGTTCTTGCTGTATTAATTTCCTCAAGTTCCCAACCTGACCAACATTTAATGGCAATAAAAGTGTAACAACTGTCACTTTTGAAAAAAAAAAACTCCTTTCCGTGCACATATTTTCCCCATCAGTGAACTAACATGTTTATGCTCTGCAAAATATACACTAGACCTTTCTCTTGAAAACATTTATGGACTGCAGTCTCTTTTTCATCATTGAAATAATTTCTTTCTCTCTCCCATTTTTTTTCCTTGTTTTTTTTCTCAATCTCGAAGATCTTTTTTCAGCTTGGAGAAAAGGTAGTAGACACAGGGCTCAATGTCTGAGGTAGAGGTTGGGTGGTTGATTTCTTAGAAACCTAGGTACTTCGTTTCCGCGTTGGCCATACTCTCCGTAGGAATTAGTGTGCTATAATGGAGCAAACGGCATGACATTATGGAACATACATCGCTTCTTCTCGCATGTTGCATCACGCAGTTGATATAAACATTCGCGGAATGTCGATGCCCATACGCATCTTGAAGGATGTGCCATGAGGTGGCCAGAGTTACTATATATATGCTATCTTTAGGCACCTTTAGGTTGCACCTCTGTCTTTCAAACGATGCTAGCAACCATTCTTTGCGGAGAAGCTGACGCTTGGGCTAATTTTTGCATTATTCGACAATGCCGCTGTGGCAGACTGGATTGACATTATTCATCGACAGTCCATCTAATCACCGGTATTCAACACGCCAAGCATGTCAATAAGTGGCATGGTGGCCATGTCACCTGCAAACACAGAGCACGGCTTGCTGCATAGCTGTGGGTGCTATAGCTAGACCTTCGCCTAACTCGGCTACCTAAAGGTAACGTTCACAGTCACTATTCGGTCATTCCAGTGACGCAAGCGGCGCCACGCGGCTTTCCTCCGAACCTGGCACAAGGTGATAATTCTGCGATGCAGTTTGGCCTCACGGTATTCATAAGCGTTGATTCGTTTCATTCAAACATCTAAGCATCTCTTTAGCGAGAGAAAGTGTCGTCTGCAGCGAAACTAGAGGGCCTGACGAGCTTTGCTGCCTGAGACGCGCACCTCAGCACCGCCTCGTCGGCCATTTTGATCTATTTTCGCACCACCTATAATCACTGGAATGATCGAATAAAGAAGGCCGTCTTGAAATCACTCCAAATTTTAAATGCGAGGTCTGAAAGCTGTGGAATTACGCGGAGTTTATTAGCATTTTTTTGTGTGACTGCGTAAATTGTTATGCCTACCATGGATCTTTCTAAAATTAGCAATTTCATCTGACTGTCATGTAGACCAGCTTTCTAAAATCTACATGAAGGAGGTGACCGAATACTGAAGCGCACATCGTGTTAACGGCGAAGCTCCTATAAATAAAAAAACATTAAAAAATTTAAAAAATACCTAAAGGAATGGCAGGGACCGATGTGCAAAAAAAAAAAACATAGATCCTTCACTTTTAGGTCAGCTCTCGCGCAAAACATTGATACGTGAGTTTACAGCAGCCAAAGTTAGGGGTTCATCTGTGACTCATAATCATTGTATTGCATTATGACCAGTTAAGCAGTGCTAGTCAAAATAAGACTACAGTAGAAGTCTGATATTGGTCGATATCCAGCAGGACTTTCCTATAAATAAATTGAAAAAAAAACTCAAAATATTAGACAACTAGCGCCACAAATGCCTTCAGTACATAGAATAATATTGGAAGTTTAGGCCAATGTAAAGGGGGATCAAAAGTTTCCGGGCCACTCTGCCATAGAAACTCATGGGATTGTGACCTGGGAACTTCTAACCTGCCCGGTACCTCTGTACCTCTTTATAACCAGAAAATGATAGCTACTGAGCTATTCTGTTCGTTTGCAATTAATTTACGTCAACTACAACTGAGTGACGGAAGATACACATGTGCTAAGCACGAGCATAACATGCTTTAATCTTTTCATCTGTAACACTTGTTTGCTTTATTGTTTGGCTTCTGATTTTCTGCACGAGTTGCCGATGCTGTTTTTCGCTGCAAGTGCACAATAATATATGATGGTGCTGTCGGCAGTGTACTTCATCTTAGACAACATATATAGGCGTTATTACATTCTGCACTTCGCAGGTTTCAGCGAGCTAGGCTGGCATTACTTATTTTGTACTTTTTACGTTGTTTTTGTTGGCATAGTCATTTTTTGTTATTGTTTCTTTTAACACTTGCTACGTACCCATGATGGCAGACTGACTAAGGCTCTCTATGGAAACAATAGCTCATTTATTTCTCTCTAACCCAATAGTCTCCGTTGAATCTACGTAAGAGCAATTCGTTAGCTTGTGCATTCCGCTCTCCTTCCTAAGTATTGTGTTTGATTGATTATTAGATTTTTTTCTGATCCTTCTTGGTATATACCGATAGCTGACACTGTCATCACTGTTTTATTGAGAGATTCGGGTTGTTTTCCTTACTTCATTTTGACATGGAACACGAAGGCCACTAATAAAGAGACCGTCGTACCCGCGTACGATGAAAGATGATGTGAACATTAACTGCCGCTGTTCGTTGGCTTGTGCATCAACTGCATCAGGAAGTGGAAGAGTAGAAACGGAAAACGAATGGGTCCTAATAGGGGTGTGCGAGTAGTAAAATTTCAGTTCGAATCGAATTCGAATCAAATAGTGCGAAATAAGAGGTGAAATAATAGAATATCAAATCAAAGATAAAATATTTTTTGAAAATTGAAAGCAAGATCAAAGAAATAAAATCTGCTCATGTCCTCGAGCCTAACGCGTCGAGTGACGGCTACAGAAATACAATAAACGGCCACGCAGAAACAAGCTGTTCTACATGACATAGATTCAGGCTCTCCAATCATATTGCTACGGTGTTCACAGCTCATCTAACAATGGTAACGCTGCGGTTCATCGTCCTGTGTGCTTCGGCCCCAAAAATCCATGGGCGCCCGTTCACAGCAGCGTGGAAGGTAACGTGGGAACGAGGATATTTTTCGAACGTGTGGTTTTCGAACGTGTGGAACGTGCGGCAGGGGCGACTGCACAGCGTGAACAAATTTTCACATGTGAAGCTGATCCCCGACGGTTCCGCAGGGTTCTGTGGGTCAGAATCTGAACGTATTACAGCTTTTGTGGCATCTAAACTACCCACGTCGGTGAGTTTCTTTCGGAAATGAAGTTGTGAAGGACTTGACTCTTTCGCATGTTTTTTTTTTCTCTCTTTGTGTTTTTTTTTAATGGACGGAAGTGACATAAACTGCTTTAAAGTAAACATGCGCTCGCTTTTAAAATAGGGTATATTGGTAAAACTTTCCATGAAATGCCTGTTGTAATGGGTTAGCTTGAGTTTTAGCCGCCTCAACCTAACGAAATTGCACCAAGAAATTTTGTCGCATTATAAATATCTGTCCTATCTAATTATTCAAAACTTCGAATACCAGCTATTCAAAAGCTGGGTCGAATTACTGGATTCAGTATTGTTCGATTCGAATTAGATACTCGATTATTCGCACACATCGTGTTATTATTAGCACCATGTTAACCTTTAACCACGCTTCACAACGTAAGGCTACAGTAAAATTGATACTGACAGGCTATGAGAAAGAGTGAGAAGTTTTGCACGGATTTGTGAGAAAAAAAGTTTTACAAGAAAAAGAAAGAAGGATTTATAGGTTATGTATATGTGTAAAAAAAAAAGACTTTCCCAATACAGATAGCTGCGAGTTGGCGCTTGTCACGTGCTATGTGTTTAGCTCCCGGTACCGGTACCTAATTTCCGCTCTGCATTTAACCATGACGAACCAACAAGTGTGCACTTATTTGGAAGAACGCTGGTGCAAAACCAATTGTCGCCGCATATCGCCGTGCACGACAATGCAAAAAGTAGGGAGGTTAAGAAGAAGGTAGTATCTCGTATGCTACCCTGCACTGGTGTTGCGGAATAGGGGTTTACATCAAATGCTCATGTATGCTGTTAAGCTCGCAGCATAGTGCAGACACGTAAACGTTACGCAAGTCCCGCACATTCATATATAAAAGTAAAAGAAAAATAAAGTGAAAAATACAGAAAACACCTGGCCGTTTTGCTGTCAGATACTTATTGACCAGATTTGATCACTGTTTTTGAGGTATTATGATTGATATGTGGGGTTTAATGTCCCAAAACCACCATATGATTAGGAGAGACGCCATAGTGGAGGGCTCCGGAAATTTCGACCACCTGGGGTTCCTTAACGTGCACCCAAATCTGAGCACCCGGCCTACAGCATTTTCGCCTCCATCGAAATTGCACCGCCGCCCCAGCCAGGTTATGATTCCGCAACCTGCGAGTCAGCAGCCGAGTACCTCAGCATTTTGTTCATTATATGCATGTCCTGTTTGCTTTGGCTAACAATTATAAAACATTATTTTTTTAGTTTTCTGTACTATAACACATGTATTAGTGTTTTGATGCTTCAACTAATGTGATTGTGAACTGTATAATGACCCCTCCTCACACAATACTTCAGCTGTAGCCTGTGGGGGCTTTGTGAATAAAGTAATAAAATAGATACCCCCCCTCCCCTGTTGATTTTGGACTTGAAACCGTGCTTTCTGTTCCGAAAACGAATGTTTTAACCACTGGTGTACACACCCATGCTTGCAAGGAGGGGATATGTCTCAACCATGTGAAGGCACTGTACCCGCATTGCGAAATCAATGTATAAAGAGAACACTTGATATGGAGGCTTCATCGGCCTTCGTGGCACTGTTTGTAAAGCGTTCTGCAGGACAAGTTCTAAAGCCGCCATGGTGAATCATAGGCACCAAGCTATTTTTTGTGTTGCTAAAATGTGATGCTAAACATGCGTTTCATTGGTCGCACCATGTTTCTTTCGAGATTCCGCTCAATAAGCTTAAGAATGCTAAAGAAGAACGCCTTGCCGATGCGACCTCATACCGGTCTACACAGTTACGGAGTTCGAACTTTAGCAGAATTTTCTGTAGAACTTCTGCGTTCTGAGCTAAATTCAGTTACACAAAGCTGAATTAGTCCTCGAAAAAAAATTTTTGAAGCAGTTGAATTCGGCAACGCTTTCTGTGTGGTCAGGTGGATAACTTCTCATAACGTCTCTAGCAAGTAACGTCGCGAACGCAGAGGTCAACATGTTATGTTTAAGATTTTCTATACTGTCGGGCGGCACACTTCAGCAAAGCCTCGTGACGCAAAATCGTGCTGGAGACGAACAAGAACAAAATGAAAAGAAGAACAAGAACAAAATGAAAAGAACGGGGAGAAAAATAAGTTGTGGCGCTTCACATTTGGGGTCGCAGCTATATCGCTACCAGTGCTTCGCACTTGGTCCCGACTGCTTGCCGTTTAACCTGCGCGCCCCATGGCGTTGCCAGCTGGCGTGTCATCAGGCCGAGGTCGCGAGTCAGCCTGGCGTGACTACTCGTCTTGGTTGCTGATCTCGCGGTCGCGGTGACGCGAGCTTTCGTGTCGCGGTGCGACACGCCACGGGGGGCGTGCCAGTGCGTAAAGCACATCGGCTGATGAATCGTTACACACCGATTTGGGTTAATTAGCAGCGCGCAGCTCACGCGGGCATTGGATGTAAGGACACTTTGAAAAAAGGTGGGGGACGCTGGTGGCGTTGTATAGGTGCGTGAGGTGCTCCACTCCCACGTGCAACTGATTTGTATGGCTTGACACCGTGTGGTCACGGCCACAGAGCGCGCCGCGCTGACGTGAGTTTTGAAGCGCGCCGATACGGACGCAAGGGTGCGACACTATAGCATAGTTGTGTTGTCAGCGCATAATAATTGCAGGTGTCTAATGAAGTGACACAACACACGCAAATGCGGAGAAGGCTGTGTAAGGAAAAACGATAAACTTGGTACCTTATCGGTTCTATAGCCCGTCCATGGGCTTGTTGGCAACGTTGATGTGCCCGCACATGCTCGCGCACAATGATATAAACGTTGTGTGAGGCGTGCGTACGAACACATACCTGTTCGTGATATAGGGTGTTTTGATGCTTGGTTTTTGCTCCTCGATCTTTGATTGTAAACTTGAAGGCATTAACTTGATCGAAACTTCGGTAAGTCACGCGAGTTCACACCTTCGACTGGATTACTTGAAGATTTAAAAAATAATTAATTGCTGGAGCTATTCAATATCAAGCTTGACTAGCTGCAGAAAAAAAAAAACATCGGCGGCTGGAGCCTTCTTCAATTGTGTTTTGTAAAAGGGCGCCATGAAACGCATCAATGAGAAGTTCCTTCTACACTTAAGAAAACGTTTTGTTAAAAGAAAGCTAGTAAAATTACTGTGCACATCACCGCGAATTCGAGAGCGCTTATCTTCAGATGAGCGAAACGATAAAAACATCTGTGTGCATTACAATACGCAAATTTATGACGACTACCTGGCTTCTTTGGAATGCGCCGTAATTTACATAGAAAATAATTTTTTATTGCACTCCTATAAAATTGCAGAAGCTGTAGTGGTGTTCCGGAGTCTCAGCATAAAGCGTGCTTCATAGCGAATCGTGTTTTGGGTATTGTTAAGAATTTGCTCTGTCGCGATGGTAGCGGTGGCGGAGAGCGGCGAGCCGTCGAGCGGACTTCGATGAAGCCTTAGCCCGAAGGTGAAACAGGGAGGCAATCCATTTGGAAAACAGCAACAAAAGTAGCGTTTACTGTAGCAGGTTGTCGTTTTACAGAGCCGGCCAGCACGACAACGTCGGCTGGGGCAAAAATCTCCTAACATGGGGCCGGCTCGGCCTTAAATAGCGTCTTTGGTCCATTCTCTAAGACCAGTTCTCGGGCTCGGAGGGGGAGACGTAGCCCTACCCGGAACTGCAAAGTGGTCCGGCGGAGGAAACGACGTTATCCCCGGACTGCACGGTTCTTCTGCACGGAAGGCGGCGCTGGGAGGGGGGGAGACAGTTCGTCGAAACAGGGCTCGATCCTGCGAGACGCGCTCCCGAACGAGGAACATGCCTGTGGCACAACAGCACCCCCGCCGCCAGACAATGCATCCGGAGTTTTGAGCCGTCAGCGCGGCTCGGAAGGAGGGATGCTGGTTGACCATCGGTAGCCGTTCCGCTCTCTCCGCCCGTTGAGACTTCCAAAGGCCTGCAGATGTTCACTGGAACGACGGAGTCGAACACAAAGGCGAACCACTCCGGCCAAAGCAAGCACCCTCCAAATGCTGATCAAGTCGCCAGACCAGCAGACACCAAATGTTTCCTCGAGATTACGCTGGGCTAACAAATAGCATCACGAGCAACGAATCTCGGGAGGAATACACAATGCGGACACTCCTTTACAGTGCATGACACTGCTAAACCAATCAGAATTTTTGTTTTCGAGAGCGATTCTCGATTGTGACCTCGGGCAGATTAGGGACGATCGAAGCTGCTGAGTTTAAATCAATTTGGCCCCGAAACTACAATTTAGAACACCAAGAACTCCCGAATCACGCACATTTGCGTCGCCTGCAAGCATAAGATTGTCAAACTTGACAAAGTTCGTCCTCCTCAAGCTCTCACTTCAATGCGCGCAGCCAATGATCATCACAACAAGATAAAACGCGCTTGAAAAAGTAAGTGAATAACAATGAAAATCAAACTTGCGCGCGTTAAACAAAACAAAGGGCAAACTTGACCTACACTGACGCGCATAATAAATGTAATGTCAAACACAAAAGGTATTTTAAACCGGGGCTTTTACTTAGCCTTATCTGTTAAAATAAAACACACTAACTGTTACTTTTGAAATATTATGAAAACAAAATTAATCGAACAAACATATTAATGTGAGCTTCTTCGATGACAAGGCAAGTAAAACTTACAAAAATTTAGAACCCTTCCTTGCTCATCGGCAGAAGACAAAACTAGAAAAAGTTATTCTCAAAATTAAATACAAAAAATACACTCTTCGTATTAGCGAGGCGGCTTTCTCTCAAGCGAACTCTGGGGAGTCGCGCACTCCACAGCTTCTGAGGGTTGCGGTCTGGACAAAAGGACGACGCATCAACCTGTTCGCCGAACTCAGCAGCAGCGACTTTTGACCCGCAGCCGCTGAACTCGAAGAAAGGGGCATCTGCACTGCATCGCTTACGCCGCCCGTTCGACCAGTAACCCCCTCGCCACGGTGGCGAACTACAGCCTTTGTTGCAACTCAGAGGTACGCGATGTTTCCTCTCGTGGTTGCCTCTACGCGGCTTCAAAATTTGTAAGGCCAGGCAAAGATCTCGGCGTCCCAATTTTCCCGAAAGCCGGTTTTTCTGAACACGCTGTCCGCCAAATCTTGATGTGCGTGACAATCTGCGCTTCAACCATTTAATGGGGTGCCCTTTCGTGCACCTAGCCTTGAACCTGGCGTCTCGAATGAAGACGCCACGGCGCTTAACAGCGGCTCTAGCGCACGTGGCGCCCGTCGTCTTTACCACGTTACGCTTACGCAGATGCCTCCTTTTGACTGAATGGCTAGGAATGCCGGCTGTTTCGACACACCTAATTTCAAGTGCGCTGCCTTTGACAGGCACTGCCAACACTCTAGACTGGTTAGCTAGCCTTTCTTCGGGCCCGTTGCTAGCTGTCTCTGCTTGCGACAGAACGGGATTCCCGATGCCTTCAAAGCCAACCAACACGCCTAGAGAGCTTTTGATCTGTGGGGGTCTATCGCTGTCCTGGATAGCCCTAATTCTCTGGCCTTCGAAGTCGGCCTCATGCTCTCTTTGACGCGATTCATCCTGATCACGTGCGCTGCGCAGCGGCTCCATCTCTAGCGCTTCGCGATGCGCCTCGGCGTCCTTAGTCGTGCGATGGGTCTCGGCCCCAAACTCCTTGCGCTGCACCTCAGCGTCTGGCTCTATCCGACGCACTTCGGCGTCTCGCTCTCTATGGCACACTTTTGCGACTTGTGCTTCGCGACGGGCCTCAGCTTCCATAGCTTTTTGGCATGCCTTAGCTTTACGCGCTTCTCGACGCGCTTCATCCTTCAGCGCCCTTCGTGGCGCTTCAGCCTTGTCTTCATCACTCCGAGTTTCCTCGTCAGCATGACTTGGAAGAAAAAAAATACCTTATCAAGGCATATCTAACATGACTGAAGTCTCCTGCTTCCTCGAAGGGTAAGCAATTCAAAACATGCGCGATCTTGCGCGGCAACAGCGTGGCGAGCTTCTCCCCCCAAAGGTCGCGGCTAACACCAACATTACAGCAAACAACTTCAAACTCATCAAGAAAATGGGCGATGTTCTCGCCTGCCTGAAAGTTGTGGAGCTGGTGTTTAGCTCGCTCCCATTTAAGGGCTTGAATATTAAGGTCAAGCTCTCTCATTTTGAGAGCATGCTCTTTCCTTTTGCGACACTCCTCGGCCTTCCGCTTTTGCTCACAAACGAGCTCCCAAAACTCGTCAGCTTCCTCGGCCGTCACATTTTCTGCCCGCATCACCTCGAGAATCGCTTCCTTTGTTTTAGCGGACCCGGCGGAAATCCCCATGGCTCCACAAATTTCATGGAGGTCCTGCACCAGGTACTGCTTCATCGCGATCTCGTCCCTCGTGATGCTCTACTACTGATATTCACCGTACTCTAAAACTAATCTCGTGGTTTAAAGTAGGTGAATATTTAAATTACAACAAAAAAACACAAAACGCTCTCCTAACATCTGCCTGTGCTAGAGAGGTCTGGCGAAATGAACAGTAAACGTTGGGCACTCACCCAACCAAAGTAGCCGACGATGGTCCAACTCCTGGCTGCCTTCGAACAGTGCCGTGGGTGTCGTCAGGCCTGCAGGGATCCGGTCCAACTTGCCAATGTTGAGATCCGGGGTTGCTTGTCCCAGCTTGCCGAACGATGAGAACAGCGGTAGCGTGTCGTAGCGTAGCCAAACGCTATCACGGCGGTCGTCCTCGTGCTCGGAGATCCGATCCAACTTTTCAGCCGTTGAGATCGGGGTAGCGGGTCCCAGAGCAGCAAAACGTTGAGGACAGGGGTCTGATCCGGCGTGCCAAACGTAGGATATCGTATCCCGAAGCTGCCAACCACTGTTAAGAATTTTCTCTGTCGCGATGGTAGCGGTGGCGGAGAGCGGCGAGCCGTCGAGCGGACTTCGATGAAGCCTTAGCCCGAAGGTGAAACAGGGAGGCAATCCATTTGGAAAACAGCAACAAAAGTAGCGTTTACTGTAGCAGGTTGTCGTTTTACAGAGCCGGCCAGCACGACAACGTCGGCTGGGGCAAAAATCTCCTAACATGGGGCCGGCTCGGCCTTAAATAGCGTCTTTGGTCCATTCTCTAAGACCAGTTCTCGGGCTCGGAGGGGGAGACGTAGCCCTACCCGGAACTGCAAAGTGGTCCGGCGGAGGAAACAACGTTATCCCCGGACTGCACGGTTCTTCTGCACGGAAGGCGGCGCTGGGAGGGGGGAGACAGTTCGTCGAAACAGGGCTCGATCCTGCGAGACGCGCTCCCGAACGAGGAACATGCCTGTGGCACAACAGTATGGAAAACCAGAAACGGTCAAATGTTTGCTTGTAAATAATGATAGTGAACTTAGGGCTTGACTAAGTGAGAAGAGAAAGACTACACGACGAGCAATCCGTGCCCGCGCTTCCAGTTAGCCTGTTTCGTGGCCGATCCCCCATGGTGGGTGTTGACATTCTTTCAGGAATCATCATCATCATCACCATCTAGTTAGCCCTTGTAGTAGGACTCCCGTGTTCAATACCTTTATTTCACTCTTTCACGGGAAATAAAGGTGCCATGCTGGCGAATTTCGCAGGCCTCTGCAGTAAGCCGGAAAACACTAATAATAACAGATTTAAATTTCGGAATTGCCCAATCTGGAATTTCGCAAACCAATATACAATTTTTCGGCATAAAGTTTTTGGCTATCATATTTGCTCCAACTGATAAGTAACTAAGCGTTGTTTGATTGATATGTGGGGTTCAACATCCCAAAACCACGATATGATTATGAGAGACGCCGTAGTGGACGGCTACAGAAATTTCGACCACCTGGGGTTCTTTAACGTGCACCCAAATCTGAGCACACGGGCCTACAGCATTTCCGCCTCCATAAGAAATGCAGCCGCCGCAGCCGGGATTCGATCCCGTGACCAGCGGGTCAGCAGCCGAGTACCTTAGTCACTAGACCACCGAGGCGGGTCAAGTAATTAAGCAGGCCTAATAAGGTATTTAAGAAGAACACAAGAAATTGTGCGACATGCTTCAGACGATAGTAAGACATATACTTCCTCGCATCCTTATAGAGTTCATTGGCATATTTTTGAACCCTGGCTACAGATAGCTGGGGCACTTTGTATACGTTATTAGGCAAACAGCAGAGATTTCGAAGAGATAAAAATGAGGGCCAACTTACAAACAAAAATTTTCTTGCGAGCAAGCTATTTGCTATTCGTCGCTTTCGCTAATAGTATATCCGACATTTTGATTGGCAGATGTCTGCATTTACGGACGCTTCTATTGCAAAAGAAAGCTTTTGACAATAGTGGCTCTGATGTCTGTACTGATTTAATTACTAAATGCGAAGCATTTCTTTGCGTACTACGGCGCTTTGAGCATCTATCTATCTATCTATCTATCTATCTATCTATCTATCTATCTATCTATCTATCTATCTATCTATCTATCTATCTATCTATCTATCTATCTATCCATCCATCCATCCATCCATCCATCCATCCATCCATCCATCCGTCCGTCCGTCCGTCCATCCGTCCGTCCCTCCGTCCGTCCATCCATCCATCCATCCATCCATATATCCATCCATCCATCCATCTATCTATCTATCTATCTATCTATCTATCTATCTATCTATCTATCTATCTATCTATCTATCTATCTATCTATCTATCTATCTATCTATCTATCTATCTATCTATCTATCTATCTATCTATCTATCTATCTATCTATGGGTATGGTTTCTCTCGTGATCACCGTGTGGCATACCTGTAGCACATACCCGCCCGCAGTTATGTGCCACAGGCATATTGGTATGTGCTACTGGTGATTGGCATTTCATATCTATCCAGTACCGGCGTGAACACACACAGGTAATTTTAACGCGTGAGGGTTAAGGAAAATCTTATTCGGCCGCGTTGGCCTGACAAATGCAAAGAATAACTGTCAGGGCTTCAGCAGGAATCTAGCCCAAGCATTCTGCGTGGCACTCAAATATTCTACCACAGAGCTACGCCAGATTTCTGAACTACTTTTTAAATAGAGCCTAACGTTCATCATATATCAATTTTTATTGCAGTGCTGGATATTCAATCTTACGAACATCACGTATGTATTCCTTTGATATAGCAGTCACATCGGGTTAACGCTAATTGTAGTTAGGTGCCTTCAGCTGAAGTTGATTTATGCACCTATGTCCAGGGCCAGCATCCTCGTGAACACCAGCGCTTTTAGTGTGGCTAATATCCATCTTGCTGTTGGCATCGTTACTAAGCTGTCAAGAACTGGTTATAATAAAGATATGCGGCTGTTTAACGTATGTCTGTGCGTACATTTGCACATACTTACAACGCCCCTCTGTCACGTATTGCTCGACAAAAATAAAAAAACGCCCGGCCTGCGCGGAAGGCACAGCACAGTCACAGCGAAAGCTAAAAGAATGGCCTTTCATAGCCTTTGAAAACATTCATTGGGTTACACTGCTGCAAGCACACTTGCTTGATACCCACTAGAAAATTAATATTTTTTTGGGTAGTAGGCCGGCAATCGCTATGCTATTTTTCGTCATTCTTCTGAGAAGCGTGGTATCCGCTAAACACTTGCAAGAAATTTTTGTGCCAATTGTTCATGAAGCGGCTGACGACGATGGGGAATTATGGCTGAAATGGGTATGCGCCCCAGTTGATAGGGGACCAAGAACAAGCTTTAGTAATGGGGCATTGGACGACCCACTCGTTACGCTATTTGCATTGTGCAACGACTGGTTGTTCTTTCGCTGTTTTAAAATGCTTTATAAGTCGTATTGACGCACATGCTTCCCCAAAATCAAGCCTGCCTAAGCCAAGTTTGCCAACAAGTTCCAAGCACCAGCGTAGCTCAGTGGTAGAATACTGGGCTGGAACCCAGCGGACTCGAGTAAGAGCTCCACTGTGTCATTTAATTGCGCTAGGTTTTTTTTTTCTAATTTTACGCGATGTGGTTACAGACACCAACGGTGGCGGCGGCGGTGGCGGAAAACCGCGCGTGACCCGAGTTCTGATCTCACAACAGCTTTCACTGTAAAAAGTTACAGCAGAGTCACCTTCCATGCGCATGTTTCGAATAACTTAGATTCCCAAGGCACGTGAGATCTGCGAATTTTTACTGCGAAAGCGGTTATGAGATCACAACTCGGGTCACGCGCAGCGCCGTAGTTGTCCGCCACCGCCACCACCGGTGTCCGTATCAACATTGCACGAAATTAGGAGAAAAAAAAAAAACCTAGTAACCATAACACAATGGGGCTCGAACCCTTGTCCGCTGGGTGCCAGCCCAGTATTCTACCACTGAGCCACACCGGTGCTTTTTTTTTAATGAATGACATTATCACCAGTAAAGTACACAGAAAATACTTCATCAGAAGTCAGGCAAACACACACAAGCGTCAAGAACGGGAAGCCACTCCGGAACGGGGTCAAAAGTGCTTGGGACCTGTATGCAAACTTGCCTTAGGCAAGCTTGATGTTGGGAAAGCAATCACGTTAATGCGATTTGTAAAACGTTTTAAAACAGCGAAAGGACAACCAGTCATCGCAAGATGTTAATAGCATAACGAGCGAGTCGTCCATTATACTCCAACCCATTACAAAAGCTTGTTTTTGTTCAGCCATTAACTGTGGCACATACTCACTTCAGGCATAATTCCTCATCGTCGTCAGCCACTGCATGAACAATCGGCTCAAACTACCTCGCAATAACATGGCGGGTACGACGCTTCTCAGAAGAATGACGAAAAATAGCATAGCGAATGCTGGCCTGCTACCCTAAAATTGTTATTATCAATGGCGTAGTGGGCATCAAGCTAGTGTGCTTGCAGCAGCTACTCAATGAGTGTTTAGAAAAAGCTCTGAAATTCCGCTCTTCTAACTTTTGCTGTGTCTGTGTTGCGCCTTCTGCGCAGGCCTGGCGTTTTATTTTTGTACACTAAGGGTTTGGATATTACAAATGAGAGTATCAAATAAAATTTATTAGAAATAAAAAACAAAGGTGAGCAATAAGCATGGTACACAGGAGCATGAATTAATATTGAAGTACAAGTTACAGCATTATAAGCAGTGAGGGAAGCGTTATGAACCGACTTATGTTCTCTTTGGCGTAGTTTTGTTTAGCACCAAGAAAAGCTCAACATAAAGCATGTACTTTACGTATCACTATCGTTTATATTTACCGAGAACACCTGGAAAAGCAAAGTATCCATGACAGGATCGACTCACTGGGAAAGGTGATCGCATGCAATATAAGCTCCTGCGTCTACCGCGCTTTGTTCAGCAGGCTTGGCTGCAGCACATTGGTGTCCTCTGCTCCCTTGCGTCGTCTTCCCGTCCTCGATGTGGTTAGGTTTTCCTATTTCGTGTGCTGCTGCGCACTTCTATACTGCTCCACCACCTGCGGAAACTGGATGGTCAGCCACCTTCCTATGCAATCGCTGAGATTTTTTTGGTATCGCACTCAACAGCCATTACGACCACTGGCTTGGAGGCATGTACGCAACCCTGCTTGGCTCTGCCCTTGCTATTGTTGCCTGTCCCCTTGAACTCACACTACCACACGCCCATGAGCAACCTCATTAATTCATCAACAAAGCTCTATAAAAGCCTATGATAAAAGCCTCTGGCCCGGGCTTTCCGCGACAAGTTCAATTTGATTTTATTGAGTTTGCCAAAGAATAATAATGCTGTTTTCAAACCAGAGTCGTCTTTAGCACCATTCAGGTAAATTAGAAATTTTCCTCGTTGTACTCGCGCTATGATATTTTGATCGTGCTGCTTAGCGCACAGTGGGTATACATCCTAACCAAGTGCTATGGCTGTTGCTGTGTTCTGATTAATCTGTTCATTTTTTCTGGTGATCTCAATGAAAACTCTCGTCCACCACCCGATCTCGTGCCACTAAGGCTTGTGCGAAAGTGTGTCAGGGCTAGGCGAATTTCTAGCTGGGCAAGCATCACTTCTGAATAAAACAAAACAATAGACATAATATAGTTTTAAAGTGACAAAATACAGTAATGAAAGTACAAATCAGTCTCCCAAACTGAAACAGTGTATGCGGAAATCTTCTAGGTCAATGTTCCCTGCGAAGACGTCCAGCGTATTACGCATTATTAGGCGGAATTGCACGCAAGTTAAAATCTATAACCTGATAATGAACAGAAACGGAGGAGCAAGGCAAAGGCCTTGAGTTCATTTCATTGGAATTACATTTCGTTTGCTAGCCTTCTTTAGGGAAAGAAGATAAATAAGCAGTGGAAAGTACAGTGCAGAGAAGAAACACACACACACACACACACACACACACACACACACACACACACATCCCCGTCGCACGATGCTCTACTGGCTAAGGTACTCAGCTGCTGACCCGCATGTCGCGGTATCGAATCCCGCCTCCGGCAGCTGCATTTCCGATGGAGGTGGAAATGCTGTAGGCCGGTGTGCTCAGATTTGGGTGAACGTTAAAGAACCCCAGCTGGTCGAAATTTCCAGAGCCCTCCACTACGGCGTCTCTCATAATCATATGGTGGTTTTGGGACGTCAAACCCCGCATACCATCATCACCATCATACCTACTTCTACCTAGAATCTTAAATTCCTTAAAACGTGGTACACAACCGCAGGCTTTACAAAGCATAGGCAAATGTTCCCAACCATCTTTCAATAAATTTAATCATTATCTCTAACCCGTTCATTAATACGGCACCTGGTAGTCCCGATGTACGAGTTGCCACAAGAAAATGGAATCTCATGGACAACGCCTTCGGCACATTTCGCGTACATCGTGCCATGTTTCTTGCCGAATCCCTGACGGCTCACCTCCACCCCCCGAGCAGTTCTCGGGCACAGCTGAGCCAGTTTTACGGGCGCGGAAAAGGCGACAGGTACTTCGATAGGCTGGCCAGCTACACCTGAAGCAGCAAATATTTGCCGCTTCAGGTGTAGCTGGCGATCCCGTAGGCCTCTTCATCATGTGATTACGACGTCATATCAATTTTTCTCACGTTAAGCTGTTGCAAAACATTGTCTTTTGCTTCAGAAAAGAAAATGTCCGGGTTGCAAAGGTACTCCATGGTAACTGTTCCCAGGTGGAAGAAACGTATTACCAGCTGCTTCGAAGAGACAAAAAAGTCTGGTAGAGGGACTTTGAAACCGTGTGTGAAGCGCCAACACGCCGCCGGCGCAGCGGTAACGGATGGGAGAAGCGGGGATTCTTTCGGAGAGTCTTCGGAGTTCGCGGAGCTCCTAGCGGTCCGTTGTCGAGCCCCGCGGCTAAGACCGCGTGAAAGGCACTCGTCGCAAAGGAGTGCGGTGAGCGCCCTTTTTATCGTTCTCGCGACGCCGAGTGGTGCCGGCCATCGGGCAGCCGGCGTCAAGAGCAGCCCGGATGCCCCGAAGGAAGCCATCCTCTCGGGCCCATGTATA
The DNA here is from genome assembly GCF_013339725.1 of Rhipicephalus microplus. NCBI lineage: Eukaryota > Metazoa > Arthropoda > Arachnida > Ixodida > Ixodidae > Rhipicephalus > Rhipicephalus microplus. The sequence continues at coordinate 3,968,604 of NW_023613933.1, read as the reverse complement.
TCATTACGGGTCCAGCGGATCCTCACCGGGCCAGCCCGCGCGACGCTGGCCACCACCGCCAGGGGGAGTGCGTGCGCCGTGAGCCACCGCAGCCGACGCTCGCACAGGACGCACGCACACAGCGATATTTGGAAATGGCCCATTTCCGGACGAGCGGGCTTCTCCTTATCGCTCGTTCGACTTGTTGATGCGGTCGCGGGGAGCGGTCTCTGCGAAAATGGCCGTTTCGCGCGAGTCTGCAGCGAGACGGCGGGGGGCCTGCCTCCAAGGCGTGGGTGGGTGCTTTGCAGGCAGAAAAGAAAGCCGTGCGTGCAGTGGGCGCACGCACTTGGGAGGGAGAAAGGACTCGGGGCCGTAATTGCGGCCCATTTGGTCGTCCGGCGCTTGGAAAGCGATACAGGACCGCGCTGGTAATCGGGCGCCCACAGAGCGCCCAACAAGCAAACAGGCCGTGGTCGGTCGGTCGTCGCGGAAGAAACACAGCGCACGGTTCTCCATGTTCGCCGTGCATTTTTCTCGGTGTGCCGCAGTGCGAGTAAGGTGGCGTTGGGCGCGTGCGCATAGCTCGGCCAGGCGTAGATGGTAAGGGGAAAGGATCATTCCCGGAGTGCGTGGCGGCGGCACCGCGAGAACGATTTCCAATGCAGGAAAACGGCCCGGGATGGGGGCGTGTGTAGCGCGCTGCTGCCGCCAAGTGTTCATCAGCGTGAAGGATGAGTGCGTGCATACTGTTACGGCCGCTTGGCTCCAAAACGACGCCTGCAGCGGCGGCAGCCGAATGATAGGTTGCGCAGAGCACCCAGCCGGACGGGCGCTGATGAAGGCTGTCTCGGGTCCCCGTGATGCGTGTCTGCTGGCAATCAGGTCCACGCTAAGCGTGCTGGCCCAAGTTCCATCGGACGCCATTACACGACGCCATGTGGCTTTCGATTGAAATGGCTGCTGGCACGCGCATTCGAATATCTCGAATAGCGACATGCATCTAATGTAGGTAAACAGAGCATTTGAAATAAGCAAGATAAAGAGATAAATTGACTTGGCGCATGTTTTTCTCTGGTGCTCTGTGCGCTGGCAGTGGTGATGGGGAAGTAAACTACATCATGGCACCCTGACTATATCCCACATCGCCGGCTCTCGGTCAAGGCATAAAAACATCAAAGATTAAATTGTGCGTGTTTAAAACAATACAACAAACTCACAGAAGATGAAAACAAAAAAATATAGCAGCACGTTACAATGCAGCAAGCACGAGATATTCAACAATATGCGCAAGCGCTCTTTAATAAGGCTGTACTAGTTAATTGTTTTAGATGGACATTGCCTTCGTGTCCGACGTCCCAGTTCATGCAGCCGCAGATGTTCTATGCACCGAATAAAAAGAAGGAATGTGTTGGAAATGGCACGCACACTCGTCTGCTCTACCTTGCGTAATTTAAAATCGTCATTGACCAGCTGTATTTGACAATCCTATAGCTATTTCTGTGGATTTAACCAACCTGCTCAAGATTGCAATGTGAAATTCACATATATACTCTATATGTGAATTCACATATATAAATTGAATTGAATTGAAGTGAATTCACATATATTAATAACAAATATACATTTTTGGTGTTATCCGCCGCGCAGCTTTAAAGGTTACTGTCCTTGGCTTCTGATCGGAACATTGCACGTTCAATGCTGGCTGTGGCTGTCGCGCTTCGGTGGAGGCTATGTGATAGAGGCCCGTGTTCCTATAGATTTGGACGCACGTTAAAGAACCCCAGCTGGTCGAAACTTTCGAGCCCTTCTTCTACGGCATCTTTCATAATAATACCCTGGTTTTGGGACGTAATACCCTGCAATTATTAAAATTACTTTTGTGTTACGGTTTCCTGGCAAATTACATAGTGTTTCGACCCTTGGTAGGGTATTCGGCGGCTGTAATGCAGCCAGCTATGATGTTTCAGGGAAATCATTCAATGACAACAGCAACTAAGATATTATATATATGTCGTAATAATAATAATAATAATAATAATTATTATTATTATTATTATTATTATTATTATTATTATTATTATTATTATTATTATTATTATTATTATTATTATTATTATTATTATTATTATTATTATTATTATTATTATTATTGTAAATGGTTCCTAAGTCTATTTAACGTCGAATATTTGCGTCGCAGTTTACTGAAGACATTTGCTCAATGCACACATAATTTATATCGCTTCATTGCGGCGTTCTCGAAGGCTTTAGTCAGGTTGCGTTTTTTAATACATCATCATGAGAAAATCCACCATATTATTGCCATCTACACTATTCAGGTAACATTTATGGAAGCGAACGCTCTCACGTTATTATACGCAAGCGGCACTTTCTAAAATGCTGTAATAATACAACACGCGCGCTTGCGTGTGTGTGCGTGTGTGTTCGTGCGTGTGGTAGTGTATGTGTCCGTGTGTGCGTTTGTGTGTGTGTGTGTGTATGTGCATGCGCGCGCGCCTGTGCGTGTACTTGTTTTTGTGTTTGTGTGCATATGTGCGTGCGCATGTGTGTGTTTGTGTGTTTGTGTGCGTGTGTGTTGTCTGTGCGCGTGTGTGCGTATCTGTGTGTATGTGTGCGTGTGCGTGCATTCTTGGTATACTCACCAGCAGGTGTGACTATATGTGTTTTGAGGGAATTCATACAATTAGTTTCAGTACGTATAGTTAAATTACACTGTATTTAGTGTTTGTATAATTCACCGTTTACTCTTGTAACTTCCTCCGAGAACAACTTATGGCGCGATGAAATATACACTAAACATATTATCTACCACAAATATTCCCCCTATATGCGCTCAAGGCCATCCAGATTCATTTATAATGTTATAAATGTTCCATTTCGCGCATGAAACTTGAAGGCTAGAAAATCTTTCTCTAGTGTATTTTAATGCATTACTAAGCGTAATCATGACAACAAATACTCTTTGGCCTAATGAAATAGAAATGTGGAAGTGAAGACAGGACGAGGGCATACACAGGTGACAGCTTAATATGAACACAGGCGATGAGAGGATAGTCATTCAGAGTTCCCTGTTGGCAAAAGCCGCATAAGTTGTTAAAAAATAAGTGTTCAGCGATAAGAAAGGTTGTGTTTTTGTTGAAAATGTTTTGTGTATTTTGCGCGATAAAACATTGATTTTAATATTGAAAGCGTTATCGGGGACTCCGGAAGAACTTTGCACACGTGAAGATATTTAACGTACACAAAACCTAGTAACGCAAGTATACCCTGTGCATTTCACCTCTATCCGATTGCGGCTGCCCTGGCCAGCAATTGCACCCGCGACCTGAAGCTTAGCAAAGGGACACCATACGTTGTAATCTACCACGGCGGCTCGATGCTGCTTTGTTGCCGCTGTCGATAACTACGTCAGATACAATTTTGAAAAGGGGATTCTGACACATTGCACATGATTATTTTTAAAGAAATTCAGTCCTTCTTCAGTTTAGTTTGATAGACATTCCCGTCTAGTATTGTACCATGCGCTATCACCTGCCCGAAATTCGTCTCCTCAGAGGCCCGAGAGAAGCGTTGCGTCTTGAATCGTATACGCAAGAAAAGAGAGCAAACTTCGAGTCAATCAAGAGTGCGGTCAACTTAAAGGGCCTAGTATAGTTCGGCGTGAATGCCATTACTGCCTATTATTCGGTCCCATCACCTCCTCATCGGCACGTATGGATACGAGCTCGGATTGTGCAGCCATTGAAAGAAGGAACCACATGCGCACACGCTGCGACAATCCGCGAGAAAAGGCAGCGAGACCCTTTAATCCCGGAGCTGGTCGCGGGTGTGCTAATCCCCTCGCAGAAAGGCCCCTCCGCACAGAGGCCACCTCCGGGCGTGGCCAACAAAGGGCGGCTCTTGGCTGCAGACGCGAGTAGGTCGCACTACTCGGTGTCTCAGCTGCGGAGCGACACTCTCGGACAAAGGGAGCGGAGAACTCACCGCGCCTACTATATGGCCTCGCCACTGCTCGGAACCTGAACCCCCGGCTCGCTTTATTTCTCTCGCGATCGCGTGTGTGCGCGAGATCTCCACTCCGCGCCTAAGAGGGCCGCTTGTTCGTTTTCGCACTCCGGGCCAACGAACAACTTGTAATCCCCGGATGAGAGGAGCAGACGGGACGCCAAGATCCCGAAGGAGCGAACGCGGGATGCTCTCTGTATACGCCGAGTGGATTTACACGTGGAACGCACGCTGCGTCGACTTCCAGCGCCGAACCTCTGCTTCGTGTGCATGCTCCTGTTCCCTTCGTTGCTGTATCTTTTCCTTTTTTGCTTTCTCTCTCACTTACCCCAACTCTCCTGTGAAGTGAGTGTTCTCGGTGCCGAATGATCCTCTTTGGGTGCGAACGATACGAGCAGATGGTTCCCTTCTCTGGGAGGGAGCCCCTCGTGGCTTTGTGTGCCACGTTGTAGCGAGCACACGCGGCGAGTAACCTGTAAGTGGCGATGTAAGGGCACTTCTGAACGGAGCGGCATTGTGTGTTCCTCCAGCACACCCTCTTTTAAGCGCGGTAACAGCACTCGTTTTCGTCGCGCATCCGTGTGATCAACGTCATACGCAGAGTTTTATTGAAGAAGACACCACAGTGACGGCGGTCGAGACGCGCAAATCGAAATGCCAAGTAAACATACATTAATGAATGTCACCTATCTACTGGAGCAAAATGTAAGCCAAGAAATGCAGTTTGCCAGAGGCGATTACATTTTGATTATAAGAATTGCGCAAATGAGCCCTTAAAAACGCAACGCTCTATACACAGCCTATTCAGGGTCACGGTTTACGATTTCGGCAACAGGAACTGCCTTTTATGGTGTCCTGTTTTACATTTTGTGCGTACTAGTATAGAACAAAATTTGTACTAACCGCATAAGAAAGAAATTGTGCGCATTCTGAAGAATTAAAGCAAGAAAAGCAGTCGGTAAGAAATTGCAGATGGTTGAGTGACGCGCGTAAAACTTACTGCATTTAAAACGTCGGGAGTTCTTGTGTGTTATTGTAATTTCAAGGCATACTCACGTTCCATGGAATCGCTTGTTCACATGACATTACTTATTGAGTTGTCCTAAACGTAAGTAAAGTACGTCATCTTCAAATGGTTCTGCCTGCGCAAGAAACAGGGACAAGAGAAGGCGAAGAAAATGCACGTGCAGTAGTAGAACGCTTGTACCTCGTTTGGGTCTAATTTGATTTGGGGGATTTAACGTCCCAAAACCACCATATGATTATGAGAGACGCCGTAGTGGAGGACTCTGGAAATTTCGACCACCTGGGGTTCTTTAACGTGCGCCCAAATCTGAGCACACGGGCCTACATCAATTCCGCCTCCATCGGAAATGCAGCTGCCGCAGCCGGGATTTGAACCCGCGACCTGCGGGTCAGCAGCCGAGTACCTTAGCCACTAGAACACCGCGGCGGGGCATCGTTTGGGTCTATGGCTTTTGACACATATGCTCAAGCTGGTGTAGGCGTGCTTCCTCAGTCACTAAAGCTCGACTAGGCGCCAAGACGACAAAAACAATGATTATAATCAAATACATCAAATACACAACGAGAGTGACATTACAATGACTCATCAGTGATACTACAGCGACATGGCTACCGAAATGCGATAACAGTACAATATATACAAAGCCGCGACCATTGCAGCATGACGTGCGGGCACTGCGAAAACTTTTCAGTAAGCATCCAGGTGCTGAGGCAGTAAAACACTGGTGAAGGCATTAGCCACAAAAGCATGATTACAGGTGCACCCTTAGCTCTACGCTAGACCTTCGTAAGCATTCACAGAAAGGGGTGAGTTGGAGTTTCGCATGTTGTAGCTGCTTACCAGCTTTGATGAACCCAGATATACAGTCGTCATCCACCTGAGGTCAACATGCATTTGTGAAATGGGTTTCCACCTTGAATAATAATGACCAACTGGTCTCAATTCCTTACCTAAGACGCGTGAATGGGGATTTTGGAATACCATGAAACTCGTTCATGTTCCTACCCTAAAAGCTTTCCAACTATGCGATGTGCTGATCCGATGTGCATCGCAGGAGTGTTCTCAGGCTAGCATTACTAATTAAAATGGCTGGGCGGTACCTGGATTTCATTCTAAGTACGCGTATAGTATTGACTTTCCATGGTAGCAAAATATATAGTGTTACGAGTTATTGGGCCTTCGAGAGCCCAAACGATACCCATCGCGTACCTGGACTGCGCGACTTGGTCCCCAGGCTGTGCATTCATCATGCCTGACAGTGGAGAAGGCGCACGCATCCTACAAGGGTCCCCGAGTGCGAGAGCCGAGGTCCGCAGAGCTTGACTCCTCCATTAATTCATTCCTAATTAAAGACGTGGACACGAGATAGCACGTTCGGGTTCCTTGGCACAAACGCACCCCGCTGAGCAGCATCATTAGCGGCAGCAATCCCACCAATTAAAAACGAGCATCATTATTCTCGCGGCCCCACGACGGGCCATTAATTAGAGCAATCGAACAAAGGCGTGCGCGCGGGGCGAAAAACATTCCCTGGTATGCGCCGAAAGCGCGCACGCATGGACGCTGGCGGAACCTCCATCGTCGTCGACAGACGACTCCGACTCGGCACGCAGCGCGTATACCCCGGACACCGCCGAGGTCCCGCAGGAGTGTACAGCCGTGATGACGCGTGATGGCAAGACGAACGCTCACTGAAGGCCAATGCATAAACCTGTATAGAGAGCAGTGCGCGGCCGAAGTCACTATACACACGAAGCACTGCTGGAGACGAATGCACCGCGCTGGCCTCCATAGCAGCCAGCCCTTTTCATACATCGCCTCTCTCCTCTTACAACCAACTGCCACCCAGGTGAAACTCGAATCTGTATGTATGCACATGTGTGTCGTGCATGCGACTGCGTGCTCTTCGTGCATGCAGGTCGTTTCTCCGATCGCATTCACAGCGCGCGCGTGCACACTCGCTGAACCGGTATTACACGCCAGCAGTAGCGGCAGCTGTACGGCCGGTGCATGATTAATTGTCCTATCAAACACGTCTATCTAGAGCGAGAGCCTTCAATTTCTGTCGCTGTACGTCGCGGCAGTATTTGTCTCCTGCTCACGCGGTATCACTGCGCTCTTCTCGAGTGAACAGATCAACGACTTCCTGCGTGGACGGCCTTGTCCCTCGCATGCGTTAAAGGAGAAAAGTAATTAGCGCCGACTTGATAAATGTGCGGGAAATTTGTCGTCAATCATTTCTGATGATTCGCTCCGCTGCTCGTTACTCTCTTGCTTCTTAATGGGGATAGGCAGCGCAAAACTGTCCAACCATAAATCAGGATGGGCTATGAAGGAATAAGAAAGCAGCGACGAATGCCTTGCCAAGTAACGCTGGGTAGAACTCCGTGTCCCGATTTTCGGTATAATCGAGTGAATCGCTACAGGCTCTTCAGGAACTAAACAAATAAAAATAAAGAGAAGCGGATACGAGGAGCGTCACACTAGTAAAACGCACGCCTTTTCGTCCCATGCACGTGAGACACATGAAGCAAGCGTGAAGAAAGTTGCGCCAGCTTTTCCCGGTGTCATTGGGTTGCGTTAAACTCCATCAATCTGAATAAAGCCGATCGGTGGTCACAGTACACTGCCACAGCCGTTCACCCCAGGGCGAGCTTGTGGTGCCTTAGTAACCGGACCTCTCGTTTGCGATTTGCTACACAATATTGGCTTTGACTATGAATGCGACTTCAAACAACGTACTCGATTCGTGGGCGACAGGGCGCCAAGACAAGGAATGTACCATTCGTACAAATTGGGTGCTCTATTCATCGCATTCGCCCATGTGGCGGGAGTGCAAAGCTGACGGCTGCACAGAGCGGTCGTGAGGTATACACTCGGCGCCGGTCGCAATTGGCAACTGCGGCGCTGCCGGCGGCACGGGCTCCGGGGCAGCCTGTCAGGTCCTGAATGTACTGCCAAGTGGACCCATCGACAGCACAGACAGGACAAAACGACAACGTCGATATTCAGAAGGGCGCGCCAGCTGACACCTCATCGAGCGTCTAGCCCCGGTCACGCCATCCGTCCATTGCGCCCCCTTCGGCGCCGCGAGAACTCTCTCTGCGGCCCCTTTGCTCGGGCGCCGTGAATGCACACGATCGAAGCGGCCACTTTCAATGTCCTTGTACACACGTTGTGAAAAACCAGTCTTCAACCCCCCCATCGCACTTCTCGCTCACTTTGTTTCTTACTCTTTGCTCGCTGTTCGTCTCTTCTTTTCGGTCATATTTGTCTCTCTTTCAGGCTCGATGTGCTTGTTCTTCTGTCTCTTCGATAAGCACACGTGTCAAATAGATTTATATTTATCTCTTCTTCCTTAACGGGAAAAATGAGGACCGGGTATTGGTCCATTCCCTTCACCGTTATGAGAGTTGTCCGAAATGGCTTGCGAAGTCGGTTAACTCTTTCTTTCATTATTTCTATTGTTTTATTTGTTAATCTTTTGTGTGTTTTCAAGCTGTATAAATGAAGTACCATTCAATTTATTTAAATTGTGAGCCAACTATAGGGTGGCATTACACTCGATAAACGTGGTTATATATTGTGTAAAGAGTCACACTTCCCAACGGATGGGTAGCCCCGCCGTGGTGGTCTAGTGGCTAAAGTACTCGGCTGCTGACCCGCCGATCACGGGTTCGAATCCCGGCTGCGGCAGCTGCATTTTCAATGGAGGCGGAAATGTTGTAGGCCCGTGTGCTCAGATTTGGGTGCACGTTAACGAACCCCAGGTGGTCGGAATTTCCGGAGCCCTCCACTACGGCGTCTCTCATGATCATATCGTGGTTTTGGGACGTTAAACTCCACAAATCAATCAATCCAACCAAATTATACATAACTGGTCCAGCTGTTCAGTCATCCGCGATATGAAGGTTATCGCATAAGCCTCGACCTTCCTAAGATCCCAGGGGTTTAGCGCCACTTTTCGGACCTACGAATACCAAGATTGCGCATTCTCCTCTCCATCATCGGCTGTTCTATGCAACAACAATCGCCCCTACGACAAACCCAACACCATTTCTCTCTACATTGAGCCTTCCAATCATTGCGATCCAGTGTGCTCTTCGTAAGATTTTATCTCAGCAGATGAAAACAAAAATTGCTCGAAAAGATGTGCTAAATCTGGTTCTTGGCACTGTTTCGTTTAATGGGCTTCCTAAGGCGGGAGTGATCGTAGCTTAAGGAACAACAAAAAAATGAGTGATGCTTGCGTAGTACCACCCTCCTCTCGAAAAAAGAAAAGCATTCTGAGACGGGGCGCTGTTGTAGTTCTTGTCGACGCTCACGCGGTTACCTTCATATCGCGTGCGACTGTACTGTTCTGCCCTCTCTTTCGCATTTCCTGTATGTTCACTAAGTTTTCCGATGTTCTTGTATAATCGACGTAAATCATATTTGGAAAATACGTTGTTATCTTGTACTATAAAGAATAGCATGTTCCTACGCATACTACTTCCTACGGCAGCAGACTGATTACATATAGTGGCTCCTGATCACGCCGTCCCCGGGATAGGACGCATAAGTGCGGGCAATGTGATCCTCCCGTGCAACTCTTTTCTCGCGCACACGCTGAACTAAATAGCAGGAAAACAGCTACGAACGAACAATCGTTTTCCAAGCGGTAAAACTACATCCTGGAGACACGAGCAAGATTGTGCCCCCGAAACAAAGGAGCTATAGCAGCGGTAGGCAGCATTCGCGCACGCAAGCACCAATAGCCGGGAGCTCACTGTATACAGTTTTTATCGGGGCTCTTATAGAGGGACTTGGCAGTTTCTCTTCAAGCCGCACAAAATGGATCGGTGTTTATCTCCGTGCGTTACTCTTTCCCCATTTTCGGGAAAACCTGCGCAATGTGTCTTTTTATAGGTTGCCTTTATTTTTTGGCTTCATCAAGGGCGTAAGTGAGTAAACAGCGACTTCTTTGGCGGTTCCGGCTTTCATATAGACAACGTCTAATGTGTACTTTTCTGAGGCCAGTAAGTCGCTGTCAACTCTGCGAACCAAAGCGCTCCCCGAAGGCGAAGTCAAGCTTTAAAACGGCCTACGTGAACCACGGCTACAAGAGCAGCAAATGTGGTCGTTAAGGCAGCCCCCACAACGGCCGCGCGCAATCAAAAGACTTCGCACGCAGTGCGAGCTCAGAACTACGCTGGCGAGCTCGTGCCTCTCCATGAAGGCGCCCTCCGCGCAGCGCCACGATGCCATAAATTTCAATGGCACGTTTTGTGGGCACGGCTTCGACCAGCTGGACGTAGAATGGCGTACGCGCGCGCAATTGAACGATGCGATAAAATATATCGCTGTCTCGAGCCCCGATCGCTGCTCCGGAAGAGGAACGACGTGAATGAGCAGTACACGGAATAAGTGGCAATGACCAAGCGCCTCGCGCGGATTTGCTGGGACCCGCCATTTACGTCGAACTATTGCGGAACGTGTGGTCGGAGCCACGTGGTTTTTATGTCTTGAGGAAGATTGCATCAGTAAGGTTCCGTTTTTGTTAGCGCATAAGGTTTATCTGCATGTGGACAGATTCTCGTTACTATACTATAACGGTGTTGACGTGTCAGTGAAACTTGCCGAAGAAATACATATGTTTCATCTTTCCACCTTCTCCTTGCATCCTTGCATACCAACCATATAGCGAACCAACCGAATAGGCCGGTGCGGCGATCTCAGAACAGCTCAAGTGCCTCGATGCACGCGCCCCCGTAGCGGAAGCGAACGAGCGCATCGAGGCACTCTAGAGCAGAGCGCCTGTAGCGCCACCGTGCAGCCAGTGCTGGGAGCTGGCGGGTAAGCATTCTTTCGCTACAGTGTACTACCAAAGAACACTTATATACCACCATTGGTACTACTTGCGCCGGTTTGACAAATGGCACCAATATGTACGGTGGACGTCTCCGACATGCCTGGACGCAACGACAGCCTTCTGAGCTCAGCACATAAATTTGGCAATCGTCATCGTCCTAGCTGTTATCATCAACGCAAATTACGTGGTTGCATGCGAGTTGCTGTAATGACAGCATTGACACTTCTACCGCCGTTGCTAGCCGCCTCGATTTTGACATGGTGCATTTATGACCATAGATTTTAGGCCCCCCCTCCCACACACACACACACGCGCGCGCTCTCATAAACGCCACTAACAACGCACGTGCACGAAAAATTACGCACCCGGCGATGTCCCCTTCCGAAACAGGTGGTCGCACTGTGGCAGGTTCACCTGCCGGCCACCACGTGATTTGCCGGAATACGTCACATGATCCGTCCTTCCGGTCAAATCGCGCCATGCTCTCACTTTGAAGGCAATGCGGTCGGGAGCGCTCTGAGTCAGAGGCTGACGCTCTGAAATAAACAAGCGAAGGTAGTTCGAGTGTTGGAATTCTACAAACCGAACGCGCAGCCAATATTCAGGGCACTCTAGAGCGCTCTAAAGCACCCTGAGAATTGGCTGCGCTCGTAAAGATCAAATCTAATGGTCCAATATACACCTGCCTGTGTGACATCTCTCTGCTGTGCCCCTGCTCCCACTGTCTAAGAAGGGTCCTTATTGGATACACACTATGTAAGTGCATACCTCAGTGATACACACAAACACACAATAAAGAGTCATGAGTGATATGTGTTGCACAGTTTACTATCCTTAAGGAGTCTTTGTACTCGCGATGATGTCCATGTCGACCAACGGACAGGTACAACGGGGACGAGTCAATAATGTACGTCACGAAAAAGCTACGGAACAGTGCTGAGGATGACTATTAACTTTTTAGGCCGCACTCTTCCTGTCTAAGCGTTACCTCTATTGTGGAGTAGTGCAGTAACTCCGCTTGGACAAGTCAACTGGCTCGAGTGCCGTGTAACTCGATAAGCGGGATCGTGCTCAGCATCATGGGAAATAAATACCTACGATATCAACCACCTAGAGCACAATCTATTGCTTAATCCTCCACTTGGGTTGCTTTGGAGAAAAAAGGTACGTAAGCTGATTCTCACAATACGTGCTGTCGTGTCACTGTCGTTTTTTTGTTGTTGTTTCTTGCTTTATCTGCTCCAATAACATGACAGTCCACCCCCAGTTTACTACACAAATTTGACGTGAAAATCCCGGGCGGAGCGTATTAGTCAGTGTGGAGGTTCCCAGATAGGTAACCATTGAATGAATGCTGTTCGGCCCGATTATAGCAAGCCGATTTCGACGCGTTGAGCGTATAAACTGTCCGCGGCGCCACCTAAAATCGCATGTTAACTCACTGCAGGACCAGTACTTCGGATCCGAGACCATTATCTTTCATTACCCACATTACGCTTAACAGGCTTTACATCCAAACAGCCTTCGCTATGTCCTTTACGCATGCTTTCTTTCCTTTTCACCCACCCGCGAGCGGTTCGAATCTGCTCCCTATAAAAGGGGGACAATACAATGGCAATGGGTGCCCGAGGAAAGCAAGAAGGTGCTTACGATTCAGGCACGCCAAAAGCGGCAGTCGGACGTGATGGCGATGCTGCAGCTCATAAGTGCCCCATTCGGCACCGCTGAACATGAGAGGAACGAGACTCTTAGTTCGATATTGCGGGAACGTGTCCTCCTTCCCTCGGAATGTCTCTCTTCGATGAGCTCCACTTCCTTCGTCCTATCGGTGTTGCCATGTTCTCACTGCATTGCGGTCACGCATTGTTGAATTTCCGCCCTGTGGTCTTAATACGGCTCAGTATACCCGAACAACGACTCACGCTAGATGCACAGAATTACAGAACTCCGGCCTATAAATCTCGCTGGAAAAAACGAAAAGGGCCGGATCATGATTTTTCACAACTGCTTTATACATGACGTGCCCGCGATGTCACCACGAGTGGGAGCAATATTTCACATGAAGCCATTGTCACTACATGTAGCTTCTAGGTTCGTCGTCGACAGCTTCTCAACCTTTCGTTGGAAGTCCAAGCTACGAACCATAAAATAAAAGTTAATATGCAGCACGAGACACAAAAAGAGAAATAATTTCAAAAGCACGTCACGAAAAATGAAGAACGCAGAAACGGGGAGTGGTCGCCACCGAGTTGAACTAAGAGCTGTGAAAGAGGAAAATGGCACGACGCGGAAAATTTACGGCTCGAGACGTCGCCATAAACTCGTCGTGCTGCCTCTCGGGCTCAGCTGTCGACGCCCTGCCATGGACGGCGGCAGGAGAGACCATAACACGGCAGTCCCCGCATTTCCGAGGCGACGCGAGGGAAGGAGCGAAAAGCGAGGGGCAAAGAAATGTAAGGGATGAACCATGCGCTGCAATTCACTTTTATTTCACAATATGAGCGAGAAAGATGGGAGAAAAACAACAACAACCTCAAAGCGAACGACGAAGGCTGCCGTTTGCGCGGACACGGGCGCGGCTGCTCACACACAACGAGGGAAGGAACCAGCGCATAAAGAACGGAAGCCCCCAAGAAAGCTGCTGCGGTGGCGCTGACAACTACGCCCGGTGCTTTGACCTTCGTCATCTGTGCCCCTACCCCCACACTCGTCCGCATGGCTCGCAAGCGTGCGTCTCGCTCCTCGACACGCCGCTATTAAGATGCCAGGTTCCGGCGAGTTAAGACTCTTCTGAGCGGGCACTGACGTTCAAGCGTCGTTCCCGCATGACATCGAGTCAGGAACCGAGCAGCTCCCCCCCCCCCCCCTTCTCCGCCGCTTCACGGTGCCCACAAGGCTCGGACTGAGTTTCGACTGACTTCACCACGCCTTTCTCCTACATCGCCTTTTGATGTAGACTCGCGTATTTAACGCGACGTTGAGACGTGTCGTCGAGGAACCGTCAGGCAACTTTACGAAGTCGCTGTGCCGAAGACGGACATCAAGACGAGGAACCGCACGAGAGTCACGCATGAAACGGCATGGCTCAAACGTGGAGCGCGAATGATAACACCACCCCCTTTGCACACAGGCCCACGAATCAACGCGAATAATTACAGGAAGCACACACCGGCAAACGCTTCGCTAAACAATTGGTAGATCCCATGTAGAGTGGGAATCGATGATATGCGAAGCACGAATGAGGAAGGTTGAATTTTCACATAAAAGTCAGCACAATCAGCAAATCCAAATGGCCAGGAGAGCTACAAGTCGTAGGCGTATAGATAGATAGATAGATAGATAGATAGATAGATAGATAGATAGATAGATAGATAGATAGATAGATAGATAGATAGATAGATAGATAGATAGATAGATAGGGATGAACTCGCCGTAGTTCGCTAAGAATTTCTTTGCATTTAAAAAATTTCAGGACGCTTGTACTTCGCCAGACTCTGAAAATACAAAAAACAAAAACAAGTGCACTATCCTCTCCTTATATTGCTTGTCCTTCTTGCGCACTCCTGTGATGCAGAAAGTGGTTCTTGTGACGTCTACAGTGCACATGCTTTTGATTGGTCCATATAAGCAAAATATCAAATATGATTTGCCTCCTGCACTACTTTGCCATAAATCTGTTTTTTTCTTGTCTTGCATTAATATCGAGCGCGATCAATCGATCATACTTCACTTTGTGTGTTTACACCTGCGCAAGCGGCATAACAGCGTGTAGCCGAGAAGCGCGAACTCCTGATAGGTTCCAGCGCTTACTGCTGACATTGTTGACGTGTTTTTTAAGATCTAAGGAATGAAGAAGATGCATCGCATGTGTTAAGGGTAGCGAGGGAGAGTAGAAAACCACCCCCTCGTCTTTGAACGCGGGCCCTTTCATCTTTCATCCCCCTTACCCCCTTCCCCTGTACAGGATAGCCAGCCGGTCTGAGAACTGGCAGACCTCCCTGTCCTTCCTCTTTCAATCCTCCTCCTCCTCCTTTTCAAGAGCAGAAAGCGACAGTGTGACCAGGACCCGCGCACATCGTCTTTTCACTCGCTTGCCAGTGTTCGCTTTTCTGTGGACGCCTTAGCCAAACCACTAGAATGTGAGTTCTGCGCACGTCGCCTTGAGTGCTTGAAAGTCTCCTAGAATGAGTGCCTACTGCAAGCAAACTCGTGAAGTGTCCACCATGGCATAATTAATCAGGGCCCGGATTCACAAAACTCACTTACGAAAACATTTTTGCGCAAGAGAAATTTTGTTGCGTAAGTCGATTCACGAAACGAAAAAACGTCGTAAGAGGCCATAGTTGTCACATCGGCCGCTGCAAATAAACCGTGCTGTGACGGCCCGGGAACATGTCAGCGATGGTGATGCAGTTGCTATATTTGCTTACGTCACCGAAAAGTGCTCGTAAGTGGATTCACGAAGCGAAACTGTGCGTAAAAACAGCATGGCTGAGAGAAAATCCCAAGAGTGGTCCGGACCACTCTCAGGAACAATGTGGCTACTTATAACCTGCTGCCGCGGCGGTATACTTTGGTGCCCTGGCTGGTTTTGAGTTAATTCACGCCCATTAAGGGCTGCCTGATGACTGCTGGTGCGTTTTTATTTCTTTCGGTGCTTTGAGCTTCGCGTGTTGTTTCCCTTGTACGCAGTGGATGGTGTTGACAACCGCCATCGTCCAATAAGTTTGAAGTCGCAGTAATTGAAGAATTCTATTGGACGTCAATGGCATAAAACTACGCATGTAAAGATTTGTGGTTGGATGAAAACCAATGTGATACGTGAATGGTCGGTGCATTCGAACGCGGCATGGCATAAGATCAACCTTATTTGTTATGTTGTTGTGTTGCGCCCCATTTCATCCAATTAAAAGTGTGACTCGAGATCTTTGCCTCATTGGTGGAAATTACCACCAAAGAGGTTAATGGGAGCACATTCTTTGCGCGCTATTGCAAATAAAAATAAGAGGAAGTTTTCAGTGAGTGGTTCATAAAGTTTGTGCTCTAGTGTACTTTCATTGGCTCTAACTGTCCAATGGTTGCGATCTCGCCCCGCCGCGGTGGTCTAGTGGCTAAGGTACTCGGCTGCTGACCCGCAGCTCGCGGGTTCGAATCCCGGCTGCGGCGGCTGCATTTCCGATGGAGGCGGAAATGTTGTAGGCCCGTGTGCTCAGATTTGGGTGCACGTTAAAGAACCCCAGGTGGTCTAAATTTCCGGAGCCCTCCACTACGGCGTCTCTCATAATCATATGGTGGTTTTGAGACGTTAAACCCCCCATAACAATCAATCAATCATGGTTGCGATCTCTGAAATACAGCTGTCGATACACTTTGGGACGATCTGGAACAAAGCATATTTTGTAAACCAAAGCGTATTAGGGGTACGCGTGATTACGCATGGAACTACAAACAAATCATGCATCTTCACCTTCACTGTTCAGACACCGATATAGACCGTGATAATATGGCAAGCAATCGGAATGAAATGACCCTAGTAACTTTGTATGACACCAAAAATATGCAAACCCTCACGATTCTGGAGCAAACCTTGGCTTAATTCATCCCTGCATCAATTACAAGCCATTTAACTTGGCGCACGAACATCATTCAAAGGTAGAGAGAGCCACTGACATGTATTTTGTGCGACGCAGCGACCACTTGACCCGAGAATAATAGCGTTGCGAAGGCGAATCCCCTGTCGCATGCTCTGATCGAAGTAGACGACAAACGCGAGCAGACGACGGCTTGGCCGACAGGCACAGCTTGTGATTGGTTGTGAAGCAATACCCTCTACATCAGCGCACTCCGTGACGTTGCCAAAACACTTCTTTCATCTGGCACGCCTGTCCTGTTCGTCATATCACCCCCTTCGCACATAAGAGAAATTTTTTTCACGCCGTGAAAATAGTGCAAGTACTTTCTAAGAGCTCTCTTATGTGCTGCGCAGTTGTCAAAAACAACATGGCGTCGTAAACAGCATATCGGTCGGTGCGACTTTCAGCAAACGCTTCTCGCACGAGTTACTTCAGCGCTCGACCGGATGTGTTGTGATTACAGCAGCTCTTTCGGTACGTGTAAGCAGTGCGGAAAGCTGTGGCAGTGCATTGATGTACGGTGAAGTGCAGCGAAGCCTGTGCGTCGGTGTGGTTATCAAGCGGGGATCGGCGTCGATGTATCGACGGCAACTAGCACTCGAGAAGCCTGCAATGTGTGTTTGTGTGCCGGTAACAGTTCGTTCGCTTGACTTTCCAGTCTCTCAGTTTGGTGCTGTGCGACATTTCGGATTGACAGCGTTTTGACACGTTACTTGAGTGACCCCAAGTACGTACGAAAACGTATGAACTACGCGCTCTGTTTTTGCTTCGCCACTAGTTAGCCCGTACGCTTCTATTTACTTGAGAGCAATGTACTGTTCGGGAGTGAAACGATGTTCGTTGAGAACAGTGGTGCTGTGTTGACGTTCCAAGACTTGTGAACAAGCTGTGCTCGTGTGACCGAAAATTGAAAGACAGCGTTGATAACTGTTTTGCCCTGCGAAGTCATGGTGGGGCAGCTTGGCGCTTTTGTTTGTTTAGTCGTCACTTCTCCTTTTCGTGATAACCATAGTCCTAGCGCTGTGATGTGATCAACCAAAACTGCGAGATGCTACATTCTGTTGTGGATCGTGTTACTTTGGAAGCGCGCCTAGACTGTTCTTCGGTAACAAATTGAGAGTTCTATGTGGCAGCGAGAGCCCGTGAACGTCAAGCTTCCCTCCAGCCCCCCCAAAAAAGCAAAGATTTCACCGGTGCCTTGCTTTAAATGAAGTTGTAGGCCAATATCGCCTAACTACAGGTTTCCGAGTTCGTCTGGCCATCGTTTTGCACGGCACTAGAGTCTTGACAACAGCCGGTCATGGCCAGTTCTTACACTTTATCAATGGACGTGCACGCCTGGCCAGCCCTTCATTGCTGTCATCGGCAGCTTCCAGTCTGCAGATGCCCTTTGCCTGTTGGCCGTACTTGGTTCCTTATGACACCGACGGCTACTAAATGCTGCCATCGGTGAGTTCACCTTTCAGAACTAAATTTCACCGGTACTATAATTCACGCAGTTCTATAACGTGTGCAAGTTTTTAAGCCCATCAGATGTAATGTTTCTCTATGGTAAGTTGAAGCATGAAAAATTTACTACTACTGTTATATACATACATATATTATGGAGCAAATACATAAAAAGTTTTTTGTGATTTGATACAAGTGAGCTCTTGTTTGATTATGAGGTTGGGCCTGTCGATTGACGACGTTTGATAGTTGGAAAGTTAATGTTAATTTATTTTTCAGGAGCCAGGTTGCACTTAAAAAATTTATGTTATTTTGGAAAATTAGTTCTATAGACGATTACCACTGTGGTAGTGCTATACTTCAGTAGGACATATATATTGCGGTACGTAAATTTTACATGAGGCTTCAGTTTATTTCAAAGTGAATATAGCAGATTTTGGTCACTTTAACGACGTGATAGCTTCCTCAAATAATTATTAGAAGTGAGTGCTTTTAATGATTGTTTTTAATTAAATATCTCGTTTTTGGCTCTTCACAGATCACAGAGATTGGTTTGTTAAGGTCCTGTGATGCATCGGTTGCACATGCTGGCACATCAATCCTCATCAATACTTGGAGCACCCGTACAAAAATAGGAAGGACACGTTCTCCCTAACTGTGCAAGCCTATGTCACTGCTGGGACTGTTATCATTCAGCGGATGTGGCGTGGAAGCATGCATGGCAGCCTCATCTGGAAGGACTGCAATCTGCTTGGGAGCTTCGAGGGCACAAAACTGCCTAACGGCTGGCTGCAAGGTTAGTTTTTCTTTAATACATACGATTACGTGAACACCACTTACTGTGCACAAATTGAAAACCCAAGCATGGTTGCTTTCAGTGGATACCTGTAATATTCTTACACATAATTCTTATTCAACATTTATGGAACTAAATTGCAAGATAATTGAGAATGTTGAAAGCTGAAAGCCTGCAGCTTATGAATGAAACTCCAATAATCTGAGACTCAAAAGCTTGTGCTTTGAAACGAGCACAAATACTTTGATTCCTTATTAAGCTCTCGAGCTTGTGACTCCCTCTAAGGATCAAGTGCTCTGGAAGGAAATAGCAAGTGGGTGAAAATTGCCTGGCTGTTCACAACTTGCAAGGAGAAAGACCTATTGAAGAAGCCTCAGATGACATAGGACCAGTAACTGCATCTTTTACCTAATGTAGCTTTTTCTCTCTCAGTGCTGTTGCTTGTGTTTCAGCCGAACATGTTCACCACGATTGCATAGTGATATATATTTTCTACAAATTGTACCTGACCTAAGTATGCATTGTTGATCTCTAAAGGTGACGTTCAGTGTGTTTAAAAGCCATGGCTTCTCATTTCTTTGTCTGTGGCGAGCCTGTTTCAGCAGCAGAGCGATGCAGCTAGCACACACGCAATCCAAGTCATGGAGCGCTCCTTTGGTGTTCTGTGCAGGACGCAGCATATCCATCCGGCAACACACTGGTATGAACAATAATGGTGAGTGTTGGTGGCACCTGTAGGAGCCCGTTGTGTTTGTTGCGTATGATTATTTCCCCTGATGAAGTGCAATTTTGAAAGGTTTTCTTCATTTAGAATAATAATTGTCAGCAACAAGCACACTCATAATCCATAAGTTCTTTGTGTCTTCTAGACTGCCCATTTGCTCCTATATGCGGTATGGTGAGCTGGTTATGTTAGACAGCCTTAAAAGTATGAACATTGGCTGTTGTGTTGTAATGCCGTCTAACTTGTGTTTCTTAGTGAACTTATTTGAGGTCTACTTCTCGCACCTAGTGTAAAGTCGAAATAGAAGAAACTCTATTGGCTTTTTATGCCTGTCAGAAGTTTCATATCTTCATCTATAACATTGTAGTTTTGCTCTTGTATCATATTAAATATATTTTCAGTCTTCACTGTTTGTGTGTGTGTGTGTGTTGAGGCTTGTCATTGGCTTCTGAAAATACAATATCTGTAAATATGAGCACATAATTGACAACTATACACTCTTGCATGTAGCATGGTTGTAACAATGATCTGTATTTTTCTAAGTTCCAGCAGTAACAAGGGGTTCGGTGCTCCACGGTCATGAACAGTGTATCAAGAACAGAGCACAGAAGACCAACAAGTATAAAGGGACTGCCAGTGACTGTTCTCCTGCTCAAAGTTTAAAACAGCAGAAAGGGCACATTGTGATGTCAGGAGCAGCTGCTGCTTAACTTCTTAGCAGTGTATTATTCAGCAGTTCATTTGCTTGCATTTGAAATTATTTAAATTTTCCTTGGAAGATACCAAACTATGACACTAATTTAAAGGCTGCTGTAGTGTTAGTGAGCAAATATTTTGGAGCTGACGTTTTTAACATGTGTGTTAAGTGCCTGCATGCCTCTACATTTACATGCCAGAAATCACAGCATACATGGTCGCCAATGGTAACTGTGTTTGCATTCTTTGTAGTACAAGAAGCAAAGCCATGGATACAGTAATCATGTACTTAGTCGATGTAATCCTTCAGTGTACACTCATTTGTATAGCACCAATGATGCCATGAGTGTATAAGCTCTGGGAAGTGAATCTATGTGGATTATTTTATTTGGAAGGAAGAGGATCATCAATACACCTAGTATATCTTAACAGTAGATTTCAGTGCTAGGGTATTATCCCACTGCCTATCCGTCCTTCAACAGTCTACTTATCTACTCTGTAAGTGTAACTTTTTAAATGTATACTATGCTCGGATAGGTTTGTTCATAATGTAATGCAAGTGACTTATCATCTATGCAGCTCTACTCAGACTAGAAATAAAAGTATTTATTTTTATATGTAGCTATAGCATGCATTCACTTGTGTTTTTCTAGGTGCCTGTACAATTGTTTAGCCCTACAAAAGTGCTGGTATACTCTAATATTGAATCTGGCATCTTAAAATGGTTTGTTAGTGGAAGTAAGAATGTGCTTACAACCAATATTACTATCCACAGATGAACTGTGGAAACTCTATAGAAATTTATTTACATTTATTGAACTTTGTGAAGGCAAATGTTGTTATGTTCTTTTATTGTGGTCCCTGTTTCATGCAAATGACACATAATTACTTTGCAGTGGCATAGTATTAGTTGTTATTTTACACATATGTGCTGAGCAACATCGCAGTTGAGGCCAGCAGCAAGACATACATGCAGTGCACTGGAGCATCACCTCACATAGTGTACAGTCTTTGCCCACCAGTAAACTCAATATTTTTCAAGCAGACTAATAGACAGCTGTATCGGAACTGTGTTGATGCCCAAACTTTGAAGTCTTCTTGAGGAGTGTTTTTCATCATTTTTGTCCAAGTGAAGTAGCTACCCAAGGCCACAACTGGTGGGAATGTGGTGGTTTCCTCTCTCCAAAAGCACTCCTACCAGCTGCCTCAATGTTATTATGGGCTGAATTCACGAACTGGAAAAATAACTGGTCTTTGTTTTCTCGGCCGAAAGAGTCACTTCCACCGTTGAGCCACCACGACGCGCCAGAGTAGAAACTTTTAGCTAAATAAAGTTGATTCTACATTTGAGAAGTGTTTTGGGGAAACGAAATGGCACTTATAGCTGCCAATATAAACACTGTTTGCACCAAGGAGCTTAGTAGCTTATAATTGTATTATTCACATATTGTCTAGAATTTACTCGCGCTGTGCCAACTTTCAGCCCAAGTGTCATAACATGCTTTGTTAGTGGGTTGTGAATGAGCCAAGCTATGTAAATAAACAGAGTGATATTGCAGACATGTACAAAATATTGATGCACAGCCCTTTTCTTTAGCAAGATATTGTCAAGGGCTTTATTCTTGTGTTTTTTAAAAAAGCCGCTTGTCACTGGGCAGCAGCGGAAAACTATGCATTAAGCTTTTGCGAGATGGTTCGAGAAACACCGTGTTCAAACATAATAGTGCCGGTGGATTTCTCTCGTAAGTTACTTTCTCTAGTATATTCAAAATGAGTGTATTAGAATTGTTGTTTTATAGCCATTCATTTTAATATTTACACCTGAGTGTGTGTATGTATGTATGTATGGGTGTACATATGTATATGTGTGTGTGCGTATATGTATGTATGTATGTATGTATGTATGTATGTATGTATGTATGTATGTATGTATGTATGTATGTATGTATGTATGTATGTATGTATGTATGTATGTATGTATGTATGTATGTATGTATGTATGTATGTATGTGTGTATGTGTGTGTGCGTATATGTATGTATGTATGTATGTATGTATGTATGTATGTATGTATGTATGTATGTATGTATGTATGTATGTATGTATGTATGTATGTATGTATGTACGTACGTACGTATGTATGTATGTATGTATGTATATATGTATGTATGTATGTATGTATGTATGTATGTGTGTGTATGTATGTATGTATGTATGTATGTATGTATGTATGTATGTATGTATGTATGTATGTATGTATGTATGTATGTATCTTTTAAATGAGAATCCGTTGATCTTTGATGAGTAAGTTTGGTAATGATTTGGCTGAATTTGTTTCTAGTTATTTCTCTTTTGAGCCATTATACATTTCAATTTGTTTTGTACTGCATAAAAATAAATGTAACCTTACACAGAATATGTGTGTTTGAAGAAGTTTCATTTACCAACCTACAGTCATGGGCAAGAAATTGGGTAAAATGGAACGAACCTGCGAAGATTAGTTTCGAGCATAGCTACTCTACATGGCATATCTCGTACACATTGCGTTGGTTGAATATGTCGATTTCAACCTTTCAATTTTAATCAGAATAAGCAAGCTATCACCCGTGGTTGTATATGTGTGTGATATTTATGCATACTGTGATACCGGTTCGCAATTACAATTAAGGTCACAAACCTAGTCAAGCTGAATTCACGAATTTTGTCCATGCACCTTTCATCTGCATTGGAACTGTTGTTCATAAAAAATAAACTTCAGTTTAGAAATTTATTCTAGTAACCAAAAGCAGGGTATCTCTTTATCACACAAATCAAATTGCCATTGTTCTGTTCCATTCTCGACAATAGGGGACCCTCTCAGCAGAACTCGATGAACTGCTATAGTTCATTTTAACCATTGACAGCGACATTACACTGAAGCGTGCAGCATGACAAATAGCGGGAGAGAAGACACAAACTAATCACTCTGTTTGCGTCAGCTCTAACTGTCCGTGCTCTTTGGTCTTGCTGCATGTGATGATGCCCACCAAATTACCACGAAAGCGTGTCCCTACAAAGGCAGCCAACTTGGCTGCAAGCAGTTAGCTCACTGCACGTGTAGATTTTCTTCAAAACACCGTGAAGACTGATTGCTGGTCGAATATCCAAACACGTGAAAAGTAATATACCAGGTATGATATTGGTATTTCAGCACTGGACACTTTTGCGATAAGAGAGGATGGAGGAAAAAATTATGAACCCTGAATTGTTTAATTTTTGAAGGAGCACAGTACAGCGCTTTTGGGTCAAAAGGGGAGTGAAAGAAGCAAGTGCGAAAGCCTACTTCTCAAAAAACTAGTACCCGCCACCACGCAATATTTCAGGCCGGGCAACCTCTTGAAAAAAACAAGTGCTCAGTGATTCTGCGAATCGAACCAAGTACCTTCTAGATTGTAGTTGAGCGCTGTAACCGCTCGTCCACTGCAGCAGTGCTTGTGTTCGCCCTATTGCTGATATATCGTCATTCCTTCGAATGAAGCCAAATGCAAAAACGTCCCGTGAAACTTTGTCAAAAATAGAAAACAAAGTTAGAATGCGTTTACCCAAGGTTACTAGAAGATAGAAACCACCACGTGTGACTGTATAACCGTGCGCTATTTATTCTTGTACATTACTGTCATGGCGTTGGGATAGCCGGCTCTAACGTACGCTACCTTCTCATAGTTTGCCAAATATAGATAAGAAAATAAAAATATATATCGGCCTGTGACAACGCTAATCAACTATTATGAGTTCACTGTCACTAGTGTCACTTTCACTAGATGAATGCTCAGTTTGCTTCCAATATCGTTATTTAGGAAAGTTTTGGCTCATTAACTCAACTCTCTTAATTAGCATTGATTCTCACACCAAAGGACAGTCACACTTCATCTCGCTTTCTGAGTGGCTGTCACTCCCATATAACGCGTACTCCACTTTTTTATGCTCTCTGAGCATCTGACCCTGCTTTGCGGAGACTTTCCCTGACGTCTGCTGGGCCAGAAAATTAACCTTTGACTATAGGTACAAAACACCCTTACGTTCACCACTATGACGTGCAAGATTGCACCAAATTAGTTAAGCTGCAGCGCAGCTTCAATAAAATGCAAGGTAACTGGTCACGTTAAATAGGGGAAGACATTCGAAGCACATTTTCAAACATTGCATGCATCGATTTATGTGTGGTTTCATTTATGTGGTGCACCTGGAGTGCTGTTTACTTGTACTTGGCGAGATAGTGCATGGATTGCTCGGTGGCTTAAGGCCATCGAGCAATTATTTTTTTAGCTACAGTCGTTGATAAAAGACGAGTGCTTGGCTTTGCACAGCCCACCAAAACGTCTATTACAACGTACGCGGCATCCCGTAAGCGCTGTAGCAGACGCTCGCGGAACTGAAACTTAGATGCAGCAAATCATTGGCTATCATCGTATACTCTCGATGCTAGACGCTTTGCGTGCTACCTTGATATTATCGGCACACACTTCTTTCTTTCCTTGTCGTTTCATCGGCTATCGTGTGTCCTCCTTGCCCTCTTAAGTGCCGAATAAGTTAAACTCATTCCCGCGCTATAGTAATCCCTCCAGATAAGAGAGCTTTTGGCTAAAAAAATGCGTAGCCAAAGAGAAAGCTTTGTGAATTCGGCCCCAGATTACGAATCAACGAAGTACACACTATGCGTCCGTGAGGCAATACGTGCAGCTGCACTCTATGTTGATG
This sequence comes from Rhipicephalus microplus, assembly GCF_013339725.1. Lineage (NCBI taxonomy): Eukaryota > Metazoa > Arthropoda > Arachnida > Ixodida > Ixodidae > Rhipicephalus > Rhipicephalus microplus. The sequence continues at coordinate 3,943,687 of NW_023613933.1, read as the reverse complement.
CTGTTGTTTTTCTCCTTATGTAATTTTCACATCACCCTTTGTGATGGGTGGGCCTTCAATTGCCCTACTCGTTGCCCAAGTCACATGGTTTCTGCCCCGCAATATTACATATGTAAACGCGAATCCTCTCACTACATGAAGTCTGTGTAGAGTTTTATTACTTTTTTTTCCTTGAATAGTTTCAAAGTACAAACGAACTTTGTTTCATTCACTGCAACAGGCGCTGCTTGCATGAGAGTTCATAGTGTGTTCACTCTGAACACTGTCTGAACATTTTCTTGTGGTGTCGTCGTAGATGTGGTAGTTGTGGGGCAAAAGTGAGTGGCCGCCTAAACAAAAGCATGTAGTAAAGTTAAAACTCTGCAAACTAACGAACTCGATTTTTATCCAAAGCAAAGCAGACCTGTCACTCGACGAACTTGTTTAAAGCGCGTTCAAGAACTGCACCTTTTTTTTCTAAATCTTATTTTAGATGGGCAAAGTAAAGTAACAGCAGTAGGCAGGAAAGTTTCATTGTACGAGGCAAGGACACCCTAATGATAAAAAACAATAGGAATAGAGTGCGCTCCCTGCCATGGTATGATTGTGTAGAGGATAACGCAAACTTGTCCTAACAAAGCCCTCTTCGCAGTTAGTAAGGTAAGGGTTCGCTGAATGCTAACCTTAAAGATATCATTAGTGAATGCAGAGAGCCAGTGGTTAAAGTACTTTGCGAACGAGGTTAGCCCATTGCCAGTACTTCGTACAACTAATGGAATTGGGCTATTGTCTGATACGTCGAAATCCACGCAAGTCGATTCCTCCGTTTTAGTTTAGTTCCTTTTTTACACATCTGTCACGATATTCTACAGGTGGCTGTTCATTGCGACCACATTAATTAAAATGCAGCTCCTAGGTTGATTTTGGCCATTATTAAAAAAATATTTTTTACGTCAGAATACGTCTTAAGACTAAATTTTAGCCAATTATAACGATGCGCATGCCATTGGTGCAGGACACTGCTCAAGACTCAATTAAGAACATTGATGAAAGAAAAGCTTTGCGAATACGGCTGTTGAGCCCATGTTTACAAAAAACAATTCTTGCGGTAGGAGTGTTCTTCAGATAAATTTTCAGCTGATCATGTCCATGGAAGTATCATTAGTGAAGGACCAATCCCAAATGAAACTTACGGACGAGAAGTTTCGTGAATTTAGTGTGTGGTCTTTCCATCTCTTATATGTAGCATCGCTAGCTCGGAAACATAATCTATTTATTCGGTCTTAAGCCACTTGCATGTGCAAAGTTGAGATTGGCATCTGGCTGGAAGCAGAGAGTGGCTGTAGACGGGCATTTGTAAGTAACGAAATAAAAAAATAAATAAAACATTGGTGGTGTCGTCCGAATTTTCTCTCGTACAAACCATTACGCCCTGAGCCACTTGGCGCGTTTTCACAGCGCTCACGGCTTCTTGTCGGTTTCATCCCGTGCTTTGGGGTGCCTGCACCAAGCCTGTACCATCTCTAGCAACGCCGTCTATCACTCTTACAAGGTTACTCCGCGATAACCGGTGCCCCATTGCCTATTGTAATCCGCAAACATTTCTATCACACTTACTACTAAATTGGCATTTTTTTAAAACACAGCGCTGAATATCTGAGCCCCAATAAAAAAACACTTTTTTGGATATTCTAAAAATTCTTGAAAAATTGAATTGCTGCACAAACTTAAAGAAAAAAAAACAAGAGAGACAGGAAAGAGTGCAGGTCAAATCCCTTGTTTTTTTCTTCAAGTTTGTGCAGCAATTCAATTTTTCAAGTATGAACCAACTAGTCTGCATAAAAGTATTGCTTCTAGAAATTCTTTTTACTCGAGTGCATTCCTTCTTGCAATGCGTGCTGTTTGTGGGGTGGGCTATGGCACAAAAAATAAGAGAGCAGCAATAACTGAAATTTAAAAAAAAAACAGAAGCTGTGTGTATTTCAATTTGTATTGACAAGTTCTCTTGGTATATTTATATTTTCAAAGGTCGAGAAGATGGCTAGAACTATTGGTGAAGCTTCGAAAAAATTGCAATGATATGGTACATTAGCACGATGTTTACCAAGCTTATGAATTGTTTCACATTGCCAAATGCTTGGTTTCCATTGTTTAATCATCTCGTACGCGTACGGTATTTCAGAAGAGTAAAGCGATGTTTCAGACTTCGATGCGAACTGGCACAGAAGAGCTTCAGTTCGGGACGTCAGTTTAAAACACGAGTCCGAAGAAGTTCTGAAACGTGGACAAGACCGGCACTATACTTGCCATCACTTCACGGTGAAGATGGCTAGTTTGGCAGGCAAGGTGAAAAGTTACATATGAAAAAAGGAATAAATATGCAGGCGGATGTAAAATGAAGAAATGACTGAAGAAGCGAGCGACGTTACCGAGCAAGCAAGACATTGAAGGCAACATGCGTCAGAGGGAAATCAAAGAGCGCTCGAATGTAGCCGCTTTGTTCCGCAGGTCGGTTGTAGCCAGAGCAGGGCTGGGCAGGAGGAGGCGCGAGTGCCGCCTCTTTGTGGCCCCCGCGATGGGTCGAAAAGCTCATCCGTCTCTGCCAGCAGTGCCCGTTCGGGACGCCCCGGAGAGAGCGGATAAACAATGACGGCCGCGACACCGGAGACAACGGGCCGCTGGCGAGAAGTTAAAACTTGCGAACAGGAAACGCTGTCCTCGCCGCGAGTCCCCGTTCCTCTCCCCTCGTGGCTCCTATTGACGTGGAGGGTTCGGAGAGGCAGAAATAAGAGCGGGGGCCAACTCTGGGGTCCAGGCTGGAAGAAGCTGAGAAAAAAAAAAGAGAAATCAACGCCCAACAGAGTAGAGACTGGCCCGGGGTTAGCGTCGTCGTGCAAGGGACATTAGCCCGGGTCATTAATTAACGGAGGAAGAGGAGATACCGCCACAACCACCGCCACTGCTTCTGCTGCGTTCGATGGCGCGCATTGTGTGGTCTCGACGCGTGGCCTCGGTTTGCCTCGACTGCTGTCTCCGCACGCTGCGGGGGGTGCGCAGCTTGGCCGCTGGGGGTGTCAGGCTCCATTTTCTTGCTCCCGCCGCCCGGTGGAGAGTGCCCACTCCCACCACTCCCCGCTGTGTTGCGCTGTCGTCGTTCGTCGCGGCACACCGTTCTCATGCGTAGCGGCTACACGTACTGAGCAGCGCGTAGGACAATGCAGATTCGAGGTTAGCGCCGATGTGCCGAAAAACGCCGCCGCCAAGTTAGAGGGTGCTTTAAGGATGGAGGAAACTGTACCCCTAAATTCGACAGTCCATTCGGATAATACGTCGCATAACATATACAACGAAGATCATACCGAAGGGGCCAACATTGGCTATTCCGGACAGCTTCAAGCAAGAGCACAATCAAAGATGGTACGAAAGAAGTTATTATTTTTTTCATTTTCATGCCTAGAAGTTCTAGTGAACAATACCATCAAATACCATCAGCAAATCAGATGCATAAAAGGCGTTCGTTCAGTATTCTTATCTAGTTGTGCACACACACAAACTACGCTATGTTTTCTTGCATATATATATATGCACTTTTAACTTCTATATATATATATATATACATATATATATATATATATATATATATATATATATATATATATATATATATATATATATATATATATATATATATAAACATTCAAATTGGGCACAGCAGCACGCACCACGCCTGAAGGAAATAGTGATGCTTTGTTCAAGCAGAAAACCTCTTCAAGAACATGGATTGATTTTTGCATAGCAATACCATTGGAACTTCGAAACTTGTGCATCTGTAAGGAAACAAAAAAGAAGCATTGGCTACATTCAATTCTTCATTTAAAACATTCCTGTTTAGAAACGTTGCCAAACAGTCATGACGTTTAAAACGACATTATTTCAACGTACTGTAATGAAAACAAACACGCTCGCACAAATGCTTAATTATGGGCTATATTAGTGGCCTCAGTTTCCGCCTGCAAACAAGCGCCGTGGTTAAGGCTTTTCGCTCAACCAAAAAGAAAACACAACAAAAAGTGGCAGTTTGTTCTTCATATCCCCAACAACGTACCAACTAATTCGCGAAAGAAGAAAAAAGAGAAGGCGCGAATAAATTATTGCGCTTCTCTTACGCAACCGGCAGTGAAAAGGCACGCGGAGCTGCAAGTCTTGGGGCTCGACTGCACTCCGAGAGGAGCGATAGCTCCCGCACGTCCTCAGCGACTTGAAAAATATCTCGCCTCGAACCGCGATTCCTTTTACGCTTGCCGCTCCAAGGCTCATTTGTTTCGTTTGCCCGCTGCCTCTCCTGCCCCACGCTCCCTTCTTGTGGTGGTGTCTGCACGGCGCTGCGCACTCTCCTTCCTTTCGTGTTTGTGCTTCCCTCCTTGTCCTATTCCTCCCGGGGTGGCCCACGGGCGTACAAGTGCGCGATTGTGGAACAAGCAATTGCACCGCTTAAAGAGCGCTCAAGGACAGCGGGATCAGCTCTTTACGGCTAGGCTTTAAAAGCTTTTTCTTTGCGTGTTATGAGTTTACCGACAAGGCAGCGAAGTAACGCCATATATTCCGCTGTACGTGAAGCCGCTGTGCGTCGACGTTTAAAATGCTAGGGCCACGTGTGCTTTGAGATATAAATCACGTTTTTTTTGTTTTGTAAACGCCCCTGGCGCGTGTTGATTGATGGATCAATTTGTAGCGTCTCAGGTTGTTCATCATAGCGGCATTAAGAAACGCCGTAGCAGACTGAGTTTGATATATTTGTACAACCTTTCAAATTCTGCGCGTGCTTATTCGCTTTAAGAATGCGTTGTGATGTGCCGCAGTGAAAACAAACTGAACCAGTGACCACGCACTCCGCAGATCATTAGTGAGCCTTTGCAGGAGGCTTGCTGTACGTTGCTTAATCTTTTTTGTTTACTTTCCCTGTTTAGAACTAGTTTTTAAAGTGCAACAGTTTTTGTTACGACTAGTCAGCAAACTTCTGTGTGGCCGTGTATCATTTTGACACGTAGGACAAATTGATATATAGAAACAAACCTATCAAAAACGATGAACTTGCTTGGAAACGATGGATTTTGAGCCTTGGTTCAGAAACTGAACGTCCGACCCACTGGCCTAAACACCCGCGCATGCAGGAGGTGAATATACCTGAGCCATGTGAGGGCACTGTACCGTACGTAAAATGTGATATGAGGCAAGTCTTCGTTGAATTATATCGGAATGTCAGAATAAAAAAGCACTTTCTAGGAAAACTTCTGAAGCCGTCATGGAACATTGCACATGTCAGGAAAACACGTCTTTCGGTGGTCGTAGGATGTGCTTTCTGTCAGGCCGTTCGAGATGTTGATGAATGATGGACAAAAGACGAAAGATGCTATGGCGATGCCACCGGACAACAACGCTCCAGAAAAGACCACAGCCATAGTTTCCTACAGTGATATTCTGCGCTTGTAAAACACTGAAACAACTCTCAAATGAGACTCTGCGGGGAGTTTTCGCACGTTTTCTTTTAAGCAGCATTTAAAAATTATTAAAAAATTAATAAAAAAATACATACTTCAACGAATGCCTAGAGTGATGTCTAAAGAGTTACCCACAAAGCCACTATTTACGGCAGGAAACGTGAAACACGTATCTGTAGAGAGAAAGACAGGTAAGTTTTTTTAAGAACACCGTTAAGACACCATGGTGTTCCCTTGAAATTCGTATACAGGCCTAGATTTTCTTAGTTTTCCCAACCAGGCTTCCCATGCTTGCATTCGATGTAATCGGCAACGCGATGCGTATTGTAGAACAGGCGCCAACACTGCAGCGTGTCGCGTACATACAAAATATAAGTAAATAAATAAATACCGTTTGAATTAGTGCTATTTACTTGTTATTTATTAAACCACTTTCTGTCGAGCAGGTGCCGCGGGCCGCCTTGAAGCTTTTTTGTTACTTATTTTTTGCCACATACCGCTTACCTCTCGCCACTAAATATCCAGCAATTCCCGCTTAAGTGTTTCAACACTAATTTTCTCTCTCACCCCTTTCGTATAGTTTGCTGAAGTTGATGAGACAAAATGTGGGGAACGCAGCGTTCTACACTAACGTCCCGTGAAAGCAATATTTTCTTGTGTCACCTTTGCAACAGTGTCGTACCATCTGATGCTGGTCTGAACAGCAAGTACTTCCTCTCTGATAATGTAAGAACGGAATATAATAAAACTGAAACTGTTTTTATTTTGTTTAACGAAAGTACTAATTTTTATTTAGTGATGATGTTCGATCCTCTCATACAATTTAGAGACACGTTACATCTAACAGCAGCAACACATGCATTTCTAGGATACAGATTTCATGCACTCTAGTGGGTTCGTGTGGGCTTCACGTAAGGGAAACGAGAGAATGTAAGACAACAGACCATAGTATTTACGCAGATTCATGCTGTGTCAGATGGTAATGACTACGCGTAGTTTATATTTTTGTTAGGTCGTAACTTAACAGCAAGCTCAGTAACATTGTGGTCAAATTGGTGTGTTGAAAATTTACATGCCTTAAATCTTTTTGAATTTGCATATTTTTACCTAACTCATCACGTCACCACATAAAGAGAAAGAAACGAAGAAAGAAAGATAAAAAAGAAAGAAGTAATGGAAGAGAAAAGAAAGAATAAAAAAAGAAAGATAGAAAGAAAGAAAGAAAGAATGAAAGAAAGAAAGAAAGAAAGAAAGAAAGAAAGAGAATCAAATCAAAAGCGCTCTGTGTGACATATGACAGCTTCAAATACACAGTGGTCCACGGCTAAAGGGAACGTCGGAGCACGGGCCACATACTCCTCGCCCCCGCCAACAAGTGACAGCAACTGTGTTGCGCGCAATAGGAATGATCGAACAGCCTGCTCAGCGAAAATTCGGGGTGCGGCAGCAGATGGCAGTAGACGACGAAAGGCCACTACCGACAGTGCTCATTGCGCCTGTGCTAAACTCGTTGCAGCCAATGTTCGCTTTAGCTGTGGACCGCGGTGTACAACTGCTGTCGAAATTGCCAAGACATTTTTCTTTAAGTTTTTACTAAGCACATGATCAGATTACATGAAACATTCCATACTACTGTTTTAGAAAAAAAAATACTTCATGCTCATAGAAATCAATGCGTTTAGATTGGCTGCATTCAATGTTGCTCATGTAACAGCCGGTGATCAACATAAGCCGACAAGAGGGTGAACTCGCTTACACGGGGGAATTCAACAATGCCCAGAATGCAACTCCTGGCTCTCTGAAGTGGGCGACTAAATAAAATAGCTTAGTGTAGACAAAAACTATATTATCAACAAAAGCACCACTGTGGCAGCCCTCCATTATCCAACCATGGTTTTCCCTTTTCGCAAGCAAAAGCTAGGAGCGCCCAGTTATCCTCACTGACGCCGAATGTTCTCTACAATATGTTATTCATATACATAGCTATGCACAGATGAAGCATATATGCACAATTTATTTCGAGTGCATGCTTACGGCCATGCAAGTTTTCCTGATACTGAACTTGAAAAAGTGTACTTATACTAACCAGCTTTACACCTAGAAAATGAAACCCCCCACCCTCAGTAAAAAAAAAACAATATATATATATATATATATATATATATATATATATATATATATATATATATATATATATATATATAGGCAGGCATAGTGGTTGAGTGGCCGTAGCGTTGCATACGGTCCAGTAGATCCACCGTGAGCGGTCACAACGTGGTTTATTTCGACGTTTCGGCCTAGAGTCTGGCCTTCATCCTGATGAAGGCCAGACTCTAGGCCGAAACGTCAAAATAAACCACGTTGTGACCGCTCACGGAGGATCTACTGGACTCTCTCTCTCTCTCTCTCTCTCTCTCTCTCTCTCTCTCTCTCTCTATATATATATATATATATATATATATATATATATATATATATATATATATATATATATATATATATATATGCAAGAAAGAGACGACGAAACTTTCACGGAAGCGTCTTTACTTAACGTTTTCAGCTGGTGGACGAGCCTTCGTCAGAAGGCTGGTCCACCAGCTGAAAACGTTTAGTAAAGACGCCTCCGGGAAAGTTTCGTCATCTCTTTATTTCTTGCATACAATACGTCGGGTCCAGCGTGAATGACGCTAAAAAAATCTGGTATATATATATATACATATATATATATATATATATATATATATATATATATATATATATATATATATATATATATATATATATATATATATATATATATATAATGTGGCAACGTCACTGATTGCTGGGAATATAAAAAATTATCAATAGCTTCTACGTTTTTGTAAAGCGGTCTTCACCTTTACAACACTGTGTATGCGGAAAAGCCATCTCCAAGAAAAAAGAAAGTCTGCGGAGGACAATGTTTTTTGGTTGAACTGCCCTTCGTGTATAACAACTGGGTCGCAGAGATCGTACAGAAATTCTGCTTGCCCTGGCACATGTGAAAGTGCATGTTTGCAAGAGAAAAAACTGAAATAAGTAGAAAAGCAAAGCATAAGTTTGTTAGTACATTGGGAGGAACAAATGACCGGAAGACAGGGAGGTAAACCTTAAAATATTCTTCTGGGGTGCTACCCTATATTCCGAGTAAGAGAAATACGCAAAGAATTAGCAGATAAACAAAACAGGCATGCCATAAGAATAAATAAAAGAGCCGAAAAAAAACAGGAAGACTAGTCTCTACCAATACAAAGGTGACTCTCACGATAAAATTTCGGTAGTGAGTTGACGGAGTTCTCGCACGAAGTCCAGCTCAATGCCAAACAATGTGGATAAAAAAGTGAGTAAAAATTGCAGTTTTTGTCACATAACTACAAACGTCCGCATACATTGGTCAACATACATGAGGAGTGCCGTAATGGCGTGCTGCGAATAATTTCTACCCTCTGGGATTCTCAACGTACTCAGTACATAAGCCTCTGGCTCTTCTACTCCGTCGAATTGGGACAGCCAGGGCCGAGATCGAACCCGCATCTTTCAGGTCAGAAGCCAAGCGCCGTAACCACTATAGCCACACTGCTTTTTACTGGTAGGTTAAGATATACAATACCTCAAGGGTGAAAAATGAACGTGAGTTCTCTTTATAGGTACGCTTTATGAATTGAAGGACGATAAGATAACGCGTGAATTGAAATTTTTGTCATCAGTAGTAGTAGTAGTAGTAGTAGTAGTAGTAGTAGTAGTAGTAGTAGTAGTAGTAGTAGTAGTAGTAATAGTAGTAGTAGTAGTAGTAGTAGTAGTAGTAGTATTGATAATTTATATGTGGTCTTTAACGTTCCAAAACCACCATACGATTATGAGAGACGCCGTAGTGGAGAACTCCGGAAATTACGACCGCCTGAGGTTCTTTAACGTGCACCCAAATCTGAGCACATGAGCCTACAGCATTTTCGCCTCCATCAGAAATGCAACCGCCGCAGCTGGGATTCGATCCCGCGACCTGCGAGTCAGCAGCCAAGTACCTTAGCCACTAGAGCACCGCGGTAGGGTAGTAGTATTGTCAATGCAAAAACTGCTGCGGATTCTTGTACAGCGAAGCCTAGGAATCGCAACGAATATATGCAGAGTATATTGCCTAAGTGTCATGTCTTTTTGTATAGAAAATGCAGACTTTTCACAAAATAATAACAGTCGGACACCTCTCGTCTTCAGTTCCGAAATGAGGCGGCGGAAATATTTTGCCACACCTATCAAATTAACTAAAAGAATATCGTCAATCAACATTTTAATTAGAATTTGAGTGCATTTGTTTGCATAAAAAAGTTGTAGCACCCCACAATTTACGGTATATCACTTTTTAATTTTAAAAATATTATCTACAGAAACTTTGTGATATATGTGGTATCGTAAGGCGGCGCGGCAGGTAATGCGGTCGTTGAATTACGTCCGACCGCACCCAATGGCGAGTGACAGGAGACTGGAAAAAGAAAAAGGAAAGGTTCGGTCCATCTTTGTCGTTGTTTACCTAATTTAAAAAGGCAAGTATGTACTGCTTTGGGCTGTCTAAGTCTGTAGGTCACATCTTTGCACATAGCAGAACGTAAATTTCCCGGTTATCTTTGGTGCGCACGTACACGTACGAAAGGGCCCACCAATAAATAATTTACACAAAATTTCTTGTAGTTTTGTGCTACAAACAGGTAGAAGCAACTTTGTTTTTTTTTCCAAACTGTGAAATTGAGGAAACTTGGATACATAAATGTGGCGTCTTTCACCCGAGCGATGATATTATATCGGCAATTGACAGGTAAGTGTTAATCACTGGCAAACGGATTTGAACAACAACAACAAAACAAGAACAAAACAACAATATCGCGCAAGACCGACCAGTTTATATATACACAAAGGTATGAAGGAAGGTATTTATCGAAATTCCAATTGGTCATTCATTTCTCGTCACCGTTCCCTCTGTGCCATGCATTTCTGTACATTGAGCCGTATAATTTTACTTTGTCGTCTCATTCAGAAACGCACACGCTGCAGCTTGCGTGTTACTGAAGGCGAAGGGAAAGTGAAATTATGCCGCTCCGGTAGCTCTTTAAGTGGATGTCGTAAGGATCAATTATGTGTCTTGGCCTAGTGCGGTATGTGGGATTTAACGTCTCAAAACCACAATTTGATTATGAGAGACGCCATAGTTGATAACTCCGGAAATTGCGACCACCTGGGGTTCTTTAACGTGCACCCAAATCTGCGAACGTGGAACTACAGCATTTTCGCCTCCATGTAAAATGCAGCTGCCGGAGTTAGATCCCGCGACTTGCGGGTCAGCAGCCGAGAATCTTAGCCACTACACCACTGTGGCGTGGCAGCTCTTAGCCTAAAGCAATTGCGAGAAGATGATAAGTGTGGTGATAAACCACTGCTTTACGGTGAAATAAGACAAGGCACATTGAAAACGCTTTTCTCCTTCCCGCTCTATCTTTTAGGACGCACCGCTTCCACAAAAGCGAAGAATAAATCACAGTTACTCAAGAGCGAGTGAAGATATGTGAACACGCAGAGGGAGATTCAACGCCAAATAGAAACGATGGATTGAAGGAACAGCACCACGTTGACATTACCGATGCATCAGCTGGATGGGAATCACACATACGCTTGGGCAAGTAATGTGCACTTTGAGCATTCTGGAGACGGTGGCGCCGACTGCATTTTTCCCTAACGCGCCGTGACATGTATGCTTGAATTCTTGAGCGGTTTTTGCAGCATGGCCATAATGTTGAATCCTGCATGTCACTACGCGATGCTTCTTTCTTAAGTTTAGCGAGTTAGTGGCAGGCATCCTGACAGTGAGGCAACATATGTGTTTATCGTGCATATGCAGCTTGTGCATCGTAGGAAATTTGTTTATTCTGTGCCGCGACACGCGTTTCTCCCTAAGCGCAGCACAACAGACTATGCTGCTGTTTTATTTGCGTTAAGCTCAAGAGACACAATCGCCTGAAGATTCGATGCATTGCGGAACATCATCGTAGCATCTCCAGTGCCGAGCAAAAAAAAAAAGATAGCAGCGATGGAGCCGAATTGCTAGGAGACTTTGACCCGGAGCGGGTGACCTGCTCTGTCGCCAGCGAACCGAGAGGGACCTGGCATCTCGCGCAGCGCTGCGCGCAACTACGGTGGGGTCGGGCGGATGTGGTGGCCGCTTCATCCCCTACTCGGTGAAACACGACGACGCCGACTGTTCGGTACACGCACCATTAGTCCGAATTAAACGCCACCCTTTCGGGCGACCGAATCCTTTGTCTCCCGGGCGCGCCGACAAGAAGAGTGGTGGCTGTCGTTGCTGACTGACTGGGTGGCCCCGACAGTGTGTGGGGCTGTCGCCTCTCTTTTTTTATGCTACTAGTGCCTGCTCCCGGATTGTCCCGGATTTTAAGCGCATCGCGGAGCTCGCCGCGGCAGAAAGAGATTTTCGATGCAGATTTGAACAACCTGTGAGAGTAGTATTTCGTGAGCTCTTCCTTTTCCTTTTTTTTTGAGATTAAGTATTTAATTCATTCTATTTTTATTGTCCTGTTTTAATCATTTTTTTTCATTGTCCTTCATCGAGGAGATCCCTTCAATTACAGGGGCATAGGTTTGTGCAAGCGATCTACGATGAACGAAAAAAAAAAGAAACAGAGGTGAAATACCAAGAAAAATAAAATAAAATTGAAGGGGAAGCAGGGTATGAAATGGTGCAGTGGGGGTGTCTGCGAAATCCACCTTTTAATTCATTTTTGTGACCAGTTTAACAATATAGGAAGGAAAAACCGTACAGATGTTATCTCTTACTGTGTAGAGTTCGCTGTACATTGCTCCACTGTTTCAGATCTACCGTTTTGCACATGGCTCCTTGTGTTTTGCGAGCGCATCTGAGCATTCGCAACTTACTTGTCGAATGATTGCAGCTAAATTTAAACGTACTCACGAAGGAACGAAAACACGAGAACAGAGCCGACTCTAACTAATGGCACTTTATTGAAACCGTTCTCTTTCCTTTGTTCGTACATTTAAATTGATCTGCAACCACTCGACATCCAAGGTCACCAACTAGGCCAGATGCGAACCATTCGCAGCTACATAGATATATAGGTTTTTCTAGACAAACTGTCATGTTATGTTAGCTTCGGTTTGTTAGTTAGGTGACATTACTGAAGGTGACTCAAGAGGACAAGCGTGAGCCCAACAAACACGCTCTGGCAGAAATTGACGACGGAGGAAATTATCAGGGTCACCTACATCGGTGAGGCCGTGCCCAACTTTGTCACGTCCATCATCTGATCGTCTCGAACAAGAAAGTCACTTTTCTCTCATTCAGCACGATGCGTTCTATTCGGCAATGAAGGTTTGTATCGTTCATTCCATCTGTCCCGTCTTGTGCGTTGTTATGTTCCAAACGACATCGAAAAGAGTGCCTCATGTATTAGTGCGTACTGTGCCTTTTGGCACGCTACCTTGAAACCCGTAAGGCGAGCTGGATCGGTGCTTCTATTCCAGGAGTTACATTACACAAAGCCTGAGCTGCATCCGCGACAAGCTACGAGGCAATACTTTTTTGTCTATCTTGAATGGCGCTTCAAGAGGTCTCAAGAAATGGGCATTGCTTTTCGAATGGCACCATAAGACGGTGTCCCTGGATGCAAAATATGCCGCATACGCCCATTCCATTTCTGAGGGACTGATTGTACGGTGCTAGCTTTTCTCCTGTTTTGTTCTCATTCCTGTTTTGAAATTGTCATTTTATAACTACTATAGAACAGCGTGTACGTGGATTATAATGACAAAAGAGTGGTTATCTAATAACACACAACTTGACAGAAAATATATTTTTTCACAAAATATTACATGTCGCGTACATCGGCTGTTCACAAACATTCCCGAAATATTGTTTCTAAATGATCTTTACCCAATGAAGAAAATAATAAAATTAGGAGAGTTTGCATGGTGTTGCGTGGTTGTTGCACAGATGCCTGAATCTGTGCCGACCAGTTGAGAGATTTTAACATGCCTTGGACAACTCTGATTCAGAGCAGTTTTTCTTTGTTTTTTTCTCACAAAGATTCCTGATGTTTATCAGATTACACCCCACAACCATCATTAATTTGCCCCGCCGCGGTGTTCCAGTGGCTAAGGTACTCGGCTGCTGACCCGCAGGTCTCGGGATGAAATCCTGGCTGCAGCGGCTGCATTTCCGATAGAAGCGAAAATGCTCTAGGCCCATGTGCTCAGATTTGGGTGGACGTTGAAGAACCCCAGGTGGTCGAAATTTCCGGAGCCCTCCACTACGGCGTCTCTCAAAATCATATAGTGATTTTGTGACGTTAAATCCCACATCCCTCAACCATCATTATATTAAAGAGAGAGCACAAGCGTTTAAATGAGCGTCGAACCCATTACTGCGTGGACGGTTGATGTTGCTCGTCCACAGGTAACGGCTGTCCGTAACAAGGATCCGGCAACACTGGACTCACTCCCGGAATCGCTTGAAGGGAGGGGAACTGAGGAAAGGGTAGAGATGGACTGATGGAAAGGGGACCGGGGAAACGGTGAGCCAGTGAGGAATGGATCGCCAAGCACGCACCGCGACATGAACTGTTCGCCGCGCGGCCTAATCAGATTTACATTCGCTCCCTCGACAAATCGCCCTGTTTTCGATCGCCGTCTGCGTACGCGGGATTCGGCGTGCGCCTTGCCGTTCTCTACGGGCTCAAACCTAATGACCCATCTCGAAAAATCCGCGTGGTTTCCCCTGCCTCCCTCTCACGAATCGAAGCATCTTCTGGAAAGCAGGGAGTCATCGTTCTTTCGATCCCCTGCTGACAACACGGTGGCTCCTGCTGGCCGCCTGGCTGACTAGCAGTCTCGCTGCCGTGTTACGAACGCGGAGATTATAGCGGGGATGTCCCATTTGATCTGCTCGACCGTCCTTCCCCCTTTACCATATAATGCTTGGCAGAGAAAAGATGGTTGCCACGGATGCACGCTCAGCGGAGCTTGCGGCCAGCGCGAGGGTTGCTCGCCGCCGCCACTGTGCGAGGCGCCTGCCCGCTGTCGTTGCAAGTGGCGCACCATGATTCGTCTTGTGTGTCACGTTCGCAATAGGCGGAAACCGTTGCCCAGTATCTGTCCCCACTCTCCTCGTATGCTCTCGCCAGGGAAGACCGACGAGTCTATCGGGAGTGGGGTTTGGCCCCCGCGGCGGGCCGCAGCCTCCTCATGACCTGACGAAGCGTTGTGGCCGCCACCGCTCTTCTGCCCTCGGAGCGGCGGGAATGAAAAATGAAGCGGGCCACCGCAGTCTCGGAAGCTTCTTTTTCCTCTCTTGCGTCGAGTCCTGGTGGCGGTGGCGACGACGACTCGATAGAGAGCGCTCAATAGACAGCGACCATTGGCGCGTCATCCATTCCACTCCTCTCCGACGTCGCTATTCCTTATATTATGTTGCGCCCTCTGCAGCTGCCTATTTTTTGTTGCTCTACCATTCTAGTTTTTATTTTCCTCGCGTCTTCACGAAAGGGTAGGAAAGTGAGCATCTCTTCGCCTGTGCTTGGAGTGATTTGTGAGACAAACAGCAACACCGCCGGCTACCTACAATCTCGGGAACCTACGACTGCGCCTCACGTTCTATCGAAGTACAAGATAAAATATAGAAGGCACGCTTTCTTTTCGACAGAAGGATTGTTCATTGTGCTGCTGAGTTCGTGAGAGGAGTTACTATGTGTTGCACGAATAACTTTTTTGTCTCTTCCGTTGCCGCTGTTAACCACATGAATATAACATCGGTTGAGTACACTGGCCATG
Source organism: Rhipicephalus microplus (assembly GCF_013339725.1). NCBI lineage: Eukaryota > Metazoa > Arthropoda > Arachnida > Ixodida > Ixodidae > Rhipicephalus > Rhipicephalus microplus. Next base: position 3,928,343 of record NW_023613933.1, on the reverse strand, counting down.
AAGAGGAAAAACAAAAAGTCTAAGGCACTGTCACCTGAACAGGCTATGTCAATTTGCTAGAGATTTGCTGGCTTCTACGTTTTTAAAGGCTAAACGCACACGCACTGCAATAAATTCTAATGACTAAAATGTTCACATAGAACAGTGTCTTCTGCGCATTCATTTTAATAGGCGCACGCGTTCTCTAGTACTTTGTTAATAACTGTGAAAACAGTATGCCGCATTTCAAAAGAGATGCTCCGTTAACTCCGATACTTTCTGCCGACGGCACCTTCTTTCATTTGCATGAGAACATGAATTTGGAACTACGTCTTCATTGAGATATATTTGTAGCACAAGCAAACTATAGAATGGTTGTGGACGCAACCACCATCCGTTAACGGCCCCCCTCCCCCTTCACATAAACCACCAAGTAATTTAGAAACTACGTTAATATTTTTTCTCGTTTGCAAGACCACCTGTATTCATAAGTGACCTAATTCAGATAACAAAACGTATACTTGTGCTTACTATACACGCTTGAAAAGTAATAAGAGAAATTTTGCATAGTAAATTTATTAAAATCATTGAGACAGGTGTTTTTACTGAAGACTTTCAAGTTTCCTAACTGATAACTGAAACTGGTAACTGAAAACGTATATCCTACTTGCGTATCAATTTCTGTGCTAAGCGTGCATTCCTCCACAGCCGGGGTCTCAAATATGCAACTAGCGAGCCGCGGCTTCACAAGTGATTAATGCTTATGACTTTGAAATGTAGTACTAGTATATTTACTTGTCTACTGCGATTAAAGACGCTTTGTTCTGTTAACACACTTATGAGAACAATTTTTCTTTGAGGAGGGGGGGGGGGGCACCCGATGGTATAACTATATGCTGAAACATAACAGTGAAAGAAAAACTTTATATTTCAGAAACAGCGTCGAGGCTTGAGTCATTCTGGTGATCAGTATTGATAGGTTTCTTCAACACTGTCACCAAATTTCCTTCAATAACGATTCATATACGCAATACCGGAAGTGAATTTTTTTCAAGAAGCAGCGCGAAACGATGCCGCTCTGCCTTAGCGTTTACGGCTCAGAATGGGTAGCAAGAAGTCAATATTCTTTCGAATCAAATTGGCTGACAACCCTTCTTTGTAAGAACTCTACTAGCGACGAGCCATTACAGCACATATGCGACTGTCCTGTCTACAATGTGCGGGGAAAACCTCTCGCAGTTGTTCTAGCTCGTGCAAATCACAAACCGATGATGGCAGACGCCATTTTGTAATGTCCTCCCAAGAGGTCATCGCAGTTGATAGTGAAGAAAGTTGTTCTCAAATTCTTGAAGGCATCTGACGTGCTCCGGTGGTTGTAGAATAATGGAGTTATCATGGCTGTGAGGTGCGTTACTGTGCGTGTGGCCTCTTCCTCTCTATCTTTCAACTTCCTCCATTCAATGCCCCGAATTCGGGTAGCATACGAGTTTTTCTAGAAGAATGGTACGGTTGGCGATTGGTAATAATCCATAATGTAACTGCGCAAAAATCTACCAGGAACACTAGAGGAGATGAAAAGACAGACTGCGCTTGTCTGCTCTCAGTTTCTCTTTATTTAGTGTTTCTGTTCGTTTGTTGCGAAGCTACATTATGAATTTTTCTATACCAAAGAACATCCATGCCTTTGCCCTCCTCCTCCTGCATAAAAAGAGCCGAAATAGTATCAGCCTCTCGTTTTTTTCTGATATTTATTTATTTCAGATAATCTCAATGGCTAATGGCGTTACAGAGAGGAGTGGTTTGTATATACATTATAAAATGGTACATTATCCTGCTTGAAAAATTCGGCAGATCACACGTGCCTTGGCAATTGACATTATATGAAGCATTTGGAGGGAAGGGGACAATGTTATAATTTTTTTAGCGCACGTTATGAAACGCTGCTAAATCTGTGTACAAATGTTGCACGCACATGCATATGTTGAACATTGGCAGATGTTTATATAACCAGTTGTACGCATTTGCGCAACGATGCCAACAGGAAGATGGGTATTAGCAACTCCAGAAATGATAAGCTGATATGAAACGCTGGTGATCGCGAGGATGGTACACCTGGACACTGTTTCATAAATTATCTTCAGCGATTGGCACCTAACTACAATTGACGTTAATTGATTGATGTGTGGTGTTTAACGTCCCAAAACCACCATATGATTATGAGAGACGCCATAGTAGAGGGCTCCAAAAATTTTGACCCCCCTGAGGTTCTTTAACGTGCCCCCAAATATGAGCACACGGGCCTACAAAATTTCCGCCTCCATCGGAAATGCAGCCGCCGCAGCCGGGATTCAATCCCGCGACCGACCGATCAGCAGCCGAGTACCTTAGCCACTAGACCACCACGGCGGGGCAACAATTGACGTTAGGTCGCGGGATCAAATCTCGGCTGTGGTGACTGTATTTTCAATGGAGGCGAATGTGCTGTAGGCCGGTCGGCTCAGATTTGGGTGGACGCTAAACAAGCCCAGGTGGTCGAAATATCCGGAGCCCTTGTTACAGTGTCTCTCATAGTCATATGGTGGTTTCCTGCCTGCCTGCCTGCCTGCCTGCCTGCCTGCCTGCCTGCCTGTCGTCTGTCTGTCTGTCTGTCTGTCTGTCTGTCTGTCTGTCTGTCTGTCTGTCTGTCTGTCTGTCTGTCTGTCTGTCTGTCTGTCTGTCTGTCTGTCTGTCTGTCTGTCTGTCTGTGATGGACGCTTCACATCACTCATTATCATTCACTCTGTGGATATGCTGTGAATTTCTATACGAAAATGACTAACGCCATCTTGTGATATTACTTCTAAGAACACATATACACAAAATGCCATCTAATGAGAGATTTTTAAAACTAACTAGCGCTGGCTACTACTACAACGTATTACTGCTACGAGAGAACGACTGATATCCTAAGGCGCATCGCCTTGAAAAATGTTTGTCTGGCTGCTCGGTATTCACACCTTGAAGGTGGGGTGTTCATATGAAGAGGTATTTACTCGTACTGCGGAAAATAGCGGCCATACAATGAAACGTGCAGACAGACCGGTTTAGAATGGCTTTAGGCAGGTATGTAGCTGTGTTGCACATGGATAGATAATTAATGAAGCGTACTCTATTTTATATCATACAAGTGTTTACAAATGTAAATAGTATCAGTTTGAGAGAAGAGGCGACACGATAAAAATTGCGACACGAGAATCCAAGTGTCCAATGAGCGGAATCTCTTACAAACACGGCATGAGTTTGCCATGAGAAATTGTTAGCAACGTTAACACATGAATAATTAGATGACGGAACAAAAGAAAGAATATCGTCCTTAGTTAAGTTTGTATGAAAATATGGAAATGGCACTTTGGCAAGATCACGTCGTCATTTTTAATTTAATGACGTTTCTTCGAAAGATCCATAATATACACCAGTACATCACCCCAGAAAAAGTGACGTATTTTAGTTCAAAGGGAAAGAGTGACGGAGTAAGTGGCCTCGTTACATCAACGCTAGCGCTATACAGGGTTGATGACCTAATTTGAAGTAAATGGTACCAAAAGAAAGGATGAAACGCAACGGACTGAAACGGACGTATAGATTGGCGTCATGCGGCACTTATTAGGGTATTTTATATAGCGCTTGTTAGTTAATAATGCAAAGCCAGTTCTGTAAAACTTTTACTATTATATTTAGCGCCCAATGTGTTAGTTACGTGGATACAATTCCTCATGGCGACTACGTAGTTGCGTGGTTATGTTTTCTGGCGATTAAACAAAGTCCGCCAAATATGAAACGACACACACACGCACACACACGCGCGCGCGCGCGCGCGCGCACACCACACACACACACACACACACACACACACACACACACACACAAACACACACACACACACACACACACACACACAAACACACACACACACACACACACACACACACACACACACAAACACACACACACACACACACAGAGAAAGAGAGAGAGAGAGAGAGAAAGACGTGACCGCGCTCATACGTGTTCTATAGCATACTGCAGCACTCTCAAACGTGCTTCCAGTGAAACAATCAGCGTGCGGGTGCTGGCAAAAAAAAAAAAATGAATGACCGCAGTTCTGTAGGTATCGGCTTCTCAGTGTGTCGGCATATTTGGTGCCCTGACGCGGCAACGAAGTGCTGTCGTCCCTGATCAGCAATAGGTTGATGGTCTGCGCACCGGTTGCTGCTGAGGCCATCAAAGAAGAAGAAACAACACATGTGAGCTCTGAAGACGCTCACTAGAAAGCATCTGCACAGCTATCGCTGCATGACATTGGCCTTGTTGGTGATTAAAAGCTTTTTTTAAATTTTTTCGTAGCCACCCGTTCCTTATCTTTTTCGCCCTCTCATCATCGTTATCACGTGCAAGCGAAGCTGGCCCGTCATAGAAGCTGCACTGGCGCCTGCAGCCTCGAGTGCCCGCCGCTGCCGGTCTTCTATTTAGGTTGCTAAGTGGCCTATCATATGACAAAACTTGCCGCATCACAAAACCTGGTTGCACTTTTGTGCTTTCGCAACAGCTCCTTCATCATTATGTCACGTACAATATTTTGAACTACGTGAGTCCAATTTACAGCGCATTATTTATTACGGGGCCACTAGGCTGAGTTGGTCAAATTGGACGTCTTATAAGTTGTGGTAATTGTTGTCAGGACAGGACTCGAGTTCGTTCTTATCCTTCAATCAAAACTTCGTAAACAGGAGGTGTGCGGATGCCGACGTTTCAATGACCAGACTTGTCTGCTCGAGTTGCAGCCTTGTTGAAGAAGACAAGTCCACTCGTAGGAACCACGGCTCCAGTGCACCCCACGTTTAAGAATTTTTTTTTCACAAGCTCCCACTTTCCCCAAACTACTACTTCTTTAGGATGGGGGGATTTTCCATGCTTTGTCACGTATAGAGAGCAAGCGTATAGGTGGCGTGGGTGATGCTTAAGAAAAGCGTCAACCATACAGAAAATATTGGCATCACCAGTGGTGTGATAACTACTCACTAATAAAACTTACCACTCGATATCAACAATTAAAACCAAGTGCTTTATATTAACAAGTTTAACCTTTTTTTTTCGAAGTAGGCGTTCTCAAGCTTACTGCAAAACATGATTGTTCAAAGTGTGCATGTGTATATGAACCCCGCCACAAGAGAGAAAAAACAAATAAGTTGACAAAAGTAAATTTAAAAACAAATGAATAAATACAAAAAAACAAAAAATGAATTTACATGAGGGGGAAAAACGAATAACGGGAATGATAAATAACAAATGAGAAAGTGAAGCTCAGGAATAAATCTGTCTTTCTCTAGCTGTCACGATGGGGGAGGGGTCTCGACAAGTGCTGCGGACACGTCCTCTGAAAAGCCGCCCTGCGAAGAAGACTACGTGTTGACGCCGAAAAAAAAAACAGAACGAGGGAGCAGGCAGCGATGCATCGCAGCGGACTCGACGGGGCGATGCATGCAAGCCGAGGCACCTATTGATCACGACCAGGCTGTAGCGCGAGTGCACGCCACCACGACATCAGCCCACACCAGGGGCGACAATTCATCATGTGAGCGCGGGTCATTGTTGCCACTTCGCAGCAGCGCTAGGAACAGGCCCGCGTTCACGTAGTGTTGTCGAGTACACGCACATTGTCCCTACTACATAGTAACCGGCGCTTCAAAATTAAAATGACCAGTTTCACGTTAACAAAGACCCGAAATGTCTTTGTTGATGGCACTTGGTGTACCTCCCGGAGCGTTTATATGCGTGATTACCGTCTGATGGAGAAGATTAAAGTGTTTTCGTAACTAACCTTCGTCAATCTTTAACAATCAATAAATCTCTTTCCATCTTTGGACACTTCTTCCAAGACGCGTGAAAGATGTCTGATAAGGAGCCTCAGAGAAAGACGAAAAAGAAAAGCAAACATCTGGGATCAGGGGTTCTGAATATACCCCTTTAAAACTGAATTATATCGCGTCTACCATATACATATGGTGTTTTTGGGGCGCTAACCTTCCATATAAATCAAATATAAATTATATAATGAATCGTACAGATGCTGCCACCTTGCTTACTCACCAGCACCCGGCTTGGTAGCTTAGCACGTAGAGTGTCGCGTTGCTAATCTCCTTGGCGTGGGCCATAAAGCCATATTTACCTGAGTATCAAATGCACAAAATTATGTAGACTTACATAAATTTAGGTGCATGTCAAGGAGTCTCAGGTGGTCAAAATGAATCTGAAGCCCGACAGCCTGGTGTGCTTCATATTCACATCTTACATCGTGATTACGGCTCGTAAAACCCCTGAAATAACTTAATAAAGCTTCCGTGCTCAGTGAAAACATTCATTGAAGACCTGACAAAGCTTGTAAAGGCAGGACATTTTGCAGGATGATTTTCCCTTCGATACGGTGACCCGCCGCGGTGGTCTATGGATAACCATAGTGGTGGTCAAGGCGGGTGAGCATTCCAGCACCATAAGATGCTCGAATGCTCACCTGAAGGTCGTGGGATCCTATCACGGCCGTGGTGGCTACATTTCAGGTGGAGGCGAAAATCCGTCAAGCCTCGTTGAAGAATTTCAGGTAGTCGAAGTTTCTGGAGCCCTCCACGACGGCGTCTCTCGAAATCACATCGAAGTTTTGGTGCGATAAACATAATTATTATTATCATCAGGCTGAATTCAACGACACGCTGAGCACAAATACGGTAAGTTTAGATGTTGTGGACTAATCTCGATAATTATAAAATTTTAGAGCATATTTGCGGCCCAAATTAGCTGAATCAGTTAATGAGATGTAAACAAGAATTAGACCATGGAAACACGCACTGAAAAAGAGTCATACTTCAAGTAAACTGTTCGCTGAACATAGTACTGTGTTCATTCATTTTGCAGTGAACTATACCCTTAATGACGAGAAGTAATGAAACAAAGTGTACGTTCTCGCTCATATTCTAGCTACGTCTTTTTGTGTCCCTGCACGAAGCAGGTATACATTTTCCCTTAATCAGTGATTGTTAAGCTGCTGAGCAAAACTATAGGAGCAGTGATCTTTTTTTTTTCTTTGTGTTGAATCACTAGCGTGTGATGGTAGAAGTGCTTGTCACCTTCAAGGCGAAACAGAAGAGCCTAAGCAGAGACAACGAATTCGAAGTGCGCATTGACGGTATATACCAGATCTACTGCGCCCATCGAGAAGACACATTGCCTTATCGGCACTTCAGAGACCCATTTAGAAAGCTCTGCGCCACGGGGATGTGTTCAAGACAAGCCAGATCGTTCACCTACAGAAAGTGTCGCAGTGAGCCATTACAAATGGGCCGCTTCTCCTCTTCGGAAGGGGACAGAGGGGGGGGGCGGAAGAAAATTCTCACTGTTCAGCCTCTGTTTCGGCGAGTCGTTAAGGGCCACCGGCTAGCTCCATCAGCCCCCCACCCTTCCCCCTTTTGTCCGCCTCTCCCACCGTCCTTGTTTTCTTCTCCCGGTGCTCTCATCGTTTTGTTGATTCCGCTGTCCCGCGCAGGGTGGAAGCGGCACGTCAACGGCGAACGGCGAAGGCGGTGACAGCGAGGGTCATTTTTCATCCGGCCGTCCGTACAACAAATCCCCGCAGTCACTCTCCGTTTCTTTCGGTTCGCTGCTGCGGATATACGCTTTGCCAGCGCTGGAACCGAGTAACAAAGGACTTTCCCCATCCGTCGGTATACGCCTAAACACGGTCGCACGCCCATGTTTCTCGCGCTGCATGATGCCGAGTCCGGTAGACATAGCTCACGGCCTGAATAAGTTGCACAAGCAGACACCACGTGCACAATCGCAATCTGTTTTGCTTGCTCGCGTTTTCTTGGGTGTATCTTGCGCTGTTCCGAACGACCTTAACAGCTACCGGCGCCTTTCAATGCCAACCGCCGTTCACGAATCGCTGCAGCCACGCTGCAACGCGTCAACGATGCTGCAAGTTGCGGGGCTGCGGATGCGCATTCTCACCGCCATATCGACGAAAGACAAAGACATTTTTGACAAGCTGGCTGCACATGCAACCCATTACGTGATAGAGGAGTGCACGTGCTGGTGGTTCCCAAATTTCTCTTTATCGCTCTCTTCTAAATAAAAAAACAGACAAAAGGATCGCCTGAATCATTCGTCATCTGACAACAATTGACGAGGACAAACCTCGGACTTGTTGGTTTTGACAACCTACGAATGGCCACGCAGAAGCGTAATAACGTTTTTTTTTTCTTTGCGTCGCTTGCTTAAATTTTTTGTTTTAGGCATTTTGTTTCTTGAACCTGCCACAACAAAAAAATAGAAGAAGAAAAAAATAACAGAGAGAGAGGAATATGTCGCGTGAGAATACATCGCGATGTGGTGAACCGGCCGCAGCTCCTACATAGAGCTCACGCTATCGTGAATGCGCAATTCGTGGCGCACAGCCACGAAGGAGCATTCTGCTACCGTTGCGCCGCCTCATCTCGCTTCGCTATGAGAGAAGAAAAAAAAAGGGGGGGGTGGGGGGTGGAAGCGGTGGAGGCAGATGAAGGAGGACTGTCATTCTAAACGCCGCCTGCCAGCGCTGGCTGGCAACGCTCACTGCACCCGTGCTTCTGATCGCAGGCCTGAGCTCTAGAGAAACAGCGAGACTCCAAATAGCGACTCATCTATCACTGCCCATTGTGACTGAGGCAGCCCCGTCGCTGGCAGACAGTTGAAGTCGCTGACGTCTTGGCTCGTCAGCTGCCGTTCGTTTTCTCCAGCTCCATTTTTGCCTTTGCGATGTCTTTTGCTTTCGTTTTCCGTTGTTTTTGAAGGGGCGCTCTACTGACGCTAAAAAAAGGTGCTCAAAGACGAGCGTTTTCCGCATGCACTTATTTTGTTTATCGCGTAAAACTCAATAGCTACTACATCTCCCAGCTCTCTCTCTTCTGCTTTCTGACAGTTAAAAAAAATAAGGCATTGCAACCGTCATTGCCGTTCATTCTTCTACGCTTTCGTGAAGACCTATTTAGGATGACCTTGGTTCAGCAAAATGAACGAAAAAATTCCAGATTGCTCTTTTCTAGACAAAGAATTTCAGTTCTTCGGAAAACAAAACAGAATCATATCCACAACTCAAATGAACATGAGAGGGGCTCTGCGGAGTTGCAGCATGGTAGATTCACGGAGGCCACCAAGTCCGCTGTCGCTAATATAAATATTGAGTTTTCTGCAGTATGATTGCAGTTCGCGCTGATTTGTAGAAGGGGAGCGGGTTGTTGACGCGGAGCATCTTATTTTAGTCGGCATGAGTGGTCCCGCAAGCGCGAGCAGCGTTCTTGAAGTGGTCGTGTTGTGTGTTTAATGCACATGGCGCACCGCGTAATTGCGAAATTTGTTTGCATATTTCGGGCTCCGCAACGACATGTAATCACTGGATACAATGGACATTCATTAGGTTCGAGTTAACAAGTAAACACTGGTGCCTCACCTGGAAAGAAGAAATCTGCTTGACCATTCATTTTTTCTTCATGGTCGGCACCATGCATGCTACCGTGCTCCTACCGTATACGACTGGCGCTTGAACTGTTTGAACCCCAGTACGCAGCTTCTCTATATTGCCGCTAGCTGCCGCATGAATTGCTGGAGTCGCGAGTAGCATGGTGCGACAAAAAATGTGCTGCCACTGTATGACTACAATAGCTTGTGACCGTCGTTGCAGCATAACACACACACACACACACACACACAACACACACACACACACACACACACACACACAACACACACACACACACACACACACACACACACACACACACACACACACACACACACACACACACACACACACACACACACACACACACACACACACACACACACACACACACACACGCACACACACACACACACACACACACACACAACGCGTGCTTGTCAGCTTAATCCTTGATGCGAAGCAGCATTTCTCTTTTCCCTGGTTTGTGGTTAGGTGACGACCGCATACTTTTTACGCACCCGCCGGGATAGCTTAGCGGCTGAGGTCGGCTCTGCTAAGCTCTTGATCGCTGGCTGAATTACGGACCACGTGGCAGCATTTCGATGAGCTTAAAATACAAAATCATTCCTGCATTTAGAATTAGGTGCATGTGAACCATAGCTAATCTAAATTATTCCACTAGTGTCCCACACTACGTAGTATCTCAGAATTGCATCCTCGTTTTATCCTGGTTTGTTTCCTGGTTTTATCGTTTTATCCTGGTTTGTCGGCTTCTCTTGGCGTAACACTCCATGTGTAGCATATTGAGGCCACGCTCACGCTAACGAGAAGTTTTTTTTTTCTCTTGTTCTTCGATTGAGTGCATTGATGATCACCACTTATCAAGATCAGCAGATAAAAAACAACTATAGTGCACTTTCCGTAATGCAAGAAACACCACGGATAAAATTTTTAAAATGTGGCAGAAAGCGTGAAACAGAAAGTGAGAGAAAGAGAAAAGGTAGGAAGAAAAAAAGAAAGTGAAAGAAACAGAGATACGTGAAGAAATGAAGAGATGAAGAAAGTGAAAACAGAAAAAGACAAAAGGTAAGAAAAAAGACGTAAAGAAGGAAAAAAACCCCAAATAAAAAAAAACTGCACGCCCAAATCCGCTCTTCCTTCAGGCTTCCCTAGGGCGAAGCTGCTTAATTTTTTTTTGTAACTGTTTCTTAGTAAACGGTATGCAGAGTACGTATAACATTTACAGACCAATCAATACAACGCTCGAACCAATGCAAGCAGGATTTATTCATAATTTGCCTCTTTTTTAGCAGTGTAGGAGATAAGTTGCATCCCGCTTTTAGCCGTAACTGAGATCTTCAGCCCACTATAGGGCTGCCGCACTTTCTGAAGACGAATGATTTTTACCAACGCTGTTGATTGTACCATGAGCGGAGTCTCCATACGCATCAATTTTATTCTTTTTCTGTTTTCTTTTTTTTAATGCCTTGAAGTTTTTGGAAAGTATCCCAGAGATTATTGTGGTCAGCTTGACTCAAATGTTTGTGTTTCGTAAAGTAAAACGCCCGTAGTTCTATCCGCAACATCACTCAAATTGGGTTATATGCAGGACTATTGTTACTACCTTAGCAGGTTTGTTAGTAGCTGATCTGCTCTCTAAGCAGTGAAATGTTAAGCGGTACGAGAACGTCCTTTGTACAACAAATACACGTCGTAAGGAGCACAGTTCCTTTAATGAATCAAACGCTTTTAGGCCACCATTTTAGTGCTGCTTAAAGGGGGGGGGGGGTTACTTCTTCACTCTGCGACCAGTAAAGTACCCTAAGTTATTGCATTATTCCCAGGATCGGCCCATTTGCCACCACCTCTACAGGAAGTGTCACAGCGAAGTACGACGAACACGGAGATAGTCTAATGAGCGTTACGTAGGTCATGTGCTCGGAATCACCACGTCTAGTTATTTTGCCTGGCAGGAAAGTTTTCGCAATTGTTGAGAACGTTTTAATGCGGAAGAATTATGTACCCCGTGAGACGGAAAATGCGGCGTCCCAATGGCGCTAACCTCCGATGGTAACACCACCAAAGTGACAAAGTGATGACGTGACGTTTCAACGTCATTTAACACCGACCTGGCACACAGCCCACGTTCAAAACCAAGGGTCCCACACATTAAGTTGGCTTGTTACAGCCTCCCTCAAACTTTCAGTGGCCCACTACCGAAGTTGACTTGGCCCCATTTGAAATTTAGTAGACCTACGTTAGAAAGCAATTTGACCCACACAAAATTGACTTCACCCATCTTCTACAATTGTGTAGCCGACTTTCTAAATCAAGTTTGCCCTATTTGCGCACGTGATTACGTCATGCTAAATAGTCACGTTCCTATGTAGGAACCTTAGGTTGTAATGTCGTATGTGGTTATGTGACTATGTCACGCGAGACGGACTTCTAAATATATGGAAGTCGACCCAGTACACACCTCCGGATAACACGATGCTTTAGTATTCAATGCATGCAAAGAGCATCAAGTCTTTCCATAAATTTTTGAAACAAAACAAAAGCTGAGGGGAAGATGAAGACAAAAAATTGCCGCGCAGAGAAGGCCGCTGGTCGCAACGTTACGACAAAAGCACTTCAGCCAGTAGAGCTCTTACAAAGGAAGTCATCTTGCCGAACGTCAAGTTAAGTTACATACCCTGTTAACGATTTTCCATGGCGTAACTTATTCCAAGATATGATCACCTCAACAGTCTAAATAGGTAGCAATATGTAACAATAAGTAATGACGCGTGCACGTATTATGCACAAGTTTAGAGCTGACGAATGGCCAACCAGATTGTTGGAAATATCTCTTTGTATATTATCTAATATAGCACGGACTCGGGTGAAGCTCATACATAGCTCAAGCAACGAATCCTCTGTGCTGCGAGGACCACGTGTGCATTGACCACATAAAGCGAAAAATCTAAACGGCGAGATTCAAAGGGCTTGTTGACTATTTCCGCAGGAATAATAGTCTATCGAGTTCAAGCGAAAAAAGAAGAATATGCAGTACTTAACCCTCGAGAGAATACCTTTATTCAAAGGATTTTACTCGTGGCTGACAGTATCCAACACAGTTTATAGTTCTGCAGAACTCTACCAGATGGGCCGGCCAATTTGGTTGTGTAAGCTGACCATTGTGATGATGGTTGTGACGACAGCACCATGGGGACGACAACAACGCCGCGAGGGATGGAGTACGGTTGCCAAGAGAAAATGCGTTAAAAACTCTAATAATTTTCGTTACTGCACGACACTTTTAGAACTTTTTTCACACGATGGTAAAATTATTCATCTGGTTATAGTGGTTGTTCTGGTGTCTATATATTACCTTTTGTCAATAGCGACGATAACACGACTACTACTACGAGTATATTATCATAAAACTAGAGTATTAGAAAATAAATAAAATGATAAAAACAACAGAGGAGGAAGAATTGAACGAAGGAAAGTTTCGTCGGTATTCCATCCCGCGAAAGTGGACGCAGTACAGCAAAACCAGTAGCCAAGCATTCAGACTACTTCTGCTAATGTTAGATAACCAAAACCACAACTGCTGATATAAGAGCATTTGTATTGTTGCTTTCGAGTAATTGCACCTAATAATTGCTTGTGGTCGCTGTGGTATTCCGCCGAGGTTCGTGTATACTGCACTGACCAACTTCGACACGGTTTCGGCTAGTACCTAATCCAGACACGAAATGTACCTCGTGGTTCGTTGCGGTCGGTCATTTTTGTAACCAGTGGCACATATAGATATACCTGCAATCCCCAGGCCTGGAAGGTTAGGGTGGATGGGGAGGGTCTTTTTTTTTTAGCGTTAAAGTTTCGTTTCGAGGAAATTGTGGTGTCGACATCGCTGACGTTGGCTGTGAGCGAAAATCCAGGATGGGTGGAAATAAATAGCTAATGAAATTCTGACTGAAATGAAATTCTGAATGAAATTTCCTCTCTGTATAGAGAGGAAAAAATATAGATGCTCAGTGAAACTTGGTTTGTCACGAACAAAAGTTCATCATGAAACGGAATGCTCTTTCTTCGTCGACTAATTCTTATTCGCTACCCGAACACCTGCGCTGATTTGTCCAATGGGGGATACAATAGTACAGTCGGCTGCCAGCTGAAGTTGTAAAGAAAGAAAAATAAAAATAAAAAGAAACAAGGAAGGCCGCCCAGCACCGCACTTTTTTCGGCACTGGCACCACTGATGCTGAGCTGCCTTATATCTTTATTTCTAATTTATTATTATTGATATAAATATGCCACACAACGACGTCCACCTATACGCCTAATTAGCCAGCTGCCATTAAAACGTTTTGCAAGGCACTGTTTATTCCGGTAATGAATCAATAAGCAGTTAGCCATCAAAGAAAACAAAAAAGAAAAGAAAGAAAGAAGTGAAGAAAGAAAACCCCAAGAACCCACACCCATAGGCCAACGCGAATTAAAAAAAATGGATGATGCTGGATGTTTTGCATGACATTCCTGAATAAACTGCTATTGCGGCAAAAATTACAGCAGTTTAAGCAGCCAAGAGTGTTTACTGAAGAGCAGTAAACCTATCTGAGCATGTTACTTTAGAGCTATGCCTTCGCAAAAAGGTTCGGGGGCGACAACATGTCGTGGTCTCAGCTCCAGCATTTACGCGTTGCCCGAGCATAAACGCGAGGCCTACGAGGTAGTGTTGCTGTATCGGAGTGCGAAGCGAATCTGTATGACTCCAAATGGCGCTCTCCGGTGTAACCACAGAGGACACTTCGTCTGGGCATCATCTCGCTGAGATAGACTTAGAAGAATACCTCGTTGTCAGCGCGCACTCGCACTTCGTCTGCGCAACTGCGCATAGACTGGCAGGTCAGGAAGCAGCGCCTGCAGCGGCAGAAGCAAAAAAAAAAAAGGTTAGGATGGCCGTCTGCCGCCGCGCCCGAGCCGTCAATCAGAGGAGTGGAAAAGTGCTCGGTCTCTGTCACACCGCCGACGCGTCCGCTCGCCTGGCATCTTGCCTCGTACGGCCGTTGCGCGCCTGTCTTTCGTCCTAAACCAAACACGCCCGCATTGGCGATGTTCTAGGGGCCGGCTCTGTTGCTTGCAGGCTCGTGTTTATGCGCGCGTGTAACTTCTCCAAATTAAAGAAGCTTACGTTGGCACGAGAAACGTTAACAGAGCGATGTCTCTGCGCTTCCCCGCACGTCCAATTCGATGTCTTTGGCGATGCACGTACACAGCTCGCAGGGGGGGGGGGGGGGGGGGGGCAGCACGTATTTGAATAAACAGCCAGCCACGCAGACGCGTGCCGTTACGCCAGTTCACGAGGATACGGGTGCTCGTTTGCCCGAAAACAAAAAACTGTGCCAATGGCTTTTCTACCGTTTGTTGCCATACGCTCGGCTGCCAGCTGAAGTCGTAAATTGCGCCCGTGTGCTGCGAAAGACGTGAGCCTGCGAAGGCTCGCTAGGTGGCAAAATACAGCAGTAAAACCATTGAGTGAGTCCAGAAAAAAAATTCTAACTATTTAAGACATTTAAGACCTTTGCTTCTCCAGAAATGACCCTGTATTTTTCCTCTCATGCTGTTGGGTTATTATCAACGCCATCACTTCACAGCCGATTAAATAGCGTGCATCGGCTGTTTTTCTTGAGCTCATTCACGGTGTTATAACTTGCCCTGGAGCGCTCCTCTGTATTATATTCAAAATCAGCGTAAGATAACGAGACAGCACAGACCACTTTACGCGTACCCACCTGCCTCTGCAAACACTTAACCATCCACAGAATAGGAAGTCTTTATACGGCCTGTTTTACAGATCGCGATGTTTCTTTTTAGCTCACAGTTACTGTTTTTCTCCAAGTTATGTGCTGTTTTAAAATAGTGTTTCATATTGTTATATCGTTTTATCGTTTGCCTTTTAGATTACATTGCATATTGTTGTTTGCGTTTTCACTTAAGACTTCTCTTGGGTAATTATCGTGTTATGTGTTCTTATATTCCCTCTGTTCATTTGAATGTGTGTCTATATTTTCGCTCCTGTTTATACGTGTTTTCTCCTCTATACTGTCTTTATTTTATTGTTCATTAATATTTTTTTGTGCCTCAACACAAATACTATATTGTCTCAGACACGCTTATTATTATTATTATTATTATTATTATTATTATTATTATTATTATTATTATTATTATTATTATTATTATTATTATTATTATTATTATTATTATTATTATTATTATTATTATTATTATTATTATTATTATTATTATTATTATTATTATTATTATTATTATTAGATATCCCATTGGCGACCTTCGCAGAGAAATTGACGCGGGCGGAAGTCAGCTGTACCTGCCTATACAGTTTTCTTTTAAAACTATTCCCTGCGTGCGTGGCATGCGTGTCCTGCTTGGCCGACAGCCAAGCAAGCGTAACACATGCAGACGAAAAGTCGTTAGCCTGAGAGCAGGCGCTTAATTACTGCAATTACGTGGAGCTCCGAATCAGTCATAGTCTACATGCTATCGGGTTCTGTGCACGGTGTCGCCAGCTGATAACGTCGCCACCAAATTAGCCGCCAATCGGTCAGACACACAGCGCCACACTAGATCGATACGAACTGGTGATCCGTTCCAATGGGATTGTGGCAATCTTTTCCCCCATCGTTCACCTTACTTTGCGGTTGCTCTCGCATACTTAATCTCCTATTCGCTTACTAATGGGTTCGCCATCAGAGAATGATATATATTTTTTTTTTGCCTGATTATGTCCTCGCATTGATGTATACATAAAAAGGGGCCACCTGTTTTTGAAATGGTGTCGTATTGAATTCCGTTTAGTGTAGTGGCCGACCGTTTCGCAAACTAAATGATCGTTCTTTTCATCCTCTGGCGATCAAACATGCGCATCTCAGCCTGAGCAGGATATGTTGCGAGTGTTTGTCGGTGTTAGTACACGTCGTATTTACGCAACATATTTTGAGTGGATTAGCCTATACCTCATGAGTAGTCATCTCACGCTCTTTGCTCATGGCTCGTTTCGTCGGGGCAATGATACTTTGGCTTGTCCACGTATTGCCTGCCCTCAATGGCTTCCATCAATATTGATACGACTGAGCTTCGACAATTAATCAATGTGCAGTGCTGTATTTTTTTTTTTGGCGCTCAGATCAGTACACTAAAAAAAATATGTCATGTGCGCAGCTAGGACATAAAAGCACACGTTGCAGTAATCGGTGTGTGTCCTTTTGCGTTAATATGTATAGATCTGTTTCGCATGTATACTGCAGTCAAAGCAACGCTAATTTTATCAGCTCGCCAGGTTGGAACTGTCACGTTCAATTATACCTTTCAACAAATTGGCAAACACTGTACTCAAAGACATATCTTTGACGCGGGTAGCGAATGTACAAAGTGAGCAGTGCGCAGTAACTCGCACGATATCACAGTCACCTCCAACTACCTTCCTGTATACCTGTTCCTCCAATGTTTTTCGACCGTGGTTGTGAAGAGCAACAGCCAAGATACGCGTTCTCCAAGCGGAACTATCATTATGCATCTTCATTTAGCATAACCTTCTTGTTCGGCTTCTGCGGCTGTTTGCACGAAGTGCTCTTTGCCCTTCACCTACCTTATTTAATATGGTCGCTGTGATTGGCTAGGCAGTATGTGCTATTGTAAGCTGCTATTAACGTAAGAACATGTTTTTCATTTTAGCTTATAGGTCACAATGTATTATTTCATTGTAGTCTAGGCTACAATGTACACTAGATCACGACGTGCTCTCCGAATTATAGGGTGTCGTTCATAGTACTTCGACTTGCCTTTGGCGTTAACTTTTGTGTTGGAATGCAATGAAAGGCTGTAAACAATCATGATTATCGCTTACTTGCTTTGGTTCTGACTTGTTTCGTGGAGCAGCATAGCTCACACCAATGGCGTAATTTCATTTTTTAATGTAGTATTTAGCTACATGTTTTAGACACTGGCACTTTGATTGACACGGTAGCTTTTTTTATGACTGAGTTACGTGCTGCGATCATGTTTGAAATTTCTTCATAAGAATCCGTGAGCTTTATTACGCTCTCACATATAGTTAGGGCATACACACGGAAATTCGAGATGATGAATACTGCATTCAATTATTTTTTTCCAGGTGCCATCAGCAAATATTGGTATGAACTGTAACTTTGCTCCTGAGATGCCATTAGTGACCGCAAAATTGAATACAAGACGAAAAGCTCACATGATGTAAATGTAAAAATGATCGACTGCGGTAGAACAATGCAAGCCGTTGTGTCAATTTAGAGACGTGTGGATATCGATTTATGCGCAGTGTCCCTTGTCGATCCTTTCAGTCTAAGCCTGGAATCTTCGTCAACACGTGGATGATCTCCTTGAGAACGATATTCACGTCAATCCTTATCTGTTACAGCGAAAGCTATTGTGATAGCACAACAATAGCCGCAGTTTTCGGCCGCCGCCGACACCGCCGGTGTCCGTAACTGCTATAAGAGATAAGAAAACTTGGCTGATCTCATAAACTGCGGAATCCCTAATATGTGAAACATGCATCACAAAGTTTACTCTTTGGCACTTTTCAAAATGAACAAGAGGTTAATAGGTGGGTAAAACTAGTACCATTAAAAAAAGGTGCGTAAAAGTAGTACGCATTCAGGTATTGAAAACATGCAAATTTTTAAACTCATTGCTCATAGTTGCCTAACGACACCACCACTATAGTGAGCGCTACCAGCACCAGCTGTCGGCTGAAATGTTCTTCTTGTATTAGGCCGTGATGTTTTTAAAGCGAAGTGCAATGCTGAGCCATATACTTTCTTCCTATTTTTTGATTTAAGGCAACTGGTACGAGTTGGATCGATGACAAGAGCTGTAGTTGGGTGCACATTGTGGGCGAAAACCTGCTACACTGTCGTCTAATCACACGCAAATTTTGTTAGCGCATTCCTCCAGATACGAGCAACGCTTCAGTATAGCTTGCTTAGTCATATATATAAACACAACTGTGATGTTTTATAGACTGATATAAAAGTGGAGTCAGACTGCAACGACAACTGAAATTAACTCGTCATTACGGCAGTGCCGTAGGTTTATTATTTTAACGTTTCTTGATTTATTACAAAAGTTATAGAAAGCCAAAACTACGACCAGAATTGAAGGTGTCCCGACTTGTTGTGTTTTTTGAAAGCAGTTTAAATACCTGGCATGGCTCTATGTTGGAATAGCTGATTTCCCCGCGGGATGCTTGGGTTCAATTCCTGCTGAGATCCTAATTTTTTTTTTCTCTGTAATCACTGGGTCGACGTTGCTGACGACAGTTGCTCTCAATGTTCTCACTTTTAAGTTGCCAATGTGCGTCTTCGTCGTTCCGGGTAGGTGTAAACTGTCTATCTCCTGTGGCGCATAAGGAATGCTATTCATTCAAAAATATCTAGGAGGAAGTGTGGGTGGAACGTGGGCCCTTATTACGGCAGGCCAGTGTTCTACCACAGAGCCATGCTGGTTCTCTGAATTCTTTGAAAAAATACCCTACATACAGGTGTTTTGTCCGGAAGGAATCGCTAACATGTGTAATGCAGCGTTGTAGAAAAGTGAAAAAACAAGCAGGCGTCACACAATACGAATTGTGTAACGAGTGGGTCATTGAATGCTTCCAATCCTATTACAAAAGGTTAAGCCGAAATGCTCGATCGTCATCAGCCACTGTGTCAGAAAAGTGCATATGATATCTTGCAACTGCGTAGTGGGTAAATCGCTCCTCCGCACAATAACGAATAATCGTGTAGTTGGTGCTTCCCAACTTCCCAAGAAATATCATTTATGGCGTAGTGGGTACCTTCAAAGCGTACTTGTTTAAATAGTTAAATAGTTTAAAACTGGTTCTAAAATGCCGCTCTTGCAACTTTCGCTGTGACTGCCTAGAGGCGTGCAGACTCTTTGTTTGTTTCTTTCTTTTTCTTTTTATCTATATATCCACCAATCTATCTTTGAGTTGGTGGGGAGGTATATATATATATATATATATATATATATATATATATATATATATATATATATATATATATATATATATATATATATATATATATATATATATACATAAGAATAGAGTGACAGCATAAGAAGTTCATGAAAGCAGGGCAGTATGTGCACGTGCACGTGTTCGTCATTGTATGTGCATTGCGTCTTCCTAGGCTAATGTGGCGTAGCCAGAAAACTGTCCATCGCTCGCATTATTTCCTCTGCACTGCAGTGCACTACACTGCAAAAATAAATAATCAGATCACGCAGCTCCGCCTCAGCAGATGTGGCAGATAGCCCTCGCGAGCCAGGCACCGAGCACAAAACAGTATGAGGACCTGCGTCTAGGGAACGAGCAATTACCAGATTGAAAGTTTGTACGAGCTTGCAGCAGTGGAGTAGCTTTGTAACTGTAACCTGTTGTGATCAGCTATATATCTTGTACAATCCTAAGGTTGTGCGTTCAAAAACGCATATATAAGGACTGCAACTTGAAATGCTCATTGTCATCTGCCAAGGCGCTACTGAGCCATTGTGCTCAGTAGCGCCTTGGCAGATGCTCATTGTCATCTGCCAAGGCGCTACTGAGCCATTGTGTGAATAGGAGTGCTGAGCCTGCTTGCATGTGTTCCCCACACATGCAAGCAGGCTCAGCACTCCTATTCGATATCACTAAGAAATCTTCACAGCTGTTGAGCTTACGTGCGAGCCTTATTTTCCGATGGGCGTAAAATGACAGCACAGCAGCCTACACCGAGAGTGTTAGTACGTGGTTGTCAGTAAACGGGCCCTTCTGCCTTGTTCCTTTTTCTTCAATATACTTTTTTCCGAGACACATTCGGTGAACAGTGCGTAACTGATAACCCCGTAAACCTCCTTTGAGCTTGCCTGCGTTGCAATTCCTTCTATGGCAGCCCCAAGCATTTTCTTAGACCGCCTTCAGTTGCGATTAGCATAATCTTTCTTTTCCCGTGATTCCACACAGAGAACTGCTACTATATCGCGGGAGGGACGAGAATAAAGTGGCCCTCCGCGTCGTGCGCAGGTGGAGAAGGACGTGACCCCGGATGTATATGCAAGAGTGGTTTCCAACGTCATCGGCAACCGTTTCGTTATATAAAGAGTTGCAACACTGGACTTTTTTGTTGTTGTTGACGTTTAACGATGCTGGTGTAGCTTCCCGCGTTTATGTGCGCACGTGGTTGCTCATGCAACATGATTCAGGAGTACGGTGTTTCTATATTTCATTTTTTTCTGGCCAGGTTTCTTATGACAGGACCACAGTTGCGCCACTGATCAGGCACGAAATACATTTATAAATGAATATAAACGTTGCTGTTGGTCCGCTGATTACATTCGTGTTCCACACTGCCGGAAGAAATGTTCGTCGCTTTACGAGCCCTTGCGGGCTGGGCGGCAATTAATTACGGGATCGTTTGCTAGAGGGCCAATAGTACCAGAATAGGCACCATGGCCTTGTTGTCGGTAGCGAGCAACCGCCATCGTTATGGCTAATGCAGTTTGTATGAGTGCCCCAGAGCGTTCATTACGCCCCGACGAGCATTTTGTAGCGTGCGCCACAAGACTTCACGTGCGGACGCCATTTATTCCGCATGGCTTCGGCACAACCACTTAAAGCGTATACCCGAGAACACTCATTTTCTTGTCTACTAATTCGTAATGGATCAGTGTTCTTCCCTTTATCGTCTTGGCAGGACAACTATTGAAGTCTTACCGGTGGCTGTATTCAGCAGAGTTGGCAGCATCAAGGTTCCTTACGTAAGCATACAAGGATGGGTGCCTTATCTCGCAACGTTTTACACATATTGACCTTCGATTTCTACACTAATGAAGACTCGCAACATCTTTATTAACAGCCTCATCCGAAGTCACGTGTTTAGCGGAATACATATAAAACCTGAAGAAGGACTTGCTACAACAAAAGAAAAAAAAAAAAACTCAGCACCGATCTTCATTCTTCTTTCGGCACGTCCTGAAATTTGTCTTATTCATCATCATAATAAAGGCTGCATACCCGTGGACTCTTTTTGGTTTATTGGCCTCACCCCTCGTCCCTTTATTTAACCCTATGTCGTGTTGAGTGCGATTACTGTATTTCTCACAGTTCAAAACACTGTAGCCACTGGGATTGCTTTTGAGCTGTATTTTGAGTTACAATTTCAACATTAGTGAAACTTGTAGCTATTCATGGGCACTGAAAAAAAAAAGAGTGAATACAATTCAACTGACCCGAACTACCAGGTCGCTGCCACCTCCACTCATACGATGGTTGAACGTTTATACTTTCATAATTAGACGTTTTTCAAACATTTACATTATTGAGGAGTGTTGCGTAGGTTCTTTCTTTCTATGTTATGTGTGTTCAATAACATGACACAGCACAAGTGTGAAAACATGAGTGTTGTGTGCAGCCCTTACGTACAATTACAACACAACATTGTTGTTTATTGTTTGAAACAAGATTTATTGTTTGAAGTAATACTTTCTGCCTGGCGCGTAAAGCCTTCTATCATCGCCGAATGCGCTCCCTATCAAGGATGCACGCCGCGTAGAAGCGGTGACACAGGAAAGCGGGTCGGCGTACCGCACGACGATCTGCGGGGGCGGACAGGATCGCGGTACACGCCACAGCAGAAACAAGCTGCCGCCGAGACCGAGCGAGCGAGACAGACGCGGAGCGAGGTGACGGACGGGAGACAAAGACGACGTGCCGCACGGAATGATGGATACGACTCGGGCCTTTTTGAGCGGCAGCGGGAGCTGTTGACGTACTTGACGGCCCGAAACCCGTCACGGGAGGGGAGACAGAAGTGGAAAAGAAAGCGGAGCTGCGAAGGAGAAAAACGCGGCGTGTTCCCTCGTGGTGAACCACCGCCGCGCTCCGTGTCTTCCATATGTCGCTCAGGGCGCCCCGCTTGCGTACCGCTGCCGTGTTCCGTCCGACCGATTCCCTGCTTCTTTTCTCTTCATTTAGTCGGCTTGTTCAATTTGTTCTTTTCTCGACAAAGCCGAGCTGCGCTGTGGCGGCGGGCGCAGCCACTCGTAGTCGCTTTTGTTTCCACTGTTTGCTCTTCGTTATTACGACGGCGGCGCGTCTCCGCTCTGTTGTCTTTACGCAAGCAAGCCGGGACGCGCGAGGAGGAGAAGACAAGCTGTGCGGGTGACTGAAACGGAGGAAGTCGGAGAAACGCGAAATGATGAATGAACCTGCGTCGTCTCGACGCGGGCTGTGCTCTGGGAGCAAGATGGAAAGCAAAGGGGCTCCCGCAAATCGCGGAGACAAAAGGAATACGCTGTCGTCCGTTAGACGTGCGATGACCGCTTCGGCGCGACAGTGATTGATGGTTCCGTGTAACTCGCTCCTCTGCTCCTTTCCCCACGCTAGCCCTCCTCGTCATGGCTTATAATAGTCTACAGCGCCGTTCCGCCCACCCCGCCTCCCATCCTTTGCCCCCACGTCATTCCGAGCAAACGCGTTTCTTCATGTATGTACACCTTTGTTTGTTCCCTTCCTCCCTCGCCTACTCCGCCTCTGCTTTTCCCGTTCGCCTTTGTCTCGTAGCTTCAAGAATAACTGTCATCTTTCAGCGCTCTCTCTCTATTCAGGGATTTGTGTACCCGAGACGCTTCGTGAGGAGAATACGCGTGCAGATGTTCGAGCGAGTACGCGTAGTCGGTTGTGCAAGCAACCGCGTGAGAACACTGATTCGCAAGAGGTCGGTAATGCTCGGAAGAGAAGTCGAGTGGTGATAGAAGACAGTGATGGACACATAACGAGGCCGTTGCGAGTGTCCTGGTGCTAACCGCTGTACGGCTTTCGTTGAAGAGTTTATAATATTGAGTGACGCTGAAACATTTGGCGTACCGTTTATGTTGTTTAATTGTGCGACGTTATGTACGTGAGGCACAAAAAAAACAATTATTAACTTTTTTTGTTTTTGTTCTCGTTTTTATTTTAGGCGCGAAGCTCCTGAAGGCATGGATCTGTCCATTCCTTGTATGTTTGTACGTGACCACATATAGTTCCACCTTTGCCAACTGCCCACTACTTCGTCCTTGCAGACATCCCACTACGGCCCATAACATATCCACCACTTCACCGACCATAAAGCAAATACTCTTGAGAAGTTACCAATATGAAATGCAAGCTGATCGTATACTTGTATCCAGGTGCGCGTTAAAGTACCATAGATTGTCCCACTGTGTCCATCCCTTGTCTTTACGTGACCGCCTATAGTTCCACCTTTGCAAACTGCCTATTTCGTCCTTGCAAACATCCTACCACGCCCCATAACCGATACATCACTTTACCGACCATAAAGCAGTTATCCAAGACCGAACTGTGTAACACTGCACGCATATCCCAGCTCAAGCTGCGATATATGTACGGTCAGTCAGAAAGAGTAAACAAATAAATATTAGAGCAGCAAGCCCGAGAGGCGACGAAGAGGCAAGACCTCGACGTTCCGACGTGGGAGGTCTATAGCCCAGCCACCTCAAATGCTGCTTTCAATACACGTTTATTCATCCTCCTCTTCGGGAGCAGAAAAACAAGTTAATAAAACACACAAATAAAGGAATATGGCGGTAAATGTGACACTGCCTTGAAATACCATTTGAGCACAAGAAAATAGAAGAAATAAACAAACTAAAAGTGGATTTTCCAGTTCCAAGGCACTGAATAAACTGTACCAGACGACACACAGTACTTGGCCTGTTTTTTTTTTTTTTGTCCATAAAACGTTAAGAATGTCATGCCAGAAGCTATTAATTAGGTAAAACATAAATAAATATAAAACGCATCGGCTGAGACATCCGCATAAGCGTTAAGTTGCTGCTTCTCAATTTTACACCTGAATTTGCAAATGCGTCTCACACTGAGCAAAACATTCCATCTTCGGAGATTCAAGAGCTCATAGGTAATTGATTTTTCAGCGTGCGCTGCTTCGCATACTGGGCAGGCTCCAATGTTAAAGTTTAGCTCAGTTTCTGCAGCATGGGATTTTCGTGCAGCCTGCACATTTGATCAGTACGAGAAACTACTTATGCAGATATACTGTCGACTATAACCGAGTATTTGAGCATGCAAAATCGAAAAGGCTGCTGATTAATATGAATTCGTATACATACATCTATAGTAGTATTTTAAGTGCTAGAACGAAAGAAAGCATGTTTAATACATACTACTTTGAGGCTATAGCAACCCCAATCAATGCTACAAAATTGCATTCCATGAATCACTGTACTTACTTTAAACGGTCAGTCACTTGAATGCACAGGTGCGACAGAACAGGCAAGTAAATTGCTGGAGGCACTTTATGCCGCTATAGGAGCTGTTACATAAAAAAAAAAATTCGTCAGACATAATGCGAAGCATGTGGAGGTAAGGTGACCGTATTGCAATCTATTGATTGAGCGGCACGTCATAAAATGATGCTAAATATATGTACAAATATTGCATGCACAGACATATGTTTAAGAGTTGCAGATGTTTATATAACCAGTTGTTTGCACTTGCGCAACGATGCCAACTGGAACATGCCTATTAGCAACACCAGAAGCTGTTATGAAGTGCTGATGCTCACGAGGATGCTGGCCCTGGACACTGCTACATAAATCAACCTCAGCGAATGGCAACTAACCAAAATTGACGTTAACACGACGTGCCGGCTGTATCAAAGGAGTACATATGTAATGTTTATAAAATTGGGTAGGCAGCACTGCAACCAGAATTGACGTTTCACGAAGATTCGCGTCTATTTGAGATGTAGTTCCGAGATCTGGCGTAGCTCTGAGGTAAAATGCTCCATTGCCACGCAGAATGCTTGGGTTCGATTCCAGCTGGGACCCTGACATTTATTCTTTGCATTCGTCGGGCCGACGCTGCCGATGTCGGGTATTTTTTCACGCTCGCAAGTTAAAATTGCCTATGTGTGTTTTCGTCGTTCCTGGGTAAATACTAAGTGTCAATCACCTGTGGGACATAGCCGCATACCAGCGGCACATAACCGCCCGTGGGTATGTGCCACTGTCTGGCGGGAAGTGTATGACGACGTACACGACGGGATTTTGACATTATTCATGTCTCGACCAGCGCGTCATATTCGCCAAACCATCTTACCCCCCCATGCTAACTTTGGTTCACGCCAGGTTCATGAGGTGACCACGAGAGCACCCAAACGTAAGCGGCTAGATAAATAGTTACGCTCAAGATCGCCGAAATGTGCTAAGAAATGCTTCGCATTTAAAAAACCAGACCGGCGCGGAACGCACCGCACAGTGAAAACTTGAATAGCGGTCATTAAGAGCCTTTTCTAAACTCTCTTTAGGTTGCTACAAGCACACTGCTGGGTACCCACTACGTCAAAAATGATTATAAATTTTGTGTGCTAGTCCAGCATTCACTATCCCGTCCTTCGTCATTCTTTGGAGAATAGTGGTATCTGCCACGCACATGGTAGGAATATTGTGCAATTTTTTTATGCAGTGGCTGACGACGATGAAGAAATATGCCTGAAGTGGGTATGCACCACTGTTAATAGGTGATCAAAAACAAGTTTTATAATAGGTTGGAGCATTGGACGAGCCGATCGTTATGCAATTCGCATTGTGTGACACCTGGTTGTTCCTGTGATGTTCTAAAACGGTTTATAAGTCATATTAACGTGATTTATTTTGTGACATCAAGCCTGCCTAAGTCAAGTTTAGAAACGAGTTCCAAGCACTGGCGTAGCTCAGTGGTAGAATACTGGGCTGGCACGCAGGGGACCCCGGTCTTAATCGCAGTGTTTCATTGGTGTTTTTTTATTCACAGAGTTTTATTTTCGTTCGATACTGGATACGTACACTGGCGGCGGCGGACAACTGTGGCGCCGCGCATGACCCGTGTTCTGATCTCATAACAGCTTTCGCTGTAAAAATATATCCAGATTATGAAAATATGACGTGGGATCAGTGCAAGGATAACTCGCTAAGACCACTATCTTACAGAAAAAGTTAAGGTTCTGTTTACCCCACCCACGTTCATTTACATTCGAAGTGACATGCTGAAAATGTTAATAAGTGAATGTGTCAGCTACTGAAGCGCAAGCGACCGAAAATGTCAATGGTAACTGCAGACAAGAGACATGAGGTTGATTTTTTTAATCTACGCACTTTCGTTAACCGACAGAATCTATCACATAGGTAGCTGCCTATTTCTTTGATATATAAAAAAATAAATTTGTTTGAATGTTTTAAACATTACAATCTTTATACGTGTGCACAGAACCGTGTCTATCAATGTCCATGCAGTAATAACTTACCGGATGATTATGAGGAAGGAATTGCGACCTTTTGAAAGCCCTTTAGTGAACCTGTCACTCTTTCACCATGAATAATAAATCAAGCACAAGCGGCAAAGCTGATCTGGTGTTAGTTGCGTTTAACCACCCTTTGTAAGGAGTCCCAGTTTCGTAGCAAGAAGGAAGGAGTCAATTTGAAATCAACAAGTCGGAATGTTATACAAAGATAGCAGATGTCTCCTTTAGCATGGAACCTTGGCGTAGCTCAACAAATCGCATAAGGAAACGAGGCCGCTACACCGAATGAAGCGACCTTGGTGCTATCTATTGCCCCGACGCATTGTTTGCGGTGAGATCACAACACGTACACAACACGTGTGAGCAGTTTGCTGATCACCGTGGAGATGCGGCGCCCTTGTTCGCGGTCAACCACGCCGGCTAAATGTCCGCAAACCTCCCCTTTCTCTTTCAGGACCCCTCCATGCGCCTTTCTCGCGACGGAGACAGCTGGCACGCGTTTCTTTCCTGCTTGAGCGGCGATCGTAGGCAGCCTTCTCGATCTTTCCCTCACACAGAGAACATGAGACGCTGCGAGTGACATGATCACTTTTGAAATTTATGCAAAAAGACGTGGAAAATGCACCGTGAGCGCCCACTTAATTGATATCGCAGTAATACGAGAGTCCTGTCAAGATCAGACCTACTAATGGCAATGTAAATCAACGTACACGCAGCGTTCCTCGTGTTGCATTTGCGGGCGGAGGCGTCCTACCAGTATAAGCCGACCCATGAATGCTGTCCTCAGGGCTTAGTCCTTGTATAAGTGTTCCTGAAACACTTCCTTCAGAAAATGCGCTTAATGGTGAACTAGCGGAGCTTATTAGCTTTCATTTCATTTTCGTAGAACATAGCTTTGGTGCACTAACCAAGGATGATTTGGTTTTACCTGAAATCAAAGACCACTTACAGTTGCCCTTCGAACACGTATAATTATATACAGAAGCTCGTGCTTAGGCGTGCATAGTGTTTTGTTTTTCAAAGCAGTTGCCCAT
Source organism: Rhipicephalus microplus (assembly GCF_013339725.1). Lineage (NCBI taxonomy): Eukaryota > Metazoa > Arthropoda > Arachnida > Ixodida > Ixodidae > Rhipicephalus > Rhipicephalus microplus. The sequence goes on along the minus strand of NW_023613933.1, from coordinate 3,900,411 downwards.
TTATCATGAACCCTATAGCGTGACCTTTTGGAGAACTAAATATCGGAAGTGTGTTTCTACGAAGAGCCTCGATGTCTACCTTAAAGATTTCGACAAATATAGGTAGTCCGAAAATTGAGTCATGTCGTAGAGATCCGCCACGAGCAAAAAGCAGCCAAGTAGGCACACAGGGTAAAGCCATTTGATTTTGTTTTATTGCGTGTACATACATGCCTGAACGCTTTAACTTCTATTGCGATGAATTTCAAAGACTTTGTTAAAGTTATCAATAGCAGACAAACGCCACCATAGGCGTCTTTTATGCTAATTTACATGCCATATTATTGATACATGATTGTGACTAAGATAAATTACGACTACCACGCAAGTTTATTCACATGTATATAAAAAAAGAGACACTTGTGCAGTCTCCCGTTCTATTGCCTGCAAATGGGGCTTACAGTGGCTGTGAAAAACAATGTCGTACACGCACACAGGGTGAGTCAGGGTTATTTATTACTTGTGATGCTCCTCGGCACGAGTATAATGGCGGTACCTTCTGCCATGCTGAACGTGTCTCGGTAAACATGCATCACCCCTTCACCGTATGAACCATACTAAGAGTTGCACATATATGTAGAGACTGTGTCAGAGTGATATCCTCGCCTTTTTTTTTTGTTGAAAAATGACCACAATGCAGTCATATAGGGCTGTTTAGATTTTTTAGGACGGCCGGAAACCTATAAAGCAGCTTATGAGATGCTTACAGAAAACAAATCGTAGTAAATCGACTCGATTGGCGCGTTACTAGCAAAAGAACAGAACGCTCTTAACAAAAGTATATCGCCGCTGCGCCGGTGTATAGGAATTGTCAAATAAATGTTATTGCGGGATAAAAGTCGGCAATATATCTCTGGAATCGGCACTACCGGGGTAACAAACGCAACAGCGGGCGCAAGGGAGAAAATAAGGAGCCCGCGATTGTGGAAAAAGAAGGGTCGCAGGAGCACGGGGAGGGAAAGCACCTAGACCGAGCTATAGGGGCGAGAGTGAATCCTCCTTTCAAGCTCGATATCGCGCGCCTGAGACTCAGCAAGAGCCGCGCTGGCGAGCTCACCGCTGCCCGAACGGCGAAATCGAAACAGATTCCGCCGCGACGGGCCATCAGTCAGCATTACGGAGACCGCGTTACGTCTTTTCAGGCTGCGTTGGCCCGCGGCGGACGCCGCGGCTCGCGAAGTCCCACACTATCCTTCGGCCAAGCCCGGGCGCCTAGCGAGCGACATGTTTCGGCGGCAGTATCGCAGATCCACCCAAAAACGGCCGCTCAATCCCCGCCGAACACTCACGCCGCTACAGCTGGACAGCGGCCGGCTTTATCCGCGCAGTCCATTTTCCAGGCTCTCGAAGATTCGCCCTCCTCCGGGGCATTATCTCTCTCGCGAGAGAGACTTTGTAGCAGAGGGAGAAAACGAGAAGAACGAAGCCGCTGTCGAGCACTCGGCTGGCGGCAGCCACCACTGCACACGCGGATACTCTCACACTGGACGAGAAACAAGCGAGTAGTGGCAGCGCGAAGGAGCATCTCACGGAGAGGAACAGGCAATTGTACCAGATATTCAGCAATAATAGGTTAGTTAAATTACTAATAAATTAGTATCCAGAATTTTCAGAGGGAGAAAAAGATAGGTAGCCCCACCGCGGTGGTCTTGTGGCTAAGGTACTCGGCTGCTCACCCGCAGGTCACGGGATCGAATCCCGGCTGCGGCGGCAGTATTTCCGATGGAGGCGATAAAGTTGTGGGCCCATGTGCTCAGATTTCGGTGCACGTGAAAGAACCCCAGGTGGGCGAAATTTCCGCAGCCCTCCACTACGGCGTCTCTCATAATCATATGGTGGTTTTGGGATGTTCAACCCACATATCAATCAACCGAAAGAGATAGGTATTCCACAATACAGGTGTTAAGCATGATTACGCCCATTCTAATAACGAAAAATAAACGCAATCTCAATATGCTGCTATAGTGACGTTTCTCACTAGGCTTACATGTTGCTCCCATTCCACACATCAGCAATAACATGGGCCGGTTAATTTTAGTTAATGCGGGTCTCCTTATGAGAAGTTTTGCATAGTTTATCCGGCGGACAGGCAACAGTATACTGCTTCGAAATCAATATTCAGTTGTTGTTTTTTTTTTGCATTGAATGAAACTTTTTACCAGAAACGCATCATCATATATCAACATAGCAAGTGTCGTATAATTTTCACGACTGTGAGTATTGTGATTATTGGAACCCGGCATAGCGATTGCTCTGGCAAAATATTGATACAAAAAAAAAACTTCACAAGTTTTCAATGATTCCTTACACTTAGGAGTTGCGAAAGAAACTCAAAGCGCGAAAGCACATTTGTGCACGTAGCTTATTTTTGTTCTCTGGGGTTTGTATTGCAATGTCTGAGCGTGATAGAATGATGCGGCCTTTCCCAAGATACTTGCCGATAAAGGCAAGAGTGAGAAAGCTGCCTTGTGGTCACCTCAAACTGAGTGGATAAATGTTCAGTGCAATTTGGTATATATAATAAAACAACCTGGAACGGCACTGTAGTTCTATCTGCATATCGATGGCCTATATATCTATAAGATAGCGCCACGTGATAATTATAGCTCGCGTACAGCGTGTCATCTTATCAAAGTGCTGCAATGGCACTCATAACCTGAATTTTCGAAACCCCCAAATACGCAATCGGATACCAAAAATAACAATTGCCATAAGTTGCATTGGTGTTAGGCTTACGCATGTTCTTCGCTACAAATGGGGTCTCTTAAGTGGGCGAGGGTAGTGACATCGGTAATCTCTTTTGGTTGCTCTCCATATCAAAACGTATGCCCATGATACACGTAAAGTGAATAATCAAATCACAAATGTCATACAATGCGCCAGACAAGGATATCCTACGATAAGATTGCTTTCATTTCTTTTAAAAACATTTAACTAAATGTCCCGCCTTGTTGCCTATCAGTAAATGTTACAAATATTCAGTAAACTACGCGGTATGAATCTCATCACTCTAGAGAGAAATAATTAAAAGGAAAAGACAGGGAGGTTAACCTAGACGAACTGGTTTGCTACCCTGTATGGGGGTGGGGAAAAGGGTCAGAAAGAGGATAGCTATAGAGAGAAATAAAATAAATTAAAAAAAACAAAAAAAACACATGCGCACACATTCAGGGAGTTCCGATCACAGTCGTTTGGACAGGCCGGTTGAACGCAAGAAGCGCACGAGCGCCTTCACAGCCTTCTTCTGCGACATTAAGTCCTGTCGGCAGCGCAGGAGTCTTTCTTCCGAAAGAGGCTGATTGTCCAGTTCATCTAGTGTATTGCAGAGTGACTGTCTCTGCGAGCTGTATTGTGGGCATTCACACAGAATGTGCCAAGTTGTTTCATCACTGCCACAATGGTTGTATGCAGCAGTGTCAGCCATTCCTATGCGGAATGCGTACGCATTGGTAAATGCAACGCCCAACCATAATCTGCACAGCATAGTAGCGTCTCGTCGGCGTAATTCCGGAGGAATTCGAAGACTGAGAGTTGGGTCTAAAGTACCTAACCGTGCATGGAAAAAATGTGACTCGTTCCATTGTGACGTGGTGCGCTTGCGAGCAAGCATGCGGAGTTTCCGTGCAGCGTCAGTTCTGGAAAGCGGAATTCATAATTCATCGCTTTCAGTATGGGCAGAACGCGCAGCTCGATCAGCCAGTTCATTGCCAATTATTCCACAATGACTTAGCAGCCATTGAAAGGCTATTTCATGTCCTTCCTCAATGAATTGATGAGTCTTTTCTGCAATCTCAAATACCAGCTGTTCGTATGGAACATGCAGACTAAGACGCATCTGAAAGCTCCCTTGTAAAGGTGAGCGAATATTTGAAAATCTCAAATAACGAACCGAATCGCATTTTATTAGATTCATTTCTCTAATCTATTACTACATATTCGAAATGTCGAATATTTTTAATAGTTCTTGAGTAATCAGTCCCAACGAGAGAACCGTAGAACCACAGTGATTTGGAACAGCCGAAGGTAATTTCATTATATGAGAAGCTGTTTTACTCGCCGGTGTAACGCTGTCCCTCCGTACGAACGCGCTGCGCGCCGCAGGTGTTGGCGCGGTGTCAAGTAGGTCACACGCTGCTACGCGTTGATGTCACACTCCCCTTGCAGTGTGCGCTGACGTCACTCTCCTTCTCCTGCCACGTGCTCCCCGCGGCGCCCACAGCTGCTGCCTCGTTCATTCGCCCGAAAGGCCTCTACACCACCGACTCATCGGTTCACGCGCAATAAACCTCACGTGCGCCTAACGTACACGTTGAAACGTGTTGGTCGTGTCAGCTACAAGACCTACGCCAGCCATCGCTTCAAACAAATCTTCCAGCGCTCACTGCAGCACCAGCGTTAGCGCCGTTCAACCAGGGACGCTACCCGTGCGCAACGCTGCTTCTTCGTGTCCCATCAGGGTTGCCTTCGGGCAAATGGTCCAAGTTTTTTATTCTGTTGGCAATTATATGGACACTCTCGGTTTGATTTTGCCGCCGGCGTCAGCGTCGACATTGGCGGCGCCATCAGTCACCATATATGTATACGTATCTATATATGTGAAAACGCACGAAAGAAAAATAAACTATAGAAAGACTCCGGCGTGCGCAACCTGACCTTTCGTTCATGAGCGCGCGGCGTTAGTCACTGAGCCACGAAGGAGCACCTCTTTCAAAGTTGAAACAGCGAGTTGTTTATATCTACCTCAGAAGAAATAGCATGTTTTCACCATTACCAGTGAGCTGGCGCGATGAGCGCGATCAGCGCGAACGTCGGCGCCCAGCTCTTCGCTATGCACCGATGCGCGCTCATCTCCCACGCGTGCTTTGCTCCGTGGAAGGAAGAGGCCTTATCCGCGCACTTACCCTGTTTTGGAGAAGATTCGTGCGCATTCGGCTTTGATCGGAACGATTGCGTTTAGTAGCCGTGCGCACAAAGATCACTTCTCTCGCTGAGCAGGCCCTGTTTGCGAAAAGAGCGCGCTTTTAAAACACAGCAAAGTGACAACTGGGGCACCTGTTCGTTCGTACTCATATCTGAACCTATGATTAGGTTTCTTGCGTCAATTTTTTTTAAACAGCACGCTTAGTCTCGAGCTGTAAAAGTTGTTAGTTGGCTCTTGTCCTGTGTGTGTTGTTTTCGTGCGTCATTTGTGCGTGAGCAGCGTGCTGCAGGTTTCGATCTGCTTGACGTTGTCAGCGTAACATTGCAAGTTGTTGCTATCACCTTCATTGATTCGCCCTTGCTGTAAAATTGTGACTTTTTTAGTCATTAAATAACCCACGTGCATGCAGCGCAAGTTTTTATGAGATACTATTGATGTTACATTTAGCACCAGATGAACAAAACTTTTCAAAAAAAAAACTATAGTCCTACTCAATTTTTACCATGCTGCAGGTGTATAGCAACAATAAGTTTCTATCTTTATCTAGTGACAGCTAAAGGCGAGGACTACGATGGCATCTTGCTTTATGAATAACAGAAGCAGGTGTTGTGTTTTCGTAAATTGCTCTGCAGCTTTCAACACAGTTTAAATGCTTTTGGTGCCGATTCTTATATTGTGATGACAGGTTTGTCCGTTCCATTACATCTTCGGTTGTATTCGTGGTGCACGCTTTAAATTACTCAGTCGCTATGTCTCAGTTTTTCTAAAGCGGACAGTCAAATATTACTTTGATCACTGTAGTAACCACCATATTTCACCTCGCAGGCAACAAGTCATTCGAAGACTTTTTGTTGCTGTGTACGAGCTTGCCTCAATTTTTATAGTGATATTTGGAGTCGTTTATTGTAACGTTAATGCTCTCTGGTGAAGGTTTCGTTCAATTGGATTGTTGTGCAGTTCTAAGGCTGCTTGTATATGGTTGTCTTACTATTCGAACACTACTCGTAGAGTATTCAATTAGTATTCATATTTGATTCGGGGTCATCAATATCCTATTTGTATACCATTTTGTTCCAAAATTCACTATTCGCACACTCCTGCTCCTACGTTTCTGTAGGATGTTCTACTCGCCGAATAATGAATGACTAAGTTAGCGACTTACACCGGTGGTAATCAGCGTGCGGTAGTGATTAGGGCTCAAAACTATCAAACAAAATTCACATAACGCTGCCTTTTTATAAGAAAACTACTGATTCGAATCACTTCCAAATTTATATGTTAAATTATCAAGAATATGTGAACCTCGTTATTTTGGATGACCGATTGAAGTCGTAGTCAGGGCACATAAATTGGAATAGACATGTTCCGCGCCAAGTTGCTCTGTTTTATGCTTTTGTTTTATTGTTCTTGGAACATTAGAGTTTCGCAATAATAAATCGCCTCTCAGAGAGCCCAACCATCAATTTACCCACCAATTAAGAGGGCGCCGATCTTCACAAATTGGGCGAACTCAGTTGCAAGCTCTTCCTGGAACTTTCCATGGTTGTTGTTCGTATTTAGTACAAAATATTCAATGAGAAGTTAGCCGGGTTTTCACAAACATTTCTTAGGGCAGCATCAAAAAAGAGAAAGAGAGAGTTAGTATGAAAAAAGGCAGGGAGGTTAACCAGAAAGAAAGGGTCTGGTTTGCTACCCTGCCCTGGAAAGGGGAAATGGGAGACAGAAAAGTAAGGAAAAGGGAATGAGAGAAAGAGAGCGGGACGTAAACACCCAAACACACTAAAACGTCACAAATGTTCGATGAGGCGGTTCGATGGCAGAAACTTCAGGAAGGCCTTCGTCGCTTTCTGGCGTAAAGCTCGATGTTTCCGGTATTCCAAAATTAATTTTTCGGAAAGCGGCTGGTTGTCTAGGCGTGCAAACACTGCTGACAGAAACTATGTCTGACAGTTGTACTTCCTCTTTCTTCTTATGTGGTTCTTAAAGGGAAAAGAAGAGAAAAGTGAGTCCTGTGACTGTCTGCATCAGAGTGCGACACCTGAACAGTAGCCCACAAGGGATAGGGGTAAGGAGGGATTAAACAGATAGAATTAAAAGGTATATATAGAGAGAAGAAGGAGAGAGCGAGGCGCAGGGACAGTGAGCGCTGGAAGTAAAGGGATGATAGGAAAGATCGACATGGCCGCAGGAGTCCGAGGATGAGGCACCACTCGACGAGAGCTCTTGTCGGTGACAGGAGATGGCGTAGGGCGAGTCCAGTCGGCCTGAGCTGCACTGTCGTCGGAGATCGGCGTCAGGAGATGGCGTAGGGCGAGCCCAGTCGGCTAGAGCTGCGATGTCGTCGGAGATCACGAGGGCACAACCGGTCGGCATGAAGTCCAGCGAGCGAGTGCCGAGTTGTACTGAGGGCACTGACACAATATATGTTTGATCGTTTCGTCAGCGCCGCAATGACCACACACAGCACTCTCTGCCCATCCGATGCGGCAAGCGAAGGCGTTCGTAAAAGACACCCCGAGCCACACGCGACAGAGAACGGACATCGTGCACGAGCGTATTAATCCTTGCTGCTGCGCCACTTCTTCACAGTGAAATGGAATCCATCATGCCATTTTCGTGAGCGTTCTTTGCTGCAGCGTCGACATGCTCGTTATGGACGATTCCGCAGTGGCCTGCTAACCATTGAAAAGTTACATTGTGTCCTTTCTGCAGTACTTGCTGATACGATTGTCTTGTTTCCAGCACGAATTGGTCTTGACGGCCACGACGTAGCGCAGTTAGAATACAATATAGAGCTGGTTTCGAATAGGTGAAAATGCACCATTTTAGAGGTGCTTCTTAATCAATCCTGCACAGTGCACAGCGGAGGGCTGCGAGCTCTGCGGCTGTCAATGTTGTTTTGTGAGACGTTCTAAACTGGATGATTTCGGCTTTTTCTTGGAAGGCCACAGCTCCTGCGGATCCCTAAAATTTGTTGAACCCTTCTTATAAAGTTTAACGTGGTGTTTGTCTCCTTCGTGCAGCATATGTAGCGTAAGCTGCTTCAAAGCTTATGTCAAAAGAACCCACTTTTTTCAAATTCCTGGCACTGTCAAGCGTATGTTTGGACGGTCCGAACCCCAACGGGGTGTCAGGATACGTTACGGAGGTGTGTGGCCTGCTGGAAGGCACTCACGGTAACTCAATACTCTCTAACAGAAGGAGACACTCGGTCGGTCTTCTGGAAACGAAGCGAGGTGGTGAGCAGGGGCGTGAGCAAGGTGCCTAATATGCGCTCGAAGCACCCCTAGAGTAATGTGCACTGAGGCCGGATGATCTTTGGCGATTGCGATGGTCTTCGCTGTGGATGCGCACCGTGGTAATCCAAGACAAACTTTGAGTGCCTGACCCTGGGCGTTTTCGATTTTACGTATGCATGCTGCTTTTGCCGGTGTTCGTCAAAACAGGCAAGCTGTACCGCATGTAGCCCATGAACAACGTCCTGTATAGCTGCGACATTGCGTACGTGTACTGACGTGCCCCACTTTTTTCTGCCGAGGAAGTTGAAAAGTTGGGAGATGGCTGTTTGGCGCTTTTTCAGAGTGGCTACATGGGGATTCCAGCAGAAATTTGGATCAATGGTGACTCCCAAGAACCTGTGTGTGCGGATGTAGCAGACAATTTGTCCATTGATGGTGATGGAATATGACGTCATTGCCTTCCGCGAGAACGCTACCAGCGGTGATCGGTCTGGAGAAATCTCGAGGCATTGCTCTCTAAAGTACGCCGAAATAGAGTTCGCAGCTTTCTGAAGTTTCGCACGTGTCTGCGGACGTGTTACACCAGATATCCAAGCACCACTATCGTCTGCATTGATAGATATCTACACAGACTCTGGTATAGTTTCCACAAGGCCGATCATGACCAGACTGAATAGTGTGGGGCTCAATACACCCCCTTGGGAACAGCACGGTGTATGTAATGCTCAGACGTCAGCCCATCATCAGTTTTCATAAACAATGACCTCACATGAAGGTAGCAGTAGATCTAGTGGTACACTCGCCCACCCAAGCCAACGGACTCGAGGGCATCAAGTATGGCTTCATGGGCGACATTTTCATAAGCTCCTTTGACATCCAAAAATAATGCTACAGATAGGCGTCGGCTCATTTCCTGGTGTTGTACGTATGTCACGAGATCAATGACGTTGTCAATGGAGCTACGAAGACGATGAAGCCGGCCATGGCGTCTGTATGGACTCTGTATTGTTCTAAGAACTACTCGAGTCTCGCAAGAATCATTCGCTCCATCATCTTGCCCATGCATTTAGCCAGCGCTATTGGTTGGTATGACGTCTGCTCTAGAGATGATTTTCCAGGTTTCATAGAAACCAAACGGCTTGTTTTCCATTCTCTGGGAAGAGCTCTAGCTCGCCGATACTTATTAAACTCGTCCAGTAAAGCACTACGTGCGCGATCACCAAGGTTGCACAATAGGCGGTATGATATACCATCTGGCCCGGGCGACGACGATTGATTACAAGAAGCAGGAGCTGCGTCCAGCTCTTCCGCCGAAAAAGGCAGGTCCATGCACGAATCGAGGGAGTGTGGTGCGGAAACAGCAGTAAGGACCCCTGTGCAATGTTATGGGCCTGCAAATTTCCTACAAAAATCTTCCGCTATCTCGATGTCTTTTCTACGTTGGAAAAGTGCCAGGGCTTTAAACGGAAAACGTTGTTCAGGAAATGGGTGTAGGCCCCGCACGGTTCGCCATATTCGAGAGAGTTGTTAGAGAGGGTCTAGACAATCGCAAAACTTCGCCCACCAGTGGAAAAAGAAAGTTCTTTTAGACAAAATTGAGGAAAGAGGGGGGAAGGTTTAGTAGTATAGGCTTGTGTATAAGATACAAATTAACACTTAAATATATAATCGATAAGAAAGATGCTCTTGAACTATATTATGCTTGAAAAAACTGCAAAACATGTATGGCTTGCCATGTCTACTCGTATATTAGGCTGCTCGTGAACACTGGCTAATAGGGCTTTACTTTCCTATAACAGTCTAAGAAGGTTAACATACCCGTGCCACGACGATGCTGCCTCGCTTCTAACATTGCATTGCACATTTCAACATTTTACTTAGGAGTCATTATCTGTCGTGGTTTCTCAACTACACTGCATGGATGAATAACAGCGTGATAAATAACAGGTTTCTGCTCACGCTTCGAGATTGCAAAGTTATCTATCCACTGGCATCTAACATTGTGCTGAGGGTTAATGGCATCGTATTCTAGAGATTGGTACCTTTGATTCTTCGTTTATTTTTGTGACAAGGAATAGGCGGTACCATTTCATGGAGCCAGTATTTTGTTTTGTATTCGTGTTAACGACAACGACTACACTATCACAAGAAAAAGAAAAAAAAGTACAGCGTGCCGGTGACGGCGATGCCTGAGGCACCGAGGGTATGACGGTGGCGGCGGCGGCAATGAGCTTGTATGTACTGCAGGTCGATACCGTGAAGCACGCAGTTCATAAACGCTTGATAAATGAAGCTGCAAACTCCGGGGTCAGTGCGGCCGCCGTTTCTCACCGCTGCAGCAGGAGGTGCAGCCCTTCCTCGTGCCCCGAGGTGCTTTTGCGCCTGCAACTGCGCTTCGGCGGCAAGGCTTTGGTGCTTATCGGCTTCTAGACAGTCTAAATAATAAATTCGCGCGTCTTGAATAGGGCGAGGTCGAAGCCGGACGCCTCGCCAAAGTCAAGCCGTACCGTTGCGAGCAGTGGGAAAACCACTGGTTCTGGCATACATGCGTACCCCGTATGAAATGAAGAATGAAGAACACTAGAACAGCATCGTTCACCAGAGCAAACAGGGTAAACCGCCAGTTTCGTTCGTGCCCCGTCGAACCGAAGGTTGATGGTCTCACCCGTTCGAGATTGTATAAGGCATTCTCGAAATATAAGTTGAATGCGTTTCTTCGAGACTAATATTATAAAAAACGCAGCGACCCTGTAACGGCGTGTGCGTATACGCTCCCATGGTTGAGTTCAATGGTGTAAGACACTAGCCGGGTTTTGGGTGACAAGAAACTAAAGCAGGCAAGTACGTACATACATACACTTTATCGGTGGTGTGAGGTGAAATATGTGTGGATTAAAGGGCGCCCATCACGTTCTAACATTTGATTTGTAACACCCGTGCTTATAATGAAACAAACTGTAAGTGATCTAATCACCCTTCAAGAAGCCTGCGTGTAAACTCGTCCAGATTGTTTACGTATGCCTTGTTTCTGCGTGCCTTCGTGTGACCTGGTCACTTTGGAGGCCGGGACATGGTCCATCTTTATGATCGCAGTAGGTCTCTATGCGTATGTGCGCGGAAGATATGCGTATGGCGAGATTCTGGCGAGATGCTCATGGCATCGCTTGCAGTGACTATGCGTGAACTCTGAGGACGATCTAATCCTTACCCCTTTCTTTTTCTTTGCTTGCTGTTTTTTGGCCAATCTTGAGTAATTGCGGAACTACTGAAAGAAAAAAAGAAGCGAGCATACAAAACAACTTCGCGTGATCTGAAACAACACTGCTGCGTCCATTAGAGTACTGGACACAGCATGAAAAGCCTATCAAGCTCCATTGTAGGTGACCAGTGATTTTTTTATTGCCTAATTTCTTTCCCCCCGCGTAAGTTAGGAAGCGGAACCTGAGTATGAATGATGATGACGCTGTACCTTTCACACTGCTGGCGCCCCCACACAAAGAAAGACCAGCCGAGAACCAAGCGGCAGGTTTTTTTTTAAGTTAATGGGCTATGAATCTAAAAATATACAACGGAAATTTCGTCTATAAATTCACATCGTAAATAATAAATGAAAATGCAGCACGAGCAAACGGTCCGACAATAATGTAGGTCCTGGGCTGAAATTAAGAATAAGAATATAGTTACAAGGTTATAGTTTTATTATGTACGCAAACAGAGCAGAGCAAACATCCCTGTGACTAGCATCTGGTTGACCTTTCAAAATTTTCTTCTTCTTCCTCCCTCAATTCAGTAATTTCAATGCTTGAGAAAGGTACCTTTGGCGCATATATAGACTAGTTTCACAAGTAATTTATCTGTGAACTCACTGATGACTTCACGTAAGTCAATCTGGTACTATCCATTGTATTCTATTTTTCTTGCCTTTCAAAAGCTGCATTTTGATTCAGACTAAGAAAGAATCATTGTATGGTAAAACCCGAATTTCTTTTCTACTGATAATCAACAATTTCACTGTTCTATAAATTTTAGGACCCGCACTCACATAAATGTTCTTCAATAACTAAACAAAAAACTCGCGAGAGAATGTTTTAGCTAACCCCAATATACGGGAAATATTTTTTTGTGAAGCTGACTGACCAGTGGGGAAGCACACATGTGAAAGAGAAGTTTTGTGAATTGGGCATGAGTACCCTCTGTGAAAGCATAAAGGCTAAGCTGTTAGCACAAGTACACGGGTTAGGTTACCGGCTGCAGCGGCTTCATTTGAATAGGAACAAAGATACGAAGTACCCCACTAAGGCATGCGTCAGTCACGTCATGGCTTTTACGCGTAAAATCCTAGATTTTCTTTAATAACTACCAGCGCGCGCACAGCAGCACTTTAAAGGCATTGAAACCATTCATTGATATGTGGGGTTTAACGTCCCAAAACCATCATATGATTATGAGAGACGCCGTAGTGGAGGCCTCCGGAAATTCCGACCACCTGAGGTTCTTTAACGTGCACCCAAATCTCAGCACACGGGCCTACATTTCCGCCTCCATCGGAAATGCAACCGCCGCAGCCCAGATTCGAAAAGCCTGTTCCGGCTAGTTGTGCATTGACGTGGTCCTTTTTACGCACTGTTTTGAAGATTTTATTTGTTGCATGTACACACAAGCTACGATGTGATATTGCTTTACTCATAATATTATTATTACAACGAGACAAAAAGGTCTATGCGGCCCTCACTGCAATGCGTATAGATAGCAGGATCAACGTAATAAATAATATCACCTTGGTTACGCAGTGGGTTGAGTTCTAAGCAAAGCTTGGGCCCCCTTCATGGAAACGTCTCGATCATGCTACTGAACGTGAGCTACATAGGTAAACGGCTTATTTTTACGAACGCTTCAAGTGCACTTGAATCTCCATAACTAGTGCTTGAGCACAATCGAGGCACTTCTCGCCGGGACTTTGCGTGAGGAAAAAAAAGACAAAAGACAGAAAAGAGAGAGATATATCGTAAAGACCAAACGAACACCCTGAAAAAAAGGCCTTGAACAAGCGACCAGCTGTTGGCAAAGTTCAAGCGGTTAAAACAGCTGCTGATTTGGCGGGAAAGAAAACGCGTTCGCCAACCTTATGGAGAAGCTAACGGGCGAGACGCTTCCCATGTTTTTTATCGCCTGTTTGGCTCGAAATATCTCAATCAAAATAACGTCATATCGCGAGACGTCTACATCGACCTCCCTTAAGCCGCTTCCTCTTCCCACCATAGCACGGCAAATGCGTCCGCATCATCTTCAAGGTGAACCCGAGAGACTCGTTAAATCATTTCCCGGTGATCGAACAGCCCTGCCTACATTTTATCAATTGATCAAACTAATGACGGCGAGATGAGGGGGTGTTGTGCCTCCGGAGATTTCGGCTGCACGCACACCTTGGCTGCAGCTCACTTGAGACCGCTTAACTTTTTTTTTTTCGCTCGATTTCGTAATTACTACCCAGACGCGCAGACGTCACGAAGGTCCTCTCACGTTTCGTGTGCTGCCGCGCGCTCCCAGATAGCCCTTGAGCGGCCTGAAAAATGATGAAGAGGCCGAGTGTGATCCATCAGGGGGAAGATCTCTCGAAATTTTCACGCGTCCCACTTCCCGAGATGCAGCGCGTCCACGAGAAGCCGGCGCGGAATATTTTAATTCGTTTTCAGCCGGGCCACGACGCGCGCGCGCGCACCCATACGCTGGGCGCAGCGGCTAACCATGGCGGGAGCGTGCGGGGCCAACGAGATAACTCAATAGCAGCCTCCATCATACATCATAACCGAATATGAAAGCGCGAGAGGGCCGCTTTTCTTGCTCGTTCCTCCATAATTCATGACGCGCGATTGCCGCGCTCACCTTTAATGAATACGCTTGGGCGACGCGCTATTAATCACTCTAATAATAACGTAGGTGCGTTCGCACAACCCGATGCCTCCCGCGCGCGCGCTCCAAAAGGAGCGAAGAAGAAAAGCCGCTTCATCGCGTCGCCAGCGGACCAAAGTGGGCCGTATACTTGGCCCCTTTGCCGCCCTTATGGGCGGCGGTCATCTTACGCGCGAGAGAAAACACGCGCGATTACAGGGCCCTAAACAATTAGTCAATAACGGAGTGGCGCTCAGACACGACTGAGCTGGACAGGCCGGACGACTGACAGGAAGAAGCGCGGCGACCGCACGCGGCGGCTTCGATTACGTCCACGTGGAGCCGCCCGCTTTGTGCGCACGCGCATGCGTGGTCACGGACGCAGTAAATTTATGGTCTACCTCTGAGGAGTCAGGAATACACTGTCGGTGGCTGTTGAACTCACGCCTGCGCTCTGACCGAAACAATGGCAGTAGTGTTCGGTGAGAGAGGGTCGAGCAAGGTGTTTCGCGCTAATATTAGAGCACGGTGGAATTTCTTCAATATCCTCTTGACTTCCGGGTTGGATTCGGGTTCACATATTTTCCTGAAACATTGAAAACTGGATGTGTAGATAACAAAGAGAAAAAGGGATACTTTTTTATTTCAGTAATGTCTATGGTTTTGGAAAGGCGCGATGCCCAATATATTGGACAATAGAACTTAATCAGTTAAATTGTGAAGTATATAGTAGGCTTGCAGCAACACGAAGCTACTTTAATAAAGAAAACTTTTACAAACCCTTGAAGAGTTGTCAGTTAATAAAAGTTTACAAATAATAAACAAGTATACAAGGAAAAGTGAACCCTAACTAGCTACATGCAAATTATTTTTGTTAGAAGTGGTTATGAGTTGGCCCACATTGTGTGGGCCAACTGGAGACAGTTCCTTTCCTTAGTTGAAGAAAAAAAAACAGCTGGCATTTCGTACATAAGAATTTCGTCTTCATACTGAATCCCACAAGCCTGCAACGGGTAGCGATTGCAGTATCTGCCAGCCTTGGCAGGTGCATTGCAGAAACTGCACTTCGAAGGAGCTTCGATAAGAAATTCGGTTTCACTGTCGCTTTCAGCATTTTCTTTCATATGGCCCTGCTCGACAAGAGACTCAGCCGCTGCAAGGCGAAACTCCAGAAATTTAGGTATTTCTTTCTGCCACTTTTTCTGAGCACGCAAGTCTTCCGAATGCTGCCTCCGAGAATTCCGAAGAGCTCTATCGAAGAGGGAAAATAGGCTTCTTACGGTCCACTTGTTGACGCGTGCCTATATCCTATATAGCTAATCATCTTGTCAGCCAGGTTGACACCACCCATCTTGAGGTTGTACGCCACAGTGATGTAAAGTCGTGGAACATCAATATACTTCTCCTTCCGTGGCCATCTGCGACAGGCGTCTTCCGTCTCCTGTACATGAATTGACGAGAGCATTGTGATGGCTTTGTTGTCATACCATCGCGGCACAACCTGGCTCTTCTCATTATGCATCGATGCTTCAGACACACCTCCTCTTTTTGCCTTGAGTTCTTTCTCACTAGAGAACTTTACACCTTTTGGCAGCCGATTATTCATTACTGGCCCGGTAGCAGCAATCACCATTTGTTGAAGCTTGTCAAGAAGGGGGACCGATACAAAATATCGGTAAAAATGGAGCTTTGTGCCCGGCTTGAGCATTTCTGTGAACCGCAAAAATGCAGCTTCCGCTATGCCAGTAGCTTCTGGACCAATGTCTGCTTTTTTGTCACGGTAGGTGTCGAAATCCAGAATCAATTTATGCGGCGCAGCAAGAACAAAGTTTTTTACCCTTGAGGTTTTTGATTACGGAGAAGAAATTACTTGAGCGGCATTCGTCTGGTAATCATATTGTGAATGCATATGTGCTCTGGGCGAGGGAGCTTTCAGCAGCCTTCTAGCATCCGCAAGACCATGCATGGCCTTATCCCCCAAAGCAGGTTTTCTTTTTTTTTCTCATCATCTCTCAAATCATGCTCATTGACAAGTTTAAGCGTGCGTCAAAGCTTGAAATACCTATTGCATGCCATTTGACCAGGAACAAGGGGCAATCGTGTTTCCTCTTCATTCCAATACATCTGTATCTGGGGTTAGCTTAAGCATGACATCACCAATGATATCCTAAAAAATGTTTTGAGCTCACTTGCTGTCACTTTCAAGGAACTCCCTGACTGCTGGACATTGCTTCTATTCATGGCATCGGCCATTTTTTCGTGCGTATATTCAGGCACGTACTGACAAAAGTAGTCTGACGGAGTTCAACAAACTCTTGGTGCACTAGAGACAACAACAAATGGCCTGCATTTAAAAAAAGAAATAAACCAGCATGACAGAGAACATCGTCCCGTGTTCGCACATTTATTTAATCTGTGACCACGAAGGCACAATACATCACGTCACATGCCTAATTTTGGAGCCGCTTTCAGGATACCTTAAACGACTTGCTGATAGATATGGATGGGCCATCATCACCTGTTTCATACCCATTGAACCTAAAACTCTGAATGGGCGTAGAAAAGCTTAGATCAACGATGGTGTCATTGTCGCTGTCGGACAAGTCGAGGTCTGACGGGTTGCCCTGGGCTCTCTGACGGGTTACCCTGGAGTGACGAGTTGTCCTGACCACCGTGTCATCCAACACATCAGGTCTAGCCACTGAACAAAAGCAGAGGTGTTTGTTCATATACACGCCTTAAAAAAACAACAAGCAAGCACAAAAAACGCTACGCGACACCGACATGAACGCAGGATCAACGCGCCACGCGTCGTGCCACTACATTAGAAATGACGGTCTTGAGTGCCAGCGTCCAACGTGTTGGACAGGCACTATCAAATCACTAGCAGAGAATTGAAGGAAAACGTGCAACTGAAATTTTCCATTCGACATGCGTCTATATCATTATCTTACTAGTTAATTCTCCTTAGCACGCTAAAACGGTTAAAAGAATACAATAAACAGCACTTACTTTCCCGGCGGTCAATGTAAAACGCTGCTATGCTGAACGCCGCCATTTTGACTTCTTTATTTTGGGACCCGTGGGCACAATTTCGACAAAAATTTAAAGATGGTGCTAGCAGGCGTCGAAAATATTGAACAACTGCTTTTAAGGCTCAAAATGAGTTGATGCCTTTGTACTAACGGAGTATTTCATGTCCAATATATTGAACATCGCCACAGCTGAGGCTGTTCCGAACACGGTTCAATTCCCGTCAATATAAAATGACGCAGTTGTTTCGTTTTTTTTGCGACGCGCCCCACCACGGTGGTCTAGTGGCTAAGGTATTCGGCTGCTGACCCGCAAGTCACGGGATCAAATCCCGGCTGTGGCGGCTGCATTTCCGATGGAGGCGGAAATGGTGTAGGCCCATGTACTCAGATTTTGGTGCACGTTAAAGAACCCCAGGTGGTCGAAATTTCCGGAGCCCTCCACTACGGCGTCTCTCATAATCAAATGGTGGTTTTTGGACGTTAAACCCCACAAATCAAATCATCGTTTTTTGCGACGCAATCGGAAACGAAACTGAATGTGTCCTTTATGAGTTGTGTGAGTTTCAACAGCGAAGCAGTTTAGCAAATCGTTTAATGTTGCCCACTTACAAAAAAAATTTGATCCTCGTAAACGGGTATGTGCTACCGAAATCGGGTTCATCCCACTGCACACAACGTCCACTGACATAGTCACAGTTTCGCCAAAAAGTCGAAGCACTGAATGCGATGACAACATATTCGGTTGTTCTAAGAAGCAAGGCCATCAATTTTAAAAGCAATAATAATTCTAGTAAATAAGCGCTTGCTAAGTGACCAAGTTTCCTCCAGCGCGGCCACAGTAGATGACCACAACAATGTTCGTGCGTAGTGACGGATTGATGAATGGATGGATGGATGGATGGATGGATGGATGGATGGATGGATGAATGGATGGATGGATGGATGGATAGATGGATGGATGGATGTGGCTGTACCCTTTAGATCGGGCGGCGGCTAACGCCAACTAGCCATATTACTTAGTTAACTAACCATTAGATTTATCTTTCTTTTTTTCCTTTAAATAGTGAGGTTGAGGATTCGTACTTTGCAGTGAAGGGTTTAATTTTAACTCGTGCCTTGACTTTAGCCACCAATCAGATAACCTCCTTCTAGTTAAGTCTACCCGCTTAAAGTCTATTTTGCCCTCCCTGTCCCTAAACCCCAGTGCTTTGAAAAACTCTGCACCATCATCCTGAACTATAGGGTGAAGCCCTTTAAAGGACGTTATCAAGTGTTCGGCAGTTGCTTCTTCCTCTCCACACGCACTGCATACTGTGTCTACCACTTCGTATTTGGCCTGATATGTCTTGATTCGCAATACTTCCGTCCTGGCCTAGCTCAAACAGTAGAGAACTACCCCGAGTATCATCGTAGATCCTTTCCTTGGCAATTTCCTGCTTAAAAGTTCGATAGATCTCTAGTGCGCACTTCTTAATCATGCCAATTCTCCACATGTCAGTCTCCATTTCCTTCACTTTCTTCTTAACCGATAGTTCTTTTTTGGTTTGGCCACCTGCTGTTTTCTAAGTATTTACCACTCAATTTCTTGGTTCGCTTTCTCCATTTTGTATCGACATTCTTCATGTACAAATAGCTGAAAACCTTTCTAGCTCACCGCTCCTCTCCCATTTCTCTCAATCGCTTCTCAAATTTTATCTTGGTGCTATAGCTTCCCAGCCCCCAAATGATGTCCATCCCATATCACATTATACTCCCTGATTTGGTGTATTCCCGTGAGCTCCTAAAGCAAGCCTACCTATTCCACGTTGCTTAATTTCTAATCTTGCTTGAACTTCTGATCTCATGCACGAGACCGCATTGCCGAACGTCAGCCCAAGAACCATGACCCCTTTCCATATTCCTCTCACAACATCATACGTATTGTAATTCCACAGTGCCCTTTTTTTCATCACTGCTGCATTCCTGTTCTCTTTAGTCGTCACGTATGTTTCCTGTTCCCTTGGGTACTCGTTGATGAAAAACTCCTCCCGAGGGCGGCCCGTGCTGGTACTAAGGGCTCAAGGGGCTTCATTCAGACTATACGTCATATGTCGTCACTGGTGACTGTTATTAGTAGAGCGCATCTATGTGTGGATGGCCACTGCAGCTACACTTTTGGCACCGTTTTCGTCGTGTTGAGAACGCAACCCGTAGAAGCTCCCACCTGCTATGGAGGCAAGAGCCACACGCTGATCGTGGCCGTGATAGTGCGCCAACCATAAGTCCCCCCCCCCCCCCCCCCTCTGATTCACTCGCGAGATGAGCGTAAGTTCAGACGACCCCGGCTGGAAAAGGCACGAAGGCGGCGTTCACTCCGCAGAAAGAGGAAGCTAGCGCATTCTTCCCTCGCCCGGAAAATCCACTTAGAAACAGCCAAGCTATAGCATCGTCTCGCTAAAGACAAGACACAATCTAGAAGCAACATATAGAAACAACGTACATGGCCTAGCACTAGAAGTGACACACTCTAGTCTTCACAATCCTGGACTTTCGCTGTTTCATGGTTTGCGCGGCTTGTTACAAGCTTCATCAGTTTTTAAAGAGGATAGTCTTTCTTAGAGACCTTCAGCGCAAAAATGTCTGTCTGTCTGTCTGTCGGCCTGCCTGCCTGTCTGCCTGTCTGTCTGTCTGTCTGTCTGTCTGTCTGTCTGTCTGTCTGTCTGTCTGTCTGTCTGTCTGTCTGTCTGTCCACCCTTAACGGTACCGGGCACTTTAAACGGCACCAGTTGATATTCCAAACAGCCGACTCCATCCGCAGCGCCCACTAATGTTGCTCAAGATTTAGCGTTCATACTTGTGCGATTGTCAGTTAAAAAGCAATTGTTTCGCATATCTGAGGTACCATAACGACACGTGTATATTCTGTATGTGCGTATTTTACTAGAAAAGGCATACACAAGTTATTCTAAGGACCGTCGCATTTGTCATGTAGTGCTGACCATGTAACACTTGCACGAAAAGGAAAGTGCTTCTAACGTTTTGCTAAGACGACATGGTGATGGCATCTACCCGTCGCTTTGCGTTCTACAGTTTATCCCCTCTGAGACAGGCGCGCACGCCCGTCTCAGAGCCGCGCGTTTCGTTTGTTAAGATAGCGCTCATGTCTCACGTGTGACATGACTTGGTGCGCTCGTTCGCCTCCACTGTACGCTCGAGACACTCTAACACAGCGCCTCTAGAATACTGTTCACTGATTTTATTGCGCAGAACATCAAATGAACGTTTTGTTCAATCTCTTCAGACGCAAGACTATCGTCTTTCGACGACATTTGCAGATTTACATGCAGATACGGGGCCAATTTTTTTTAACGCAAGACGGCTGTCACTTGTGCGCGAGAAACTTTTAAGTTCGTTTAATATGCACTGCGGTAACTGATATACACGCCATGTGCCATCAGCAAGACAGCCAATGGTATAGCAGTACGAAGATTCTGACGGGTTTTCATTCTTCTGGCTACAGTATCTAAGTGCTGCCTATCCAGAGAATCACTAACGTTGATGGTCATTAGTCCTGTTGTAAATGTCGCTTGAATGTGAGGTACTGATGCTTTTATGACGCTTTTAACAGCGAAATATGTTATGAGATCAGAACACGGGTCACGCACGGCGTTGTAGTTGTCCACCGGTGTCCGTAACCATGCAGTATCGCAAGAAATAAGAAATAAGAAAAAAAAACTAAGTAAATAAGAACACGAAGGACATAATGGGATTCAACCCGGCCCCACTGCATGCCGGTCCAGTATTGTACCACTGAGCCACACCGGCTTTTTTCTATTTCTGGTTAAAAATCACACACACGGGGGGGGGGGGGGGGGACTAAGATAAATATATTACAATACACAACAAACATAGCAGCAAAATTACTACGGCGGCTAAGCACTAGTATAGTACATCGCGTCTTAAAAGCCCTTCATGGTGAGTATAGGGCTTCTACAATTTTTAACCATAAAGGAACACATTTATTTGTTCTTACATTCTCTATTTCTAAATACATGATGTCACGAAGGTCTAAAGGAAATTCTTTTTTAATTGTCCTTTGAAATACGTCCCAAACGTATACTCCCTCCCAACAGTATTGGAAAACGTGGTAGATTGTTTCCGGTTAGTTATAGATTAGATAGTCAGATCCCCGTGGTATATGAAAACCACGCTCCTCTAGAAATGTTCTTACAGGTAGTGTTCCAGTGTGTAATTTAAAAAAAGAAAGTTTTTTGTATTTGAAGCTGCCTGCATTTTTAACTCTACTAAGTACATTCTGACCCATATACGTACTGTATTATCGCTCTGTACATGGTGATGGAGAGCAGAGTGTCACAAGAATGTTTGTATAGTTTTTTTTTTCATACAGACCACAGGTAGTCAGCAAAAAAAAAAACGGACACACAAAAATCGCATGCTGGCCACAAATTTATTCACAGCTTTCCACACCCGCTGTCATAGCTTGAGTGCTCACAACAAACTCAGACAACTGTCTACCTAGCCTTATTTGACACATTGTTAGCAGGAAAATCAACCAAGATCTCTTGTATCACGGAAAAAGTAAAAAAACCTATTTATAACTGCTTGATAAACAGATGTCCTCCCGAAGGCCTCCACACTTCAACAGTCTAAACGAATTTGTGCGAATGCACCTTTCCCAGTTAGACACCCAAACAAATATTGCAAACACCCGATGTAATTTTTGCACGTTGACCCAGAAACAGTAGAGCACTTGCATCACATACCATAGCTTGGGCGCAAAAAACCAGTTGCATACAGTAGCCCTAGAAAACATGGTCAGATTAGTTGCTTTCCATCTATTCGCTTTTTTCTTTCACTACTTTTGTTTGCTGTTTCCAATATCAGTATTTTTGTATGACTCGAGCGGAACTCCTAGATACTTAACTGGCGTTTTGTCCATTTCATGGCTGCGAAAAATTCCGGGGTTGAAGGCAAAGATTCATGCCAAAAGCCGAGGAATTTACTCCAGTTTCTGTGGCTTCCTGAGCCATGCCGGTGCTTGGAAATTGTTTCTAAATTAGTCTTAGGCAGGCTCGATGTTGGGAAAGTAATCACGTTAATTTAAGTAATGAAGCGTTTAAGAACATAAAAGGAACAACCAGGTGTCACACAACGCGAATCGCGTAACGAGGGGGTTGTCCATTAGGACAACCCCCTCTAATGGATGGACAACCCCCCAACGAGGAGGCTGCCCATCCACTAGAAAACTTGTTCTTGATCGCTTATTAACTGTGGCGCATAGCCACTTCAGGCATAATTCTTCATCCTTCGTAAGCCACTGCATGAAAAAAATTGCACAAAACTCCTAGCA
Source organism: Rhipicephalus microplus (assembly GCF_013339725.1). Taxonomy (NCBI): domain Eukaryota; kingdom Metazoa; phylum Arthropoda; class Arachnida; order Ixodida; family Ixodidae; genus Rhipicephalus; species Rhipicephalus microplus. The sequence continues at coordinate 3,877,938 of NW_023613933.1, read as the reverse complement.
AGTGTGTAACGGATAATACGATTCTCCGAAGAATGACGAAGTATATCACAATGAATGCTGGTCTACTGCACAAAAGTTATGATTATTTATGATGTAGGGGGTACCCAGCAAGTGTGCTTGCAGCAGTTACCCAACGAGTGTTTAGAAAAGGCTCTCAAAGGCCTCTCTTACAGCTTTAGCTATGACTGTGCTTCGCATTCCGCGCAGGCCTGGCGTTTTTTGAAACACATCCTCAGCGACACCCACATGAGTCACTGACGCTATAATACGTGCACGCATGCGAATGATACGTCTATCTAGTCTGTGTTCATTCGAGATTCAATGAACTGGTCATCTGTAGTTTCTGAACGTTCAGGGAGCACGAATGTTTTATAGTTTAGCTGTCGTTGAAAGGCTGCCACCGTCGCCTGGTTTCGTTCAGGCGACCTTCTAAGCAGCACAATGCCATAGCCGCTTAACAACTATATGACTGGTTCTGCTGCCGTGTCCTATTGATGATAAGCAAAAGAGCAAACACACACACACACACACACACACGCACACACACACACAGGCGCGCGCGCACGCACGCATGCACGCACACACACGGCCCTAGAATCATTGCCGAGCAGCTACTTTGAAACGCTGATCTTAGTTGAATGGATGGTGGTAAATGTCAGCCTAAATCTTTTTCTTTCATTAGGCTCTAACAAACAGTAATGGTCTTCTGTCAATTCAACCTCCTCAAGCATCATCACCAGTTTTGTACCTCAGAAGCTGGCTCCCCTATTATTGCGACAGACATTAAATGGACGCCTAAGGCGCATTTTTGCCGTCACCGTTCACGTTAAGTACAAACTAATAACATCCCCGCGCATCGTATGTTTCCTGTGCAAGAGAAAGCACGAGCGTTGCCGACGAGCACGGCTCCAGCCGAGATGGAACGAGGCGCTCGCCTCCGTCGCGCATCAGGCTTTTGGAAGGGCTGCGTGTCTCCGTAAGCAAGTGCGCACCTTTACTAGCGTACGTGGTCACCAGTGGTTGCACGTGCCGTATCTCTAGAGGGCCTCAGCCGACACCCCATGTAAGTGCCTCTGCACATGTTGTGTTGCCATTGTAAAGTTTGCGTTGAAGCCATAGACTGCAAGAAGGCCACCTCACTCGCTGCAATGGCCGCGTTTCCTAACGCCAGATGTCATGTTGACGGATTAAGCATTAGTTCATATAACTATACAGTTTGTTGCTATTGCATTGATTGTTCTGCCCTTGCGGTGAAGCTGTGGCTTCTTTACCCAGTACGCAAGATTATGTTACAGGCTTTGCGATTCGCTAAAGCTTTATCAGTTATCTTTGTCACAAAACGAGTGCTCAAAAAGGGCGCGCCGCCAAATTCTCGCGTCGAAACGCCGGAGTGACGCCGCGAGGTCAACGATGAAAAAAAGGGAGAAAAGAAAACAAACATTCAGACTCCCGGGCGCGCGACTCTCTGCCTCGGAAGCGTGGGCTCGCCGACGAACCTCCTCACACTACATCGGCGGCCGAGCAAGCACTCGAAATTTCTAGATGGAAATGGGCGTGGTGACGCCGGGTTGAGTCATCAGTCGCGGACGGCCCTCGTATCGTCTCGACCTTTCCCCCAGCCTTGGCTGCGCATCGCGCCGACGAAATGATGAGAACTTTCTGGAATCTCGTGCGGAAGTTATTTAATCGAGCAGCCGAGACGAGAGAGCAGGAGAAGACGGAAGTTAGCCAGAGCACGTAGGGATTCCGCCATGTAGTCGGCGAAGGTTTTGTCCGTAGGGACAAAGCAGGAGAATGGGATTTCTACCTGAGGGGTGAAAGCTCAAGCTACAGGCAAGAGCATGTGTCTACCGCTATCAAGCGAAGACGCGTGGCAACAGCTGCGTGTGTGAAGCCGACGTGTTTCCGGCGAAGCAGTTTGAAGCTTGGAGAGTGGCCAATTGAAGACTCGAGGTTTCCTGGAAGAGAAACTTCGGGGGCAGCGGAACGACAACAACGCTGGACTTTGAGTGAGTGATTCTCGGAAGAGTATCATCCAGACTTTTTTTCCAAGAACTTTGGACTGAATAGGTTTTCTATCTCTTTAGTCTTTAAGTGTCTTGGTTGTTCAATGCATGCGACTGCATTGTAGTGCGTATTGTTGTCTGTGTTCGTTGTTTCGAGTGTGGCTGATTGTACTGTGTAGTACGTTGTTTGATTAGTGACATATTGTATGCAACTATTTTGGAGTGTGCATACTTGTGTATTGTTTTTGATCTGCCATTATTGAGAATATAATTTTGGTTTGTTTATCAACTCTCGGCTCTGACTTGTTCTTTGGGCCACAGACGGCGTCCGCTGGCGCGCCAAATAGGACCACTTCTAAATTGTCCACGCTTTCACGGTGCGGTTCGGGGGGCCGATACCTCGGCCCTTGGAATTAGCCCGGCGATCGCCTCTCGAATTAACGGGACCTGTGAAAATTAATCTGGCGTCCGCGACAGGACCTTTTTGGTGCACAGTGTGTCCAAAGTAGTGAGAAAGAGCCTCGAGTTGTTGATAGTGCTATCGAAACGATTTTGTGTGTTGGTCAGTGTTCTCGTGAACGAGTGCAGGGGAGTGTTCCGATAGACTGATTTAGGCAGATACTTTTTGCACGCGGCAAGACTTCATTTGCGAGACACAATGGATCTCGAAAAGTTAGTAGCTCTTGGTGAGAAGATGGGTCTTTCTGGCGCCGAACTACGGAAGTGGGTAAGCCAGAAGGAGAAAGAGGCGGTGGAGAGAGAGAGAGGTTTGCAGCTGAGAGAGCCAAGGAAGAAAAAGCAGCTGAGTTGGAACGAGAGAGGTTGGCAGCTGAGAGAGCCAAGGAAGAAAAAGCAGCTGAGCTGGAACGAGAGAGGTTGGCAGCTGAAATGGCGAAAGAAGAAAGAGAGGCAAAGGAGCGACAGTTGAGAGAAGAAAGAGAGCAGCAATTGAAGTTGGGGCTGGAGAGAGAAAAGTTGGCAGCCGAAAGGGCGAGAGAAGAAAGAGAGGCAAAGGAGCGACAGCTGAAGGAAGAAAGAGAGCAACAATTAAAGTTGCAGCTGGAGAGAGAAAGACTGGCAGCTGAGAGGGCGAAAGAAAAAAGAGAAGCGGAGATGGCTGAAAGGGAACGGCAGTGGCAGCACGAGATGGAACTCGAGCGGCTCCGTTTGCAACAGCGAAGTGAAACTCCGGTCCAAGCTAGAGTTAAAAGCAGCGAACGGGAGGACCACGGCTTCCGTTTGAACCCAAGCAAGCTGCTCGTGGCGTTTGATGAAAGGAAGGACGACCTTGACGCGTACCTTCACCGATTTGAGACGATTGCGAGGAGCCAGAATTGGCCGGAACATCAATGGGCAACTGCTTTGAGTACTTGCTTGAGTGGTGAAGCGCTCAATGTGTACGGTAGGCTGACGCGGACCGATGCAGCCAACTATGCGAAAGTGAAAACTGCTTTGCTGAAGCGATTTATATTTACTTTGGAAGGATTCCGGGACAGATTTCGGACAGGAAAGCCAGCTGATGGTGAGACGGCTACGCAGTATGCCGCCCGACTTTGCCATCATTTCGACAGATGGATTGAACTTTCAGGGACAGCGCAGGAGTACGATGAACTTAGAGAGTTCCTAATTAGAGAACAATTTCTTACTTGTTGCCACCCAAGCCTGTCGCTGTACTTGAAAGAGAGGAAAGCTAAGTCACTTGAGGACATGCTTGAATTAGCTGATCAATTCTTGGAAGCGCAAGGTGGCACTAATTTGGCCAAGGTCAAGAAGGATTGTCCCGAAGATTCGAAGAAATCGGCTCCCGAAGAAAAGAAGCGTGCACCGGAGAGCATTCCGCGATGTTTTCTGTTTAACCGAGTGGGTCATCGCGCAAAAAACTGTCGAACGATCTTTACGAGCCCTACGGTTGTAAAATGTTTCAAGTGTGGTCAGACTGAGCACAAAGCTGACGCATGTCGAAACGGAGCGAGTCAAACTCACCAGGTATCCTGTGTGCAAGCGGCACCGAAATCCGGTAATAATGCCGTCACAGATGGATTCGTAGTGTTGAAAAATGGGGAGAAAATTCCTATTGTGGGTGCTGTAATGGCAAAACAGCCAACCGGTGTTACGAAGGGAATGCCAACGCTGCCTGGAAAAGTTGCGGGCAAAAAGGTTACGGTGTTAAGAGACACCGGTAGCTCCACGGTTATCGTGCGGAGAAATTTGGTACGGGAAAGTGAGTTAACAGGCAAAACGAAACCGGTTTGCCTAATTGACCGTACGGTTCGGATGCTTCCCGAAGAAGAAATTGAGGTTGAAACTCCGTACTTCAGCGGGAAGGTTACCGCTCTATGTATGACGACCCCCCTGTACGACCTTGTCATCGGAAACATCGACGGGGCGCGAGGACCGAATGATCCGGAATGTTTGGGAGAAGACCCTAAGATAGAGCCCTCGCCAACCCAGCGACCGCGAGATACAGTAGAGGAGCATCCCGTGACGGATCTCACTAGAGCCCAAGGTGAAGCCGCGGCGCAAGAGACCGCGAATTAGAAGATGATCGTGCTGAATGAGTTCACGTGCTGGGCAGCTGGACTTACGTCGGCACGACCTCAACCGACCGACAGTGTAAAGGTGACGGAGTCGGCCAGCCAGGCCAAATGTCGGGACGTGAACAAGCGGGTGAATAACCGGGCAGGATCGGTTGAGCGTCATGACCCGTTAGCAGTGTCGGAAGTGACAACGATGGCTGAGACCCCGCCTCAGATACCGTCGTTGAAAGGGGCTCGGCGGAACAAAACGAGCAAAAACAATAGGAAAAGATCGATCGAGCACCGCAAGAAAGGACGCAAGCGCAGCTCGAAATACACAGGATAAGTGCTGGGGTCGAACCGGAATGTGTTTGACAGTGCTATAAGTTAAGTTAATGTGGTTGTTGTCCTGTGTCACAACTGTATGTCGAGCGAATCAAAATGTTTGTTACGGTGATGTGATGTATAGTATTGTATAATTGTTGTAATGAGAGAACTTTGTACATTTGTATTGTTTGGAATATGTGATGGAGTGTTGCATTCATGTACCTGTGGCTATATTTCATGTGTTGTGGAATTGAATTACATTGTACAATTGTATTGAGTGATCTACTGTGAATGTGAAGTGTCATGAGCGACGAATTGTGTTACAGTCTGTGAGAGTGTGTGGTGACTGTTCGCGCTCGTTTGTGTGGCTTTGAATATCATGAGATAATATTCTTAAGGTGGGGGCAGTGTCACAAAACGAGCGCTCAAAAAGGGCGCGCCGCCAAATTCTCGCGTCGAAACGCCGGAGTGACGCCACGAGGTCAACGATAAAAAAAGGGAGAAAAGAAAACAAACATTCAAAGACTCCCGGGCGCGTGACTCTCTCCCTCGGAAGCGTGGGCTCGCCGACGAACCTCCTCACCCCACATCGGCGGCCGAGCAAGCACTCGAAATTTCTAGATGGAAATGGGCGTGGTGACGCCGGGTTGAGTCATCAGTCGCGGACGGCCCTCGTATCGTCTCGACCTTTCCCCCAGCCTTGGCTGCGCATCGCGCCGACGAAATGATGAGAACTTTCTGGAATCTCGTGCGGAAGGTATTTAATCGAGCAGCCGAGACGAGAGAGCAGAAGACGGAAGTTAGCGCCAGAGCACGTAGGGATTCCGCCGTGTAGTCGGCGAAGGTTTTGTTCGTAGGGACAAAGCAGGAGAAGAGGATTTCTACCTGAGGGGTGAAAGCTCAAGCTACAGGCAAGAGCATGTGTCTACCGCTGTCAAGCGAAGACGCGTGGCAACAGCTGCGTGTGTGAAGCCGACGTGTTTCCGGCGAAGCAGTTTGAAGCTTGGAGAGTGGCCAATTGAAGACTCGAGGTTTCCTGGAAGAGAAACTTCGGGGGCAGCGGAACGACAACAACGCTGGACTTTGAGTGAGTGATTCTCGGAAGAGTATCATCCAGACTTTTTTTCCAAGAACTTTGGACTGAATAGGTTTTCTATCTGTTTAGTCTTCAAGTGTCTTGGTTGTTCAATGCATTCGACTGCATTGTAGTGCGTATTGTTGTCTGTGTCCGTTGTTTCGAGAGTGGCTGATTGTACTGTGTAGTACGTTGTTTGATTAGTGACATATTGTATGCAACTATTGTGGAGTGTGCATACTTGTGTATCTGCCATTATTCTTGTAATCTGCCATTATTGTATCTGCCATTATTGTATGTAATCTGCCATTATTGTAATCTGCCATATTCTTGTAATCTGCCATTATACTTGTAATCTGCCATTATTGAGAATATAATTTTGGTTTGTTTATCAACTCTCGGCTCTGACTTGTTCTTTTGGCCACAGCCGGCGTCCGCTGGTGCGCCGATTAGGACCACTTCTAAATTGTCCACGCTTTCGTGGTGCGGTTCGTGGGGCCAATACCTCGGCCCTTGGAATTAGCCCGGCGATCGCCTCTCGCATTAACGGAACCTGTGACAATCTTATAACTCACAAGCAAACAGTGTGGGCATTTTAAGAGGCAAAGCTGATACTTTCACTTCGCCAATAATGCTTGCCCAATGGAATGCATTTTAGATATATTTTGCGACAGAGCTTTCTATTGCTGGGTGCTTCAGTGACTGCCACTGTGCATATTTATTTGCAAATTGCACGCGCATCTTTTAGTAACTCCAGCGGTGCACGTGTGGTGATCCTTATTCTTTTGTGTATTAGAAGGACTCAATGTTTAGCGAACACTGCGACATATGTTGCTTGGATATAGGCGCTTTTCTGCAGCTAGTTTTCTAAGCAAAACTAGATGGTGTCACCACACCGAAGCACCATGACCTGCCCCTCAGCGACGCAGCCACGATGTGGCGTGTGGCGTACGGGGCCATGCAGCCTACGGCGAGACACGGGTGGCGCATACTATGCGGGCGTGGTTGAGCGTAGCAAGAAATTATGTCACGATATATAAGTGGGACTTTATTACGAGATGAAAAAAGAAAAGAGAAGACGCTTCTTTTTGTCTCCCGTATCGTGGACACGGCTAAGCGACTACTCGTTAGCAGTTTGCCGAGCCCGGTGCGCTGCCGGGCGACGATGGGAGAGTATGTGAAACACCGGCGCTTACCGCACTATCTGCCATGTCAACACCTAACATAACTCTATAACCGCTGCTCCCGCTTTGCTGGCTTTCAACCCGGTAGCGGCGGCGGTGGCAAATCAGCCAGGCGTCGGTGATGGTGGAAAGGACGTGTTCAAACATGGCAGCACCCGTTTGCCGCTGCGAAAAACGGTCTATACTGAACGACGTCTTCATACTGGTTTTTAGGAAAACGGCACCTATAAAAAAATTCGGCAGATTCCACGTACCTGGAGAATCGATGTTATGCGAAGTATTGTGGGTGGAAGGTGAACGTGCTTTATTTTTTTTTTTGAGCGAGACGTTTTGAAATGGCGCTAAATATAACTACAAATCCACGCACACATATGCGTTAAACAGCCGCGTACGTTTTATATTAGCAGTTGTTTACAGTTCCGTAACAATGCTAGCAGCAACGTGGATATTAGCAATACTGGAAGAGGTAAGCTGATAGGAAGCACTGGTGTTTGCGCTGGTGCGTGCGAGAAGGGTATAGCTCTCAACAGCGCTACACAAATAAACTTCAGCAGATGGCGCCTAACTGCAATTAACGTTAACCTGACATGACAACTGTATCATAGGACTACATATGTAACGTTTATAAAAGTGGATAGCCAGTACTGTAACCACAATTGACCCCTCCGAATGATAGGGCCTATCTGATAACTATATTCGAGGTCTGTCGTAGTTATGTGGTAGAATACTTCATTGCCACGCAGAATCTCGGGTTCGAATCCTGCTGGGACACTGACATTTATTTTTTGCATTCGCCTGGTTAACGCTGTGTATGACAGCTTTTCCTTAACCCTCAAGCGTTAAAGTTACCCACATGTGTTCTCACCGTTCTATAAGTATAAATAAAATGTCTATCACATGTGGCACATACCCCCTCCCCCCCCCACACACAAAGTGGTTCTAAAAGAGAAAGGGAGAGAAAAGTGAGCCCCGTAACTGTCTGCTTCAGCGAGCGACACCTCAACAGTAGCTCACAAGGGATGGGGGTGAGGAGGGATTAAAAGGATAGGAATAAAGGTGTAGAGAGAGAGAGAAAGAGGCATGAGGTAAGACAGAGAGCGACGACATATCGAGGGGATAAGAGAGATAGGAAAGATGGAAACACGGTCACAGGAGTACGAGGACGGGGCACCACTTTCGAGAGCTGTTCGAGTCGGCACATAGCCGCATAGCCGTGGCACATACACGCCCCCGGGTATGCGCCACTGTTTTAAATGCGAAGCATTTCTTAGCGAACTTCCGCGACTTTGAGCGTATCTATCTATATAGCCGCTTACGCTTGGGTGCTCTCGTGGTCACTCATCCAATTTTCTTGACGTGATCCAAAATTAGCATGAGAGGGTAAAATGGTTTGACGAATACGACGCACTTGTCAAGATATGAATAATGTCACAATCACATCGCGTACGTCGTCGAACACTTCCCGCTAGACAGTGGCACAACCCACGGGCGGGTATGTGCCAAAGGTAATTGACACTTGGTATCTGCTTAGGAATAACGAGAACACACAATGGCAATTTTCACGCGAGAGTGTTAAGAAATACCTGGCGTCGGTAGCGTTGACCCGATGAGTCCCAGCTGGAATCGAACCCAAGCATTATGGAGGCCAATCAAGCATTTTACCAAGCTACGCCAGGTCCCGGAACTACTTTTCAAATAGACGCCAATCTTCGTTAAACGTTAATAGTGATTTCAGTGCTGCCTACCCAATTTTATAAACATTACATATGTACTATTTTGATACAGCCATCACGTCGGGTTACCGTCAGATGTAGTTAGTTGCCATGCGCTGAAGTTGCACTATGTCGCAGTGTCCCGGGCAAGCATCTTCGCGAGCATCGGCGCTTCATATCAGCTTCTGGTGTTGCTAATACGCATGTTCCAGTTGGCATTGTTGCGCAAGTGCAAACAACTTGTTATATAAACATCTGTATCTTCAACCTATGCCTGTGTGTGCGACATTTGTACGTTAATTTAGCGTCATTTCATGACGTGTGGCTCAATAAAAAATTGCAACGCAGTCCCCTTTCTTCCGCATGCTTCACATAACGTGGATTCCCAGGTACGTGGAGTCTGCCAATTTTGAGGGGGGGGGGGGGGGAGTGTTTGATGACGTACGCGACGAGATTGTGACATTATTCGTGACACGATCAGCGAGACAGATTCGACAAGCCATCTTGGCCTCCCGTACTTACCTTGGTATACCCAAGTTCAGGGGGTGACCACGAGAGCACCCATACGTAGGTGGATAGATAGATAGACAGATAGATAGATAGATAGATAGATAGATAGATAGATAGATAGATAGATAGATAGATAGATAGATAGATAGATAGATAGATAGATAGATAGATAGATAGATAGATAGATCAAAGGGACTTAAGTACATAACTGTTTAGTAGTTGGTAAAATGACGTTGTGAATTCAGCAACATGTAAGTTTTTCTTCTGTCGTCTTTTTTTTTGTTCTGAAAAGAAATAAAATATCGTGCACCAGATGGCCCAACGCTCAACCTCAATGTTTTGACTAGGCAGAAGCTCTGTATCTTACACTTCACAATCCTAACTGTGGTATCAGCCTTGGGGACCGAAGACTATTCTCGATATTGGTGATACCTCAGGGATTCCTTAGGTATGTCTGTGCAATGTAAATTCTGAGAGGTCTAATGCCTCAAAAAGCGTAAGATGTTGACTCCCAGATGCAAGTCTCCCAACAGTTGTTCGCTATGGTGCGTGCAGATGAGCGACACTCACGCTAGCAGCCACTCCTTCCATCGCGTTGACATCTGGACGCGTGAGCACGTGTAACTGAGAATTAAATAAAGCCGGCAACATTAAGGCATTGGCCGATCTATTTTCCCCTAAAACCAATTCATCATTCTTAAACAATAAAATTTACAATTGCAAAAACAAAAGCACTTTGCATGCACATCATGCAAAGGTTTGGCTTTATTTCACGAACACACAAGACAACATCGAAAATGTAACTAAAGACAATGATGGTTGCGCGACTTCCAAGCTTAGTTTATTGCCCCTTTCGTTACTTTCCCTTCACGAGACGGAAGTGGACCGTTTATTAGAAGATGATGAGTTTATCCAGCAGCCTCTTTACTTGTAACGGGATCCCATTTACGCACTTCTAATTGGGAATATTTTGCCGAATATTCCCGGAGAATTCAAGTCGTTGCAGTGTCGTTGTAGTGTAAAGCAACATGGACAAAGAAGAAGGGACAAGACACGTTGGGCGGTAAATGTTTGTCTTGTCCTCTCGCTTTTCGTGCTTCTTGCGCTACAGTAGCTTCAATACGTATCAAGGAACTCGTCAAAAAATGTTTAGATCTCGAAGGATGATGTTATTTCGTCTTGTGAGGCGATGCGCATTATAGTTGGTGAAAGGCCTCGCGAGTTTCTCAGCAGGGAACGCTCCTCTACGCGCCTTTCTCCAATGTGTTTCTCGCAGCGTCCTGTCCTAGTACGCGGTGAAGAAACCATGTTCCACCATCTTTTGTGCTCTCTATTCCTTCAACCATTTGAACCCGGCAGTCATCCCTGAGGACACTCGTGTTCCGTCAATGTCTAAGCGAAATTCAGAGACGAGACTGCACCAAGCAGAGCCTACAAGCGGGAGCAGTAGGCTCATATACTTCCCAGCGGTGGCGTAGCCAGGGGGTAGTACACCGAACACGAACTCCCCCCCCCCCTGTAAATTTTTTCGCTATGGCATAGAGAGCAAAAAATGGACATCTTAAGGGGGTGCGCCTCCCAAAATCAAAGCGGTGCCCCCTCTCCCCTGCTAAAAAAAATTCCGGTTACGCGCCTGCTTCACAGGACGAGTGTAGTACCTCAGCCCTGAGTAACGAAGGTCGCAGTGCATGCGGCGCATGCGTGTTGGAGCATCTTATCGCCGCTATGCGGCCGCGGCAGACAAGGCGGCGAAAGTGTCGCCTTGCTGCTGCAGAAGCAGCAGAATCGCGCGCGGCGGCCTCACACGCCGGCGTTGTCATCGGCGGTCCCGCGCCGCTGCCTGGCTGCTCGCTCATTGTTCGGGGCGCCGCGCGGGTGACAAATGGCCGGGCCGCCCCCTGCACGGCTCGGACCGAGTAATTTAGCCGCCGCGCAGCCGGGAACCAGCGCTCGGACCGGCCCAAAGCCGCTCCGCCATGATGGATGGTCCCTCGGAATGCACTCATCACAGCCATCCAGCGTGAAAAATGTGCGCCCGCTGCTGCCGCCGCCGTCGTCGTTGGCGCCTTTTTCCAGGCTGGGGCGCCTCCTCCCTTCTCCCCGATTCACTCCTCCTTTTATCTTGTTCTTTGCCGTTCCCTCGATTCCTACGCCCGACGGCGGCGGCCACTGCCTGCGAGATATATGCGATTCTGCGGTGGCTGGCATCCCCCCCACGCTCCCTTCTCTTTTGCCTCCCCTCGGGCAGGTTGCGCGCGCACGCGGCGCCGCGGGACGTGTGAAGAAGGTGCGGAGCGCTGCCACCCTCGCGGCCGCCGCGGTGCGTTTCTGGACGGTGTGAGATAAGAGCCGTGTCGTTGCGGGGTGGGCGCCTCCTCCCCGAGGCTCAAAAGATGTCCAGCGTTGTGTACAATCACCTGCTGGGCGCGAACAACGCCATGTTGTGTTGTTGTAGCTCAGACCGCTTGCCTCGAGTTCTCCCCGCGGCTCTATTCTTTCCCCCATCGCAACACCTACCCTCTTGCCACCCCAAAGATGCACACAAACAGTATTTTGCTTTTCAGTGTAGCACAACACAGCTCTACGTTCCCGCTTTAGGGATGACCGCCGTCCTGGGTACGTCGTGCGTCTGCCTTATCTCTGCCGGACTCTTTCACGATACTTATCACCTTGACAGCGATAGTGCTGCAGAAGATTTTGAGCGTGCCTTTGAGCTACTAGTGGAAAGTACTGTGCACCCCATTTTCAAGGCGTGTACACGTATTGCTCAGAATGGGCTACTTTTTCAAAATATTAATCTACTTCTCGTTTTCTCTTCATTGAGTCCTTTTGATTTGTGTGAACATCGCACGTGTTGAAGGCCCATTTACAATTTGGTCTAGCTTTGCACTCTCCGAATGCTTCGAAATAGGGCATGAAAAACAAATCATTGCTCATAAAAAAAAAACGTGCCTGTTCGCTCTTTCTAGGAATCAGTATAACGCGGCGAAAGTGAAACATGTCTTCACAGCAGTGTTGCGGAATGGGCGCCTCCATTTCAGTCGAATTCCATTCTGGGGAATTGTATTTTGCTGCAATTCTATTCTTTTAATTTCCTCGAAATTATAAAAAAAGTTAGCTCATTCCTATTCCGGAATAGACCGGGCAGTTCGATTCCATTTCCTGTAATTCCTCAATGTAGGAAACATATTTTAATATTTTTATCGGGTTGAACATGAACGCCCCATGAAGCTGAGGTCCTCAGATGCATTAGGGACCACAAAAGTCGCAAAAAAAGTTACCAAGGTCAAGGGATTGTAGCTTGGTGACATATATCATGCAGTTTCGGGCGAAGGCGCCCATGTGCATGTGTCAAGACAGGGGGGGGGGGGGGGGGCAGTATTGCAAAATAGGGGGGGGGGGAGGGAGGGGGAGCATGAAGTGAGATGCAAGCTGTAATAGGAAAGACTCCACTCAACAAGCATCGTGGCAGCGTCAACTTAGAAAAACGCTTTTGCGAATATATGTTCGAAATTCTCCAGGCCACGTCGCAGTTGTGCCAGTATACGTATACATTTGTAGGCATGGATGCAGAGAAGTGGTGAATAGATCTGGGGAGGCGAGACAAAATTAGGCACGTAACGCAGACACATCGCCTTGTATGTATTATATGTTTGGCTCAGCAAACTCACTTATTATTAGTCGACACCCTGATTCAGATCGAGCCGCGAGACTGAGTGGATTCGATTCAGTAGTATTTTGGTAAGCCTGTGTCCGAGTGAGTCCTGTTGAGAAATATTTTGGTGAGTGTGAGTCCGAGCGAGCCCTAAGTGCAAAGTGTGTTATTCTGTGAGTGAGTCTGAGTGAGCTCTACACTGTTTAGCTGAAGTACGGTTCTATTTACTCAACTTTGGCATACTATAAGTCTAAGGTTGGCTCACGTTTATATTCAAGCCGACTCACACATACTTCAAAGCATTTACCTCAATATAAACGCGAATCATTTCTTTGTTTACTGGTGGCACTTTTGGCGTCAATCTGCATTTGAATCTATCTAGCCGACTACGTCTGGGTGCTTTCGTCATCACCCCATTACCATGGGTTGAACCAAGTACGGGAGGGTAAGATGCTTTGGCGAATATGACGTGCTGGTCATGAAAATAAGAATATGGATATCCCATCACGTGCGTCATCAAACCCTTTCCGCCAGGCGTGTAAGACGTAGCCGCCGGCGGGTATGTGCCACAGGTGATTGACAGTGAAGGTGTACCCAGAAATGGCGATAATATCACTTGTATTTTAGCTACAGAGCATTAAAAAAAGCTGACATTGGCAGCATTGAATCGGCGAATGCAAATAATAAACATCAGGGCCCCGGCTGGAATCAAACTCAAGAATTCTTCGTGGTATACAAGGAATCTATCGCACAGCCACGCGAGGTCTCGTGCTTTGGAAAAATACATCATTAAGATGGAGTGTCGGTGAAACGTCTGTTGTGGTTAATTCTCACTATCCTGTCTTATAACCATTGCATATATACTCATATGACACAGCCATCTTGTCGGATTAACGTCAATTGTAGTTCAGAGCCATTTACTTAGGGTGATTTATGTAGCAGTGTCCAGAGGTACCATCCTTGCGAGAAACACTGAGCGTTACAAATCAGCTTACCAACCTTACCACTTCTCACGTTGATAATGGTCATGTTGCTGTTGACATCGCTGTGCAAGTGTAGACGATGGGTCATATTGTTACGTGGAAATACCATAAGACAGTCTTCAGCCAAAACACAGCTCACTAACAACGTCATATAAAACGTATGTGACTTTTCAACATTTGTCAGTACGTACAACATCGGTAAACATATTTAGCGCCATTTCGTAACATCTCGCTCAGTCAAAATTACAACACCTTCTCTCCGCATGCATCACATAACGTTGATTCTGTAGGTAAGTGAGATCATCTGAATGTGCATGGATTATAGGCGTGAGTCAAGGAAGAGAGGTGGAGAAGCCTGTGCCACATCAAAACCTCGAAATGAACGGAAGAATCGCGCCAGCGTCAATACGAATAAGAAATTAAAGACGCAAAAACTAAGAAGTGAAGGGTGGAGATACAGCAGGTGGCTGGGGTACCACCGAGGTAGAAAAAAAACATCAACAAGGCAAGGGGGGATATGCCACCGCCATAGTTCCGCACAAGGCATATAAAGAGCATAGAACCACGGTTACACGACAAATAGAGACTATAAGTTTCAGAACAACACAGTCTACATAAGGACATCACTGTAGTAGTCACGTTGCCTATACGAATGTATTGTACTTGCAATCACTCAATCCGTTTTAAAAACAGTGCTTTATCGTTACATTCGAGGGTCTCACATAGTAATGATTGAAGATTGAAAAACAGCGCATAGACGAAAACATGCTCTATTTTCGGAAAAGGACGCAGTTAGTTACATTCACATTTTATACCATGCAAAAGACGCTTAATTCTATTCCCATTCCATTACTCCAAGTATTATCCCGATTCCATTCCCATTCAATTTCGGGGTCTCAAAATTGAGGAATGAATAGAGTTCGGATTCCGAAGTGGAAACTCTGCAACACTGCTTCACAGAGGTAGCTGAGTGTTTATTGGGCACGGTTTCGCTACAAGGGTGAAGGCATGAATGCTACAGCAACAAAATTGAAAGTCACACGTAGAACGGCAAGCAGCTTCAACCTTGCAGCGTGCACCTCAATCAGAAAGCACGCACGAAATGAGCATACACAGGACGAGCACGGACTAATGACTGCAACAGCACGACACTTAAAGCGCGCTCTTCAAACAGAAACAAAGACGTACAAAATGAACGAACGAATGTACAAAGCACAAACGTGAACAACTGTCAGAATTCTTACTTCGTGTGCGAGCAGCGTACTTCTTTCGTAAACGCGGCCGTGGCAGCGAGCGAAGTGACCTTCGTGCACTCCCGAATCACGAGTCAGAAAAGCCCGCGAGCAGGAGGGCCATGCGCTCATCGAAACGCGATACGCGACGACCTCTATGCCATCTTTGACTTGTCGTTTCGGAGCACTGTAGAGCGCTCTCCTGAAAAAGAGAGAGAAGCCGAGAAAAGGAGAAGACTCACATCTCCCTCTCCCAGGAGAGCGCTCTGAAACGACCAAAGATGTTAGAGCGCGCCCAACGCGAGCCCTTCGCGCTGCTTATGACTAAAACACGCTGAATTTGCGGAGCTCTGAGGACCTCCAAATGGTATATGGAGCATATAAATAGCTTGTCGTTAGCAGTCTTAACAATGTACGCTCCGTAGTCTACCGGTAAGCGTCGCATGCTGCGGAGTGAGACGTCACCGGCTGGACGCACTGTGACGAAACTATTTATTCTCATTTTTTACCTTGCAATCTGTTAGTATATTTTTCACAACGCGGTATCCATGACGGAAATACGTTAGTGGAGTCGCGGTGGACTGGGGCATCAAACAACAATTTCGTGTTAACAAAAGGATAATTATTAAATGAGGTTTTTCGTTCTATATAGGAGCGACCCACTAGAATATGTTGATGAAATCGCATTACAGCACTACAGAGCATGTAGTTTCCCGGGCACTTTTTGTCGCCGCGCAACTGTAATTTTACTAGAATTTCTCGGGGAGTGTCTGCTGTATGGAACCGGAGTTGAGTTTGATAACACGTTTTCTTCTCTTCACGTGTGACTTTTTTTCTCCGGCTATTTTTCATTAAGTTACGACAGGGCACCTCCACAGCAGACAAAAGAGGGCACCACGTATACATATCTGCAAAGTATTGTCACCTTGCACCAAAAAGAATGCCTGCTTTTATATAAACACAAAAAAACAAGCTGCATACTAATGCATTGTTTTGGTTGCACGAGCCTATTCAATCAAGCATATCTGTTTCTACCTAGCTACTCATGTTTGTTGTCTGGGCGTGTCGCTAATGAGAATCAGGGGCTGCTTATAAAAAGGGAGAGCCAAGCGCAAACAAATACACGAGTGAGCGCCAAGCGAAGTGAATACAGCATGTTCTTAAAAAAAAACACCCACGCTAAGGGAAGTGCATGAATATCCAGAATAATATGCGCATCTACGGATGGTAATTTCCGTATTTCAAGTAAACCTTGTTTTGACCGACATGAGGAGCTAATGGGCGTGGTGTTCCAAAAAACCCACCACCGCTGAAAAAACACCGGACGCGTTCACCCAAAACCTCTCCTCCACCAAATTTGGCCCGCATCAAATGAATAATAAACTAAAGAAAATAAATTTATATTCCGGGGCTGAGGTTCACTAAGCACGCTACACCTTTAATTAACTGCAGACGTTTCATCCTCTTCAGCTCAGTTTTTTTTTTCGATTCATTTCATGCTTTCCCGGTGGCTCCTCCGTAAACTTGGAAAAATCTGACGCCGGCCATTCATTACACTTTGTTGTGACACGCCCAACTCCCTTTTATATGTACAATAAAGTTGTTCCAATGACTCAGTCTTTAGGTAGGAGGCAATGACCGGCACCACATAAAAAATACTGCGCTGACATCTACAGGGCGTTTAATTTCATTCTGAATTTAGTCATAAATTGCGCAGACTGGCAAATTCTAGAGATCACAAAGTTAAGGCAGAGATAAACGGTGCTAAGTAGGATAAAAAGAGTACATAAATAT
This sequence comes from Rhipicephalus microplus, assembly GCF_013339725.1. Lineage (NCBI taxonomy): Eukaryota > Metazoa > Arthropoda > Arachnida > Ixodida > Ixodidae > Rhipicephalus > Rhipicephalus microplus. The sequence goes on along the minus strand of NW_023613933.1, from coordinate 3,860,944 downwards.
CAAATTTAGCTCCCGAATAATAGAGAAAGCTATTGAACGGCATTATCTTCAAACCTTTCTTTTAATTATTTCCACAAGAATCTCTCTTAATTAGTCGTAGTATTCTTGCTATGGCATGGCCTGCAGCTCAGCTTGGAAAAATTGTCCCAACAAAGGACTGTAATAAGTATTTCAGCTCGCGACAAACCCCGGACTCGGAAACGGTGCAATCAACGGCAGCGCACATAGTGGCACCATCTGTCGAACAGAATGTTAAACAACTTACTCGTTTCCTGCCGAAGCGAAGCCGACCGCCTGTCTAGTGGTACTTATAAAGCAGGTTTGCCACATGAATGCAGTAATTGATGTACGTGCCTTAATTTATTTATTTATTTATTTATTTATTTATTTATTTATTTATTTATTTATTTATTTATTTACAGCACACTAGTTTTAGGATCATGTACCAACACAAGCAGGGTACTTTTCGGTCCACTTCCTTGTCCCTTTACTCCCAATTGTGATATTTGATTTGAAATGTACAAAAAAAAAATTTGGCAGGACCCACGTACCTGAGAATCGACTTTATGCGAAACATGCGGAGGGAAGGTAATCGTGTTGCAATTTCTTTATTGAGCGACACGTCATGAAATGACGCTAAATACATGTACAAATGTTGCACGCACAGGCATATGTTGAATAGTTGCAGATGTTTATATACCAGTTGTTTGCACTTGCGCAACGATGCCAGCTGGAACATGCGTATTAGCAACACTAGAAGCTGATATGAAGTGCTGATGCTCGCGAGGATGCTCGCCCTGGACACTGCTACATAATCAACTTCAGCTCATGGCTACTGACCAAAATTCATGTTGACCCAACGTGCCGGCTGCATCAAAGAAGTACATATTTAATGTTTATAAAATTGGGTAGGCAGCACTGCAATCATAATGGACGTTTCACAAAGATTCGCGTCTATTTGAGACGTAATTCCGAGACCTGGCGTAGCTCTGTGGTAAAATGCTCGATTGCCACGTAGAATGCTTGGGTTTGATTCCAGCTGGGACCCTGACATGTATTCTTTGCATTCGTCGGGTCGACGCGAACGATATCGGGTATTTCATAACGCTCGCACGTTAAAATTGTCCATCTGTGTTCTCATCATTCCTGGGTAGATACTAAGGGTCAATCACCTGTGGCACATAGCCGCATACCGGTGACATATTCCCGCCCATGGGCATGTGCCACTGTCTGGCGGGAAGTGTTTGAAGACGTACGCGACGGGATCATGACATTATTGATGTCTTGACCAGAGCGTCACATTCGTCAAACCATGTTACCCTCCCATGCTTATTTTGGTTCATGTCAAGTTATGGGGTGACCACAAGAGCAACCAAACATAAGCGGCTAGATAGATAGATGGCTAGATAGATAAATACGCTCAAAGTCGCCAAAGTTCGTAAAGAAATGCTTCGCATTTAAAACTGTTCTTGTGTCTTCCATGGCTTCATTATCGGCTGATATGTGGTTGTGCCTAATGAGAAACCACCCCTTCGATCGCTTCCCTTTCTTTCTTTTTTTCATGTTTCTAGGTGACGGGCTTTTTAGAGAAAATCTGTGTGTTCGAATTCCATCGCACTCTTTATATAGTTCTCTGCAATTTTTTGTACTTATTCAATATATATATATATATATATATATATATATATATATATATATATATATATATATATATATATATATATATATATATATATATATATTGTCACGAGAGGAAACGATAGACAGGAACTCGAGGTGGACGTCTGTTTACTAAGCCACAGCAGCCATTCACTTCTTCGCTCGATATATATATATATATATATATATATATAGATATATATATATATATATATATATATATATATATATATATATATATATATATATGTATATGGTGTGTGTGTGTGTGTGTGTGTGTGTGTGTGTGGTGTGTGTGTGTGTGTGTGTGTGTGTGTGTGTGAAAATAGAAAGATTGAAATGGGAAATTGTGGGTGGGGTAAGAAAACGCTCTCTTTTGTTTATCAGCTGAACCATTGAACATTTGAGCCTACAATATGAATTAAAGACCAGACAGCTGGGCTACTTGGTAAGGATTCATCATTCCCAAACGGCACCACGAAGCAAGATGAAAACACGAGGGAGCACACAGAACACAAGCGGTCATGTTCTCGTCATGCTTCGTGGTGACGTTTTGTCATTATGAAGTTCACATTCAACCGTAAATTTAATTGATTGATTTGTGGGGTTTAACGTCCCAAAACCACCGTTTGATTATGAGAGACGCTGTAGTGGAGGGCTCCGGAAAGTTTGACCACCTGGGGTTCTTTAACGTGCACCCAAATCTGAGTACACGGGCCTAAAACATTTCCGCCTGCATCGGAAATGCAGCCGCCACAGCCGGGATTTGATCCCGCGACCTGCGGGTCAGCAGCCGAGTACCTTAGCCACTAGACCACCGTGGCGGGGCCAACCATAAATTTCGTACTGTCGTTATGGTTGTCCGTGTATGGATAACCATAACTGTCGTTATGGTTATCCATCAGCTAATTGCTATGCCAATTGCGACTCTGAATGATAATATCTACGGAATCACTCATTTTTTATTTCTCAAGGGGCCCGGTGTATACGTTCTTGCTTAGGACGTGTGTATGCGATGGCGCTTATGGGTGTGTTTTCACCACGAACGGTGGTCCGTACACAGATTGCACAATCGTCTGTGCACCAGCTTATCTTTGGATTGCTCTCGTTACCGTCAAACCTGCATTGTAGTTGAGCCGGTATATTCCTTAATCACCTCCCCTCTCCATGTTTCCACTTCTAGAAATAGAAATAGAAAAGCTGTGTTATACAGGCAGAATCAGAAACGTTTGTGTTTTTGTACTATAGTCCCGTTGTAACATCTCTTCATGGTGCTTTTATCTCTGCAGAAAATAAGTGCGGCGTAGTACCAGCCGCTGTGTTTTATATTACGCACGACGGTGTAGCAACAAGAAGTTTTCGGTGGTCTGGTATTGTTTTAACGTGCAGCATACAAAATGCCGCCTCCGCCTGGATTTCCTGGGCTTGCTGTGTTTGCTGTGCTCTTATACATCACTTATATTTCTGCGAGAAGTGATATTTATTTAATTACAACTCAATTTTAAGCCTTCTATTTTTCTTTATAATTGTCACGTGTTACTCTGCGGGATCATAAGGGGTTCACCGCACACAAAGCCCGACAGCCAATGGCAATATAATGCATGTGAAACGACGACAGGCATGAGTCACGTCTTGCCAGCTGGCTCGAATAAAGTCAACTTTCCTTTCTTTCTCCACTTTCCTTTGTTACGTTCGCCCACAATGTCAACGCGCCAAATCACCTTTAGTACCTTTACAAAGCCTTTTTAACATTTTTCTCATGGCAGGCTGGCTATATAGGTGCCGGGGGTGTCATGGACAACGCAAAGAATTCTCGGCTTCAGCTTTTTGGCGTGTCACAAGTGGCTACATATATTCTCACTAGTTCTATCCAGTATTGCCACAGCAAAGTCATGCGAACTGGGTCGCGAGCTTAGCAAATTAATCGGGAGGTGCTAATAGTTTAATGTCTTTCTTTCCTGCGAACTATACTCCCGGCCGCGGTGGCCGCATTTCCATGGAGGCGAAATGCTTGAGACCCCTTTACTGTGCAATGTTAAAGAACACCTGCAGATGGTCGAAATCTGCGAAGCTCACCAGTATGGCGTGCCTCATGACGATACCGTGGCTTTGGCTAGCATAAAACTCCAGATACATTTTTTCTGTGAACCTTGATGAAACAGCGAATCGAAAGATTATCTAATTACGATGTGCCAGTTTGACCTCGCTATCACAAAGGAGCAATTTCAAAACAGTTAGCCCGTTGTAGTGTCGATAAAATGAGTGAGGCACCTTTCTCGCGTTATTGCGCATGACTAGGGGAACAACTGCGGCTCTGCACCGTACTGCATGTTAGAGAGAAAACGCACAAAAAGTGCCACAACAGCGACTTTAGAGATCGGGCAAGCAATGGCAAGGGGGGGGAGGAGGGGTGTTTCCACCCGGTGCCCAACTCTTCCATCACGCCGAGAGCTCCCGTCCTTTCGTCGTTGTGACGGCGCGCGCCATAGGCTACACAAATGAGGCCCCTTTGGCGTGGCAGCCGGAGCGGGCCAATTTCTGAGCCGTTAGAGCCACCGCTCCATCTATATTTAAACGCGCATACATCATATTTGGGGTGCAGGCACGCGCGCGCTACAGACGCCATCATCGCTATTGTCGTGCTCGAGCGGGTATTTGCCGCGCGCAAGATCGAAAGTCGCCATCATGCGACCGCTGTGGCAGCACCGAAAGTGGCAATGGATCACCGCATTCAAGCCGGGACAGCTTGCAGGGAAACAGAGAGAAGGAAAACAAGGAAACAGGAAAGCAATCTAAACACGACAGTGTCACTCGACACGACAGATATTCACGTGTGCCGCGTAATTCTCACACAATACTAGAAGAAATTTGGGACGTGTTCACGAGGTGATTGTTCTAGCGGTGCGAAAACTATTTTTTGACTAAAGAAGCACGCAGCATTATGACAACGTGGTGGTATACCAAATTTTATGATTTTCTTTTCATTTGGTTTATTCTGATATTGTCATACAATGCCCCCATTTCATGCTCGGGATCGAAAACATGTGTAATTACCATTTGAAGCGAAAAAAAAAAAAACCACAGAAACGCAGGTGGTCCTTGGAACTATGCGAAGCTGATTTTGTTATCGTTGAGTTCGGATAAAGGAAGCCAGCATGAAACTGTTTACTCTTGTGCTGCTAATATTAGAAAACGAGATGGTTCTCACTGCGCCTCGGTCACTTATTTTAGGGGCACGCAGGGAATAAACTCGTACAGGCTATTTCTAGAGTGTATATTAACAACGGACATGTCTCTATTTAGGTATAGAAGTTGCTTTCGTTTGTCTACGACGCCGTATGTTTTTCAATGTTTTCCAACTCCAGCGGGTACTTTCTTTCCCATCACAATGTCGTATATAATTGAACTTACTTAGATGTATATTTTACGTTGTTATAATATATCATGACAACGTTGTGACTATCACTCCAAGAATGGAGACGATGGCTAGTAATGTAACAATAGCCACATCTGCCTGTTACAAACTAGAAGCCTCTGCTTGCTTAGCATGTCCGCCTTGGTGGTACAATAGTTACGGTGCTCAGCTGCAGACCTGAAGGTCACGGTTCCGATCCTGGCAATCACATTTCGATAGACGCGACATGCTATAAAGGCCCGTGTATGGTGCGATGTCCGTGCACGTGAAACAACACCAGATGGTCCAAATTTCCTGAGCCCTCCCCTACGGCATCTCTAATAATGAAACAGTTGTTTTGGGACGTCAAACCCTAGATGTTTTGATTCTTGCTGAGCAGCGACTTATTACAAATGTGCCTAATAAGTTGTTCGCGCCTTGGAGCACTGGCGCCGACGAACACAATCGAAGTTGTCTTTGCTCTCCATCGCAACAAAAAATTTGAATGTACTTCGGTTTGTGACGTTGTGGCTTCAAGGTTTGATTCATAAGAATTTTAGAGGATGAAAAAAAGCCCCTCTACAGAGAGCTTAGTTTTCGAGCTTTCACACAATGCTCTCAAAGGAACAATAGCCTAGCCAGTGTTTCCATAGAAGACCCCCTGCCGCGGTGGTCTAGTGGCTAAGTACTCGGCTGCTGACTCGCAGGTCGCTGGATCAAATCCCGGCTGCGGCGGCTGCATTTCCGCTGGAGGCGGAAATGTTGAAGGCCTGTGCGCTCAGATTTGGGTGCATGTTAAAGAATCCCAGGTGGTCGAAATTTCCGGAGCCCTCCACTACGGCGTCTCTCATAATCATATGGTGGTTTTGGGACGTTAACCTCACATATCAATCGATTCCATAGACGACGCCGACAAGCATTGTGCGCACGAGATAAATGGCTCCACGATTGCTGAAGCGCGGACAAATCGAATCATAGACTCTGCCCCGCTGCTTTCGTCGATGTGCTTATTCCGCGTCCACACGTATTGCGTTTGTGAAATGCCACGTGCCATGTTTTGTACAGGCTTGCTGTTACCATGCACCATGCTATGTACATTGCTTTATTAAGCAACGAGATATGTTTCTTGTGGAATGATGTACAGCACCCTTTCTTTTTTTTTTGTTTCAATGTATTCATCCGCAACGCCCGAAATATTGGGCCTTGTAATGTGAATTTGAAGCCTCTAAAAAAAAAACACACAAATCCGAAGTCAGTAAAATAGCCTGCGAGAAAGCGTTTGAAAAGGCAGATGAACATTTTTAGAAAGCATCTTTTGCAGTCATTTTTCTTTACAATTTAACCGGTAATTACAACTTACAAGAGAATTTCGTAACGAACAACACCATCGTCAAGTTGACGGCTGACCCGGAGGTTGCAGGGTTTAATCATGGCCGCAGAGGCCATATTGCAATCGAGGCGAAATGCAAGACAATTGTATACTCTGCTACACGGGTACGTCAAAGAACCCCGATCACCTTAACGGGCTCTCATAATCATGGCGTGATTTTGGGAGGCAAAACCAGAACAGTTATTATTATTATTATTATTATTATTATTATTATTATTATTATTATTATTATTATTATTATTTCACTGACAAGTAACGACGACAAGCAACATTAAAGCTCAATCTCAAATTAACTGGACACATTATTTCTAAGCTGGGAATTCATTGAGAAAATGAATTCACCGTAATCTTCTGCAGCGCACTGGTGTTTGGTGGTCGAAAATACTGCTTATTTGTGTTAAGACAAGTCGTAATGTCTTCTTGGTGATAAAAATCTATGCCATCATATTAATCAAGCTTCTCTTCCAACAATATGGCTGAAAGCATAAGCCTGCCACTCTATGCACAATACGGCTGAGGATATACCTACTTGTGCTGCTTGACGTATCGTGGTCCCAGCCAAAACTGTCTAACGTAATGGGCTTGAATGTGCCTTTTCTTGTCCATATCCTTTCTCTGCGCTACCATATATTATCGGGCAGAACCCGATTACGCTAAACCGAAATTCACAAATGTATAAACGCCATCATAGTCGCCACTTTAGTCAGCACAATAACAGTTGTTTGTAAAAGGAAAAAAAAAGAACACGAAAGGATAAACCCAATTTGCCATCGGTGAGAAACCAGTTAAGAATAATGAATAAGGCGTCAGTTCCAACCACAGCCCTTCGGCGCAGTTTCGAATAACCTACTCGGAAAGCTTCCACCGTCGCGCTTCGGGGGCTCTCGCGAAGCAGCCTTTGAGGGCAAAGAAGAAGCAGGCGCTCGCGTTCGGCTCAATTCGCCGCGTCAGCGTTGCTGGCGAGGCTAACCCAGGACGTGTTCTCAATGTCAAGTTGCATGATACGACACCTCCAAAGAGATCGGTTCCAACAAGGCTCTCCAAAACGTCACTTCCGATAAGCCGCACTCTTCGCGGGCTCGGCGGTGGCAGCGGGTTGTTGTGCTGCGGATGGCTGTAGCCGGCGGCCCGCGCCGCACGGAGTGAAGCCTCCCTCAATATAGCTACCCTCGATTTTGGCTCTGCCACAGTTTTTTTGTTTCTTCCCTTCTCTTTTTTTTCTGCATGCGTGCGCACGTGTGTAGGCCTGTTCGCTTGTTTCCCGCTTATTATCCTTTTCACCGCTTTTCTCGCGAGGAGCGAAACGTGGGAAGTCATCGCCGCAAATATAAAAAAAGGACACGAAAAAATGCGAAATGACAGGCGACAACAACACCGCGCCTGCGGAAAGAGCACGTTGCGCTTCGTCGCGTAACGCTATCTCCCCGACAGGCTTCTCCACACACCGCCAGAGCGCTGCAAAGCAGCACTACTGCAGCGCTGGCGGGTGGCTTCGCTACCGAAACCGAGGAGCGATGGCATAGAAGAGGAGGGGATGGAGCTTCCAGAATGGGACGAGGGTAGGTAACACAGCGGGTACGTCCCGCAAATAATAGAAAAGGTGCGTATAAATATATGTGCAAACATAAACTAGCCACACAAAGGGCAGCGCTGCGCTAGCGAAGCAGGGAAGCGAGGGTGCCGGAGGTGTCTCGAACTACGCGCACTCAGCAGTAATCGCAATCTCGGGCGCAGCGCTGCCTACGTAGGCGATGTTGGTGCTACGGAGCGTTCTCTCCCGAGACGTGTTTGACGAACACAATCTGTCCCACGGCGCGGCAGAGACACATGTTCGGCTTGCGCGGCGCAGTTGGCGGCTGCCGCGCGAGGCGTCGCTGCGGTGTCGCCGAGCTGACTGATGGTACAGAAAGAAGGGAGCTGCACGTAGCGATAAAACCAAGGCACCAAACTGCAATACAAAGCAAACCTCAAGAAGAAGAGGAGCCTCTCCCCTTTTGTGCGGGAAGACGACTGCGGCCGCGCGTGCGGCTGATTTTCGAGAGTGGAGCAGGGGAGCCGCCACAGCGCGCAATAGCGCGAAGTGCTCGGCTCGTGCTGAAGGCAGTTGCCGGCCGTAAACTGATGCCTCGTGTGTTCAAGGTACAAAAATTGGCGACTGTTCGGAATGAAAAGGATTATGTCGACTGAACTTGGCTGCGAGACCGCAAAAATGGCTGAACATGGTTGCGAGACACCAAGGTGCCTCGGATCTCGTGCAAGGAGGCCCAGTTGACGCATTCGCGGGCCGCGGTGTGTGCTGCTTCATTCCTCTCGAGGCCCTCGTGACCCGGACTCCCCACGACTTAGGGATAAGGGGGATGAGTTTTCATGCGTCTAAGCATCTTTATCGCTACCGCGGAGACCTTGACTTTCAGGTGGTTCCATGGCGCTGTTTGTGAAACTTCAATTAGAATACATACACAGCAACCTCCGTAGGAAAATGCAGCCCCTTTTGCTGTGCTACTGCACTCGGTCGCACCTCAGTTCAATGCAGAAAAGTCACCTTATCGCGTATAATCCGGAAAGGGTCAGCATACGCTTTAACCTATATTTCAAAACTTCACAGCTAGACCCTTGATTTTTGATCTGTATTTTCAAGGGGACGAGACAGAAAACCAAATCAAGCTATGTCGCTTGCTCAACGCTGAGAAAGGGCTTTCGAAGGCGCGGGACTTTAAAACGCGTGTCCACTTCCTGAAATAGAATCATTGCGAAGAACAAAAAAAAGTTTTAGTTCTCGTGGCGATATTTCTGTGTGATCTTTGGCATTCCGGAAGATTTTCAAGGTCCCTTTGCGCTTTAGAAACAAGTGCCAAATTGGGACAGCTTCCGGTAACAGTGGACGTAGTATCATTTCAAGCAGTATCCGCAGTCATCTGTATTGCAGTTACCGTTCTCCAAAGTTAAAAACAATTAAAAGATTTAGTAAAGTGACTATAAAATAGGACGATGTGTCTCGACAGCTTGACGCACATTTACGCTAATTGCGTTAGGAAAGGGCATACAAGAGAGCAGCTGTTTTAGTGCCAAACCTTTCCAATATCTCAGCTGCTGTCACTTCGCCGCGCATAGAGCGTTAGTTATCTGTCACTCCAGTGGCGTGAAATTCAAGACACCCGCGAAGCAAAAAGAAGACGTGACGTCTCTTCGCCCGGCGACAACCATGGCGCCTGAAATCAAACAAGGGCCTACTTGAATGAAGACGTGCGTACGCGATCGCTCGGGACGTCTTCTTAGGGGACGCAAAAGTTACCCGGCGCCAGCCTTCAGATCAAAACGTGGTCGGTTTGCACTTCCGCGAGTCCTCTGCGTCGCAGAGTTGATAGCTGCGAGTAAAGTGTGTGAGTGGTTGAGCCACTGACAGGCAGTTTCCCGTAATGGACTCCGGCGCACAAGTGACAACCACCACTTGGCCCCGGACAAGCGTCGCCCCTGAGTGCATCACAGCGCTGGTGTCGACGCGTCGCCCCGTGTACAACACTTGTGCGGCAAGTACGTGCTGGCGGGAATTGGGGTGGGAACTGAGACGGCGGAGGAGACGCGGATGATTCAATTTTTACGGTTGGAGAAAGAAAGAACATCCGCAGCGCGGCCACTCACCCGACGTCGGCGCTGGACATGTTCGAAAAATTTGCCGAACCGGAGAGGGAACCCCGAAAGCGTCGGCGGACTTGTTATTCGTTCGTCTTCTCTTTCGCCGAATGTTGTCAGTGTAGATTGAATCTCTTGTGGTCGCAGCCGTTCCTGGGTGCACTCGTGTGATTGGCTTCGTTTCGAGTCTCACGCTCGGTCGCGAGGTATATGACATTCTAGTATAGTGATACCACATGAAGCTTGAGATCTGCGCGCCATTCTATAAAACGTGAAATTTGACATTGCGCAGTCAAGATGAAAAACAGCGGTTTTGTTGTTACGCGACGCACTTCACGACTGCAGACGGTTATAATATACTTGATTATGGAACAGGTCGGTTAGGCTTTACCATGCGAGAATTTTTTTTCCTTATACGCGCTTCCTTGATTCTGAAGCCGCTCGGCGAATTATCAATTGTCACCCACGCCATCTCGAAGTAGACCGAGCGTTGTCGTAGCTGACCGCTGTCGTATTAGCTGAACAACAATTCTTTTCAGTGAGTTATTCCGAGAGCAGGCAGCTCATTTCATGTAGCACTGGCAGCCTTGCTGTTGCAGATAGGAATAAAATGGACAAATTTAACACCGTAGAATGCAGAAACAAAATTACTTTTCGTTTATGTCGCAAACATTACATTATAACTTCCTTTGAGTGTTTTGTATTGAGCTATGTCACTCTTATTATTCCACGTGTGTTGCCATTGTTCAGCCTATTTGTTCTTGCCCTTAAGAAAATCCAAATGTGCCGGAATATTGATGCATATGCAAAGCATTCTAGCGTTTACATGCGTTATACAATAAAAGAGACAACGCGATTGGATAAAGCCTTGTGCCATCATTGTATCACAACTTACGAGTTTCCAAATAGTAGAATTAAATTCAAAGTAAGATGCAAAGTATAAATCTGAAACGTGCGTCTTACAAGTTGTTATATGGTGACAGTAAATTGAATGTTATAGAAACATTTTGCAAAGTTTTTGAACCGAAGCATTCAAAGAGAAAGTGAGCCTTGGTAATGAGCAACGAATCCGTCTCACTCGCTCTCGAAGGCTGAGTGTCTTGTAGATTACAATTCCGCAAAATTTTAACGATATGTCCTGTGGTACTCTCAAACATGCACGACAACAATGCATTTATGCATTTATTGCATCTAAATGGTATATTTTTGTAGCTAAGTTTTTGGCAGGGCAATGAAAGAGCGTTCATTGCAACCACAATTACCCCGAGCCCATTAGCGCATTAGACTGAGCAAACAAGTGTATATTTTAATTTAGAGTAATATACTATCAGTCTTCTCACTCACTATCACACACACACGCACATTAAATATATTATATATATATATATATATATATATATATATAAGAACTTGAAGGGAAGGCACGACAGGTCCGGGTATTTTCTATATTGAATTAACTTGAAGATAGCACATAAGAAAAGGATCGTATTTACTAACGTTTCGGCCGTGGCACGGCCTTCGTCAGAGTATATATATATATATATATATATATATATATATATATATATATATATATATATATATATATATATATATATATATATATATATATATATATATATATATATAGACGCCAACGCAGCATAAAGAGGACTTGCATGAAGAATATCTTTCAATGACTCAGCCTTGTCAACATGTCAGTCAGTAAGCACCAAGGAGGCTGAATTCACGTAGTCCTGATTATCACAAGATTCAGTGTAGACTAAAAGTAATAATTTTAAAAACGAAGGTCCTGGTACTGAATCTCGGCTGTGGACTGCATTTCGCAAAAAAAGTAAGATACTAGGGGCACATGTATTTAGATTTAGGCGCAGGTTAAGGAACCCCGAAATGTTCGAATGTCCTGGAGCCCTCCTATTCAGGTACGGCGTATCTTCAAACCATATCGGGGTTTTTAGACGCAAAACCCGAACACTGATACTATAAATAAAAAAAGGACTAACATTTACACCAGATCAGCACTTAGCGTTATTTATGTGTCTTTTATAATGCTGTCTTTTCAACGAATGTATTTCACAACAGGACAGACATGATGAAAAACTCGCAAGACACCTATACCTATTTTTGGGCATACGTCATCTGAGACCTTCTTCGCAAAAAAGTATTACAAGTGCTGCTTCTCACTAAAGTTTTGATGAAAATTGATGACGTTTCGCTTATTTATTTATTTTCAATGCTATTAGCCCTATCAGGCTATTAAAGGGTTGCACAGTTTACAACACAGGGTAAATGCAAACGCCATAAGAATATAAAAACAGCATAGCACAAACAGCACAATGCAAACTAAGAAAAACACAGGTGTAAATGGCGCGGAAACAAATATACAAAACAACATAGATTGATATGTGGGGTTTAACGTCCCAATACCACCAAATGATTATGAGAGACGCTGTAGTGGAGGGCTCCAATAATTTCGACCACATGGGGTTCTTTAACGTGCACCCAAATCTGAGCACACGGGCCTACAACATTTCCACCTCCATCGGAACATACACAAAACATCAGCACTGCAGTTATACATAATAAGAATTTCAATATTATACACGCAGTGACGACAGTTCTTCGTCAAAACACTCGAGCGAAATCAGTTCATCAAACATTTCCGGGCTTAGTTTATTCCAGTCTTCAATTGTTTTCACCAAGAAAGAATGCTTGCGGGCATTAACTCTGGATACGTAGGGTCGCACAACATAAGGGTGGGAGGATCGAGGTGATAACCTGCCAGGAGGCCACAAGTAGAGTCCGGGATCGATATTTAGCATACTATGATACAGTTGATAAAAAAAATTAGTCTGGCTATTTTGCTGCGTGAAGCTAAGCTTGGAAGGTTTGCCTTATTAATCAATGCAATGATGGATTCAATTCTTTTGTACTTGAAAAAATAAAGCGTGCTGCAAGACGCCGCACTCGCTCGACATAATTTATTAGAGTTTCTCGGTATTAGTCCCACACTATACCCGTGTACTCCAGTGTGGGTCGAACAACCGTAGTGTAAGCATTCGGCTTTGCATCAGGAGATGCCTGTTTTAAGTTGCGTCGTAGCATTCCCAGCTTTTGCTGGGCTGATCCAGAAGTGTTGGCAACATGCTCACCCCAACTTAAGTTATGCCTGATAGTAGCACCTAAGTACTTCATCTTCATTGCTTGCCGAATCCTCGTACTCCCGATTTTGTATATGTAAAGTGTGATGGTGATTCCTTTGTTGTGACACTCATGCAGACTGATTTTTGGAAGTTAATTTGTATGTCATATGCTACACACCAATCGTAAATTTTGTTTGATTCATTTAACAATGGTTGTTCATGGGCATTCTTGACATGGCAAAATAACAAATAGTCGTCGGCAAAGAGGCGGACTTCAATCTGTAGTCTTATTGACATAAAGGAAAAATAACAGGGGTCCTATTACAGAACTTTGGGGCATCCCAAGGTTACAGGCAAGCAAGCTGAGTATTCGTCGGCGATTTCCACAAATTAGCGCCTGTTACACAAATACACCTCTAGACATTTTATGAGCATGGGGCAAATGGCATACATTCTCAGTTTTTGTATTAGTTTCACGTGGCAGACTTTATCAAATGCTCTGGACAAATCCAAGTCAATAACATCAACTTGTTATTTCTGGTTTATAGCATTTGCGAAATGCTGTATTGCCTCAAAGAGTTGTCTAACAGTGTATAAGTGTTTACGAAAACCATGTTGCTAGGAATAAAAAAGCTTTTTTTCTGCGTACTAGACCAAATATTTGCTAATTACATGTTCATGTAGCTTACATGCAGTACATGTTACAGAGATATGACGGTAACTCTTTAGTTTAAGTTTGTCTCCGGCCTTAAAGAGTGAAACTACGCGGCTGATCAACCAATCATCCGGTAAGGTGCCCCTTTCAAGAGATGCTGCAAATATTTCAACTAAAAAAATTAGAGACCCATGAAGGCACTTTAGAAAAAGCATTGGGTATTTTATCGGGACCAGAAGTTTTTCTAAAATCTAGATTAAGCAGGAGTGCTACGATTCCTTCTTTAGAAATTATCACATCACTTGTACGTTCTTCGTTTACTTGAGGGTCTTCAACGGGACATTCACGTTTAGTGGAAAGCACGGTGACAAAGTAGCTATTAAGTGTATCAGCCATTCTTAGTGGTTCACTACAAACTGCCTCATTGACTATTACACTATCTATCTTTGATTTCGAAAAAGACAAGTACCTCCAAAAATTTTTAGAATTATGGACCATGTAATCAGCCACCGTAGTTGAAAAAGAAATGAGTTCGCGCATCTTTCAAGTCTTATCGCATTTGCACGCTACACCCTGACATTGTTAGAGCTATCCGAGGAATCTTTTTGCATGCACTTCGCAGTCTGTGCTTTAAATGAATAATATTGCGGGTTGCCCACAGGTTGTGCCACTCAACTCGTTTTACTTTTTCCGGAACGAAGCGCGATAAGCAGTCTGATACAAGAGACTTAAAGTAGTGCCAAATTATGTTCACGTCTTTATCACGTGGAAGCATGTAGAAACATAGTTCCAGGGCATCCAAAATCAATGTGTCATTAGCGCGTTGAAAATTGTACACGGAGGCAGTCAGAGCTTTGTTTAGCGTTTCATTCATCACACTGAGAACAGCTACTACTTATTTGGGGTCTGATATCCCGAGTTCAACAGCGAAATCATGGCTAGAAGTTTTGTCTGACACGAATGTCAAATCTAGAGTTCACTGTCAAAAGTCTTGTATTTGTGTTAGACTATCGACTACTTGTACAAGGATATATGATTAACCAGTAATTCTAGCATTATAGTTCCACGTGTAAGCCATTTGAAGAATCTGGAATTAAATTACGCCAATAGACACCCAGCAATTTAAAATCACCTATAAGTATTATTCTGCTTCTTGAATTCCAGTTTGCATTTATTTAGGCACCAATTTTTTAAAAAAAGTCTAATGAACTTGTTGGTGCTCTGCATACAACACCTATAAGTATTTTAGCATTGCTAAGGGATAACCTACGTCAAATATTTTCATATTCATTGATCTCCAGTAGCAATTCCTACTTCAATGTGTTTTTCATCAGCAGGGCAACAACATACCCTCTTCTCGTCCGGTCCTTACGAATGACATTTTAGCATATGGGGAATACTTCCTCGCTGGTAATGTCAGCGTGCAACTGAGTTTCTGTTATTTCTATTAAATGAGGGCCGTTTAGTAAGGATAAGTTTCGCCACAGAAGTCCTGGTTTAAGTCTCTAATAAGCTCTTTGAAACGAACGCACCAAATTACCGGCTTGGCGCAGTGTTTCTACTTCTTCGCAGAGCTTTTTCATCGTGAGGAAAAAAGCATGCACACAAGAGTTGCTGCTCCAATATATAGACTGCCGGCAGTCCCCCCCCCCCCCCCCCCACCACCTCTCTATCAATGTTACGATGACAATGTATTGTTTTTAATGGCACAAGAGCCAATTATTTTCACACAGCACCACATGCCCTTCGAGTGGCTACAAGCCCCTTCAGGCAAAAAGAATGACTCTATACTAGATATCTTCACGCGGTCGTGTGAAGTCAGCCTACCTGTCGCGATCACACGGTACCTAGCATAGCATGTAAACTCACGTATTCGCTGCATGAATACTTGAGCTAAGAAAGTTTAACTCATTAAAAGGAATTAATTAACAATGAGGATTAATAATCGATTTATTACGATGGTTACGAAAGTTAAGCGGGAGAAAACGTGTAGCTTTCTGAAGACAAGCATAACGAAATAGGATGTTTCGAAAATATATTTGAAAAACCGAAGTACTTTGTCCCAAAAATTCATTTGAAAAGTACACCTTTAAAATACTCATATGATATAGATATTATTCCAGCACGTTTTTTTTTTTTTTGAAGTTGCAGTAAGATTGGTTCCGACGTTTGTGGAAAGCATCACGCTAAATCACATTATATTATTCCTCGTGCCCCGGTCACAGCATTCTCCGACTATGAAAAATACACTGATGTGATACGATATGATAAGAGCAAACAAAGAAAGGACAATCTATTCAAAATATTCTACAAGCAATTTAGTAAAAGGTCAATAAAATTCTCTTATATAACCATTTAATAGATGTGAAAGGTCAGCGAGCTACAAAATCAACTCGGCAAGCCCGCAGTCTTTCTTTTCGAAAGCTAAACTGTCACGATCCCCTTTGGAATGCACACTTTCACGCTTTATGAAAAAGAACACGTTTGCGCGACCTACGCTCCACGCCGCTGCCTGCAGCCTCATTTTTCGACGGCTGAAGAAAGCGCGGCCGTTTCTGGCGGCCCCACCCGTTATCAGACCGAAGCGGGAGTGTTATCTATCAGCGCTTGTCAAACGGCGATCACTCGTTATTTTTTCATCGATAGATGACGCCGAGAGCGGAGATGCTTTTTACAGCAGTCTGTTTATGGTGCTGTAGGCAGCCGGCATAGAGCGCAGGCCACGCGCTCGCGTGTTCCCTTTCATAAAGGACGACAGTGTACAGCTTCACCACTGTGCTGTGTAATATTAACAATTTTCGCCTTGTTTATAAGGTAATATATTTAGAGTAATACATCAACGTATTAAATTTGCTGATGTTGATTTCTCAGATGACTGAAAAATAAGTACAGCTGCCACTATTATAGAATAATAACAAAGGCTTCTTGTTTAAACAGATAACATTACAAATGTGGCAAGATGATTCATAGTTTCTGGCATTAGTAGCACGTTCATCACTTCACTCTATATTTGCGATATTGTAGAGGACGGTTAATTTTGTAGTTTTATTCAGGAATGAGGGATTTGTCTGCGACAGGCAAAAATTCGCAGCTCTGCAATACAGCAAAAACAAATTAAGATCAGCGACCATCCGCATGGGGAGAGATTATGGGGCTCTTGGTCAATAACGTTTACGAGCTAATGTTGAAACTTGTGTAAGCAGCAATAAAAATCGCCCGTGCACCAAGCACATCGCATTACAAAAATGGTCTGTGAAGTGTACATTGATCCGCGAAGGAGTCATCGCTGAGGATAAGGGCACACTGCAGTAACTTTGAGAGCAGCTGAATCGAAGTGATGTCAACTTAGCAAATAATAAACGTCGGCCGCAGGATGCGAGATATATGAAGCTGAGAATCTGGTCAAGGCTTCTCTGGTTTTCAGACAAACACTTAAAGGGGAACTCCGGCGTTTTGTTTTTCATATTCACCGATTTCAATAAAACCTAAAGATGTGTTTTTGTCAGTACTGTGGGAAAATGTGAGAAATGATACAACTGTAAGTCGTTTAGTCATTTAGAAAACAAATTTTAAAATTGATAGCCAATTCTGGAATCTCACTTGTAAAAGCGGGCCACCCTGTATATGTGACATAAGGGCCTAGTCTTTTCCGAAAACCCCACCTTTCCCGGCAGACGGATGCAGCGCGCTCTTTCATGTACGATGCGACGACAGAGCGAGCACAGTTCAGTTTTGTCAGCTGCATACAGCGTGTTAGTCGTCATTGGCGTCGAGTCTTACAACATTGAGAAACAAGGAAATTGATGCTTCTGCGATCAAATAGTAGCTGCAATCACCACTGAACTTGTTACAGGTAAGTAGCTTGGTTACGCGTCGGATGGCATCGTCTACTTGCTTTTCACGCGCGTAAGAAGAGGCACGTGAGCTATGTTTACACCCTGGCCAGCCGTGGCAGGGTGTTGCGGATCTCGCGACTTCATCGGCGACGGATTCTCGTGACGTCATCCAATACCCACCGTGGATGACGGTGCAGCTCCATGTTTTGGTTTCTGTTTTGGCTCGTCGTTTATTGCGTAATTAAAATTTTGCCTGGGCAAAATGAACCACCCTAGCTTTTGGATGACTCTCAATGCTATTTGAAAACAGTATTATCTCAGTATGGTCGAAAATGCACGGGAGTTTCCCGTTAATCTCTGGATTTGCGCGAGTCCATGATAGCGAGGGCCGTACTGCGGGTATGAGCCCATGATTCTTTAGTTTGAATGTGTTGGCGGTTGAAGTTATCTTAGTGAATCCGCATGTGCTTACCTGCATTGTACATACAGCCTGCGTATCAGGTTATGTTATAAAAGGAATGAGTTGGGCACAGCACTGACACAAATAATATCTGTTGTTTAACGACCGAAAGTTATGACATGCTTATGATACGCTGTAGTAGAAGATAGATGGAAGTACTTTATTTGTAGTCTTGATAAACATGACTAGCGCGCAGTAAGTTTCTGCCATGTTGAGACGGGCTGGCTATGCTTGACCACCGCATCGTGGGCACTCTGCACGGTCCAAAGCTGATCCCTTTTGTTGGGGCTTCTGATGGCGGAGCACCACTTGGCCTGGTTGGCTTGATCACTACCCAGTAATGAGAGAAATCACCAGAGCTTTTGCTTTAAGTTAGCTGCTTCCACACAATGGGGGCACGAGCTAGTATTTAGTGTAACTATCACCAGAGCTTTTGCTTTAAGTTAGCTGCTTCCACACAATGGGGGCACGAGCTAGTATTTAGTGTAACTATCGGGGTAAAGCTTATGAAAGAAGGCCAGATTTGGATATAGGCATCCGTTTACAAGTCTTAGCATTATTGCCGGGATCCATGTAGTTTATGTAAGAAGGGGGGTAGACCACCCTGCTTAGGTAGAAGTGCTGTGTTAGCTCATTGTATGTCGTGGGCTGATTTCTATTGTTCAACGTCGTGGGCTGGGGAGAACCACCATGGGCGCGGAACGTCATATCTCGCGCCTTGGAGGGGACCAGCTTTTTGAGGATAATGGGGCCTCCTTCAAAATGACTCATGTGAACAAGGAACAACGTTAGAATGTGGTTAGAAATGTCTTTTTCACCGAGATTACGGCATGCCTCCTTGGCAATTGCACTGACGGCGAAGGCACGGACGGCTGCTTGGGAGTCACTGAAATGTTGAAACGCTTACCACTGAGGAAAGCATTGACAATGGCCACTGAACCGGAAGCGCTCGATGAGGAACATTCGGTCAATGCGGCGGTGATTACCGAACCAGCTTGGTCGACCAAGACCACGGCATACTTGTTGCTGTTCTCGCACTGGGCATCGTCGACAAAACAGCTCCCTCCAGGGACTTCTGCTGTCCTGCGGAGGATCGCCACCACCCTGGCCCGTCTTCTTCCTATGTTTCGCAGCGGGTGCATATTACGCGGAATTGGGGAACGATGATTCGCTCACGTTGTCGTCTTGCCAATTCCTGGTAATGGCCGCCCACCATGGCCGGCGGTATGCCACAGTGGATGTTTCCAAAAATTTCGGCCATCTGGTGTTCTTTAACGCACACTGACATCGCACAGTACTCGGGCCTCTACCATTAGACCTCCATCAAAATGCGACCGTCATGGCCTGGATTGAACCCATGACCTTTTGGTATATCACTGAGAATACAGTGAGTTCATGAGTGCATAGGTGTAATTGTGGCGAAATATTCTTGACGAACTCTACAAACACCAATTCCATGTTTTCTTGATCAGCATGATTTCTCGTAATCGACGTCGAAGTTCATCTTAACAAAAAGAATAGGATTTGTCAGTGATTATGCGGGAGATATATTGATTTTACTAACCTACCGTCGTATTATATATATATATATATATATATATATATATATATATATATATATATATATATATATATATATATATATATAATATATATATATATATATATATATATATTTATATATATATATATATATATATATATATATATATATATATATATATATAATATATATATATATATATATATATATATATATATATATATATATATATACTCCATAGAAGTCGGTCCATCTACGGTCCGGCCAGTGGCAGGGAGTAAGTGTTTCCACATTATAGATTATTTGTGGCAATATACTGTTATTTGAGAACCAGCTGCCACCACCCAAAGGTTGCGTGTTTGTATTGTCAGGTTCACGCGTGAATGACAAGTCCACGCATTGAATACCCACAAGTTTTTTTTGTTTACAATGAGGGCTAATAAACAACAGAGAAAGTAACACAAATATACTAAAGAAGAGCTGAGTAAAACATACACAGTGACAGTGTGTTACTAGACATTTCTGCAAATGGTAAAAAAATATAAAGTGCGCCTTGATTACACGCGTGCACTGCAACGAGAAATTATTCTTTCGCTATAGTACGGCCTATCATAACATATGCGTGGCACTTGATTCACAGAGTGCCATCCCATCGTATGTTCACGATGTTATAAAAGACCCCACACGGTGCGGACGCTACACTTGCGCAGGTGGGCGAGAGCTGAGTGGGTGGCGGCAGCTCCTCCTCGTGTGCACGCGTGTCACTGACGGCCACAGCATGCCCCGCTATACTTCGTCCCGAGCGGCAACGGCCATCATCCTTCATCATCAGGCTCCGAGAGGCATAAGCAAGTGCCTCCCCCAGCGCCGCTGCCACCGCCGTCGGAGATCAACGGCGTGACAATAATTACCAAGACGACGACGAGCCGGATGATTTATGCCCGTCCAGTTAATTGTGCAGCACCGCTGCCTCGCACAGGGACCCGGGCGGCCGTGTCTCTCCGCGACGCAAGAGCACGCGTGGGCTCTCCGCAGCACGGCCCGGCCGCACCAGTAGCAGCATAGGCAGCGGCGCATCCGCGTTGTTAATGATAGTGCGAATTTTGGGGACCGAGTTAGTTTGCAAAGGGCTCACGCTGCGCTGCCAGCCACGGGGTAGTTCTGGCTGCCTGCCTGGGACGCAAACACGCAATGGGAGCCGAGAATCGGGTTTGATAAGAAAGGGGAGAGAAAAAAATTACGAGGGAGAAAAACAGAGAGAAAAAGTGGGTATATGGAGAAGGGTGGGGGCAGCACGAGTAGCAACAACTACGGGGAAGTTGGTCGACGGTGCTGTGAGCGCCGCGATAATTTCCTCTCCGGCGAGGGACTGCGTTCAAGGCGCACAGGCCCTCGTGGAGCCCAAGGCCTACGCGAGCGTTCGCGCGGGCAGGCGTGTCATTTCCATAAATAACAGCGGGTGGCACTAAACCGCTCGTCATTAATCTCTTCCGCACCTCGGAACGCTTAATCATGCGCTCCGTCCCCGAGCATGCGCTCTCTGGCGTGCACATCCACTAGAAGCGTGAAGAACCGCAATATGCCACGCTGAGTTTACAAGTGTCCGGCGTTCACTTGCGCCGTTCCTTCAGCCAAGAGGCCGTAGCTTTGATTGCCCGCAAGCCCGCTACTCACAGCTCTGTAATCATCACGAAAGTAAAGCTTGGCAGCGCGTGCATCAAAATATATGTTACTCGAGCAAATAAAGTTTACATGTTCACGGATAAAAGCACACTCATTTGTCGGTTAGATTTCGGACGTCGTTTTCCTGTTTTAACGTGCTCGCCTTCACTTTACCGCTCAGCCACGAGATATAAACAAACTTTCGATTTGATTTGCAGGAAGTTACCGAAGGGGGATGAGTGGCAAAAATTGTTTCTGTGTCTGATTCACGAATCTCGATTCTTCCCAGAAAGACAAATGGTTTGTATTTTCTTGATATTCTTCTGTTTCTCATCTTCTGTGTAGCGGCATTATCACTTTAATACTTGCATTAGTATACACGTCATATCAGTCTAAACGTCCCAAATGGATGACCAGGCTGTATACAGATAAGTTATATGACCACCTGCGGTAAACTGTCTCTCTCCCTCTTCCTTTTTACTTCTCTTCCCCACTTTATTCCTTAGCCCCAGGTGAGTTAGTAAACAGGACACGTGTCTCGTTAACTTCTCTCCCTTTTCTTGCTTCCCTATCAGACGCTTTTCACTTAATTGAACCACATATTTCTCTCTTGCACGTGTGTGGTGGCATACTGTGAACTTCACTCATTCTTCTCGCATTTCGAGATTTTTAGTGCTTAAGTCAAGTGAAGCCAACCTCACCCAGGATTGAATTTTCGAAAACTTACCTCAATAGCTGAACGCCCAAAGTATTGAGCTCTTAAAGTCAATGACAAGAGTTTCATAGGGAGTGGATGTGAATTACAAAACAAACAAACAAAAATAACAAAAAAACTCGTTAATTTAGATTTAGAACCGCACTCTCCCAGTGAGTTCAATATTAATCCAAAATATTCTACTACAGTGTGCCTCGTGAATATATTAGTTGCGCGCACAAAACACTTTTTTTATATCTTTTCTTTTTTTCGGCGAAACCAAGCGTCATAAATGATATTATTGCTGGCGATCATGTTGAGTGTGCTCTCATGCACACTTTCTTCTTCCAATAACCATTACTGTAAGCTAAGTACACTCTCCTGTGGCCAAACAGTTATGCTCGTCGATGCTAACTCCATAAAACAAAAACGGAGCCTTTTCTGGGTGGCCGGTCTGCAACAGCGGTTGATTTTCCTCGTTTGAGGTATTTCTGTAGAAAATAACCTACTTTTCGTTATCTGAAGAACTGGATACATACGCTCCTCCATCCAAAATTTCACTCGGTAATCGCTTTGTGATGGATAGTGGCAGCACTTACTGATCAAACTAACGTTGTAGAACCACCAGTGAAGGTAATCTCAACAATCTTTGAATAGCGAGCCACATAAAGCGACCCCACTATGTTCTCAGTACTGTAACAAGCGACACCAGGCTGTCTGCGCTAACGCTGTGTCTAAAATTTACTATTGTCGCCTCACGAATAAGCGTTTTCTTACATGTGTTGCAAAAGTTTTCCACAGCTTTAACGAGCCGCTATGCCCTCTCAGCCGTCACATATCAACAATCAACTTAGCGAGCCTTAAAGAACACCATGGTCCATGTCAGATAACAGTAAAACTAGGTTCAGTTCAATTTGAGTTTCCTTTTGTTGTTTTAAATGCGAAGCATTTCTTAGCGCACTTCGGCGACGTTGAGCGTATCTATCTATCTATCTATCTATCTATCTATCTATCTATCTATTCTATCTATCTATCTATCTATCTATCTATCTATCTATCTATCTATCTATCTATCTATCTATCTATCTATCTATCTATCTATCTATCTATCTATCTATCTATCTATCTATCTATCTATCTATCTATCTATCTATCTATCTATCTATCTATCTATCTATCTATCTATCTATCTATCTATCTATCTATCTGCCTACGACTTTCAGCTCCCCTGGCCGTTTTGTTGATGGAATCTGTACCAAAATTAGTATGTCATAACATGACTGTATGACGAGCATAAGTGACTAATCGTGATATGAAAATGATAACATGGACGTCATGAATGTCATGACATACATGTCATGAATTTGCTGCTCTCACGGTGGTTTCGTTCACGTGACTTATAAAAAACTGATATGGTATGACATGACTGCGTGGCGAAAATAAGTGACAGGCCCTAACGTGGAAATCATGATATGCATGTCATGTTAGTCATGACTACACGCCATACGCTCATGGTGCGCTTGCGGCCATTTCGCTATAGCTTCACACATACCAAATTTTATATTACGTGGCGGGAATGGACGACGAAGGTAAATCACACGTTCAAACATGATAATTATGATATGCGTGTCATGTAAAACATGACCTCATGCTACGTTCATAGTGCGCTCGCAGCCGTATTGCTGGCTTCACATATACTAAATTTGGTATTACGTGACGCGAACGGACGACGAAGGAAATGACACGTCCTAACATGATAATAATGACATGCGAGTCATGTAGAACAAGACTACTACTCATGATGCGCTCGCGGCCGTTTCGCTACCTTAACATATACCAAATTTGGTATTACGTGACGTGAATGGATGACGAAGGCAAACGACACATCCAAATATGCTGATCATGACATGCGTTCAGGTAAAAGATGACTATACATACCATGCTCATGATGCATTCGCGGCCGTTTCGCTAGCTTCACATATACCAAATTTGGTATTACGTGACGTCAGCGAACGACAAAGGTAAGAGACACATATAAACATTATAATCTTGATATGCATGTCCTGTAAAACATGACCACATGCTACGCTCATAGCGCGCTTGCAGCCGTTTCGCTAGTTTCACATATGCCGAATTGGGTATTACGAGACGTTAATGAACGGTGAACACAAATGCCAGGTGAAAACATGATAATCATGACATGAAAGTCATGTATGGCATAATTTACATGCCTGGCAGTGCTGGTGCTTGTATTTCAACGTTAGCGGTGGCGTAGGTGCGCGACTATAAACAATATACTTCCATTTTATCTAGATAGTTGAGGGCGCATAACATTTCTACGGGTGCTTACTGTGTATACTTCATATATGCGTCTCGTAATGGTGTGCTGATTTTAAAGTGACATATCAATTTTCCACATTCATGTATAACATATCATCGATTCCCACTGTACGTGGGATCTGACAAATTTTTTGTATGATATATACACGCTTATGAGTACACAGTAGGAGGTCTTGAGCACATAGCAGACGTCGTACATTTTGTCAAAACATATACATGAGATATTTAGCGGGAATATAGCATAGTAGCAGTAATCAATTGTGCAATGCGGTACAATGTATACGAAGTAAAAACTGAGTGCATTGATGAGTACCGAACTGCTGGTTCAAGAAAAGCAATAGTTTAGACAACAGAACACTCTAAAAATGTTTATATGAATAACGTTCTCAACAAACTGTTATGACAGAACATTTAATAGCAAGATCTTATATCTTGTAGATGTAAATATAACCGCGAAGGCTTTCAGCAAGCGGAGCAGTGTGTATATCCTCACTTTTCCACCACTAAACTCATTACTGACTAGCCCTCAGTCAATAGCAAACGTCGCATACTACACGAAAAAAAAAAAGCCTTGCCAATTTGATGACGGCACTCATTTTACAGCGTTCGGAAAAACGAAAAAAAAAATTTTGTGGTGAAAACTAGAATCAGTATCCCGTGGAAGAAGAGTGTTGCTATACGCACTTCTTAGAAGGTGAAGTATTAGACTTTTATCGAATTGTATTTCGCATTTTCTCAACATGGAGAAAGTTGAAGGCTTTTGTCACTGTTAGGACATTTTTTTTCATTTCATTTTATTTCAAGTTCTCTTATTACATGAAAATACACAACACTGGTTAGACCCATAGCCACTGGCTAGTAGAGGATCTAAATAAATATGCATTTAAAGGAACAGATTGTGTTAACAAAGCAGATATTTTATAAGTACACTTCAATCATACAAGAAAAAAAATCGAAACAAAATATAAGAAGGAAACATATTTGTGACAATATAACATCAGTTAATATGGTGACGATACAGATATAGGAACTCTATAACGTACCAATTAAACTGTTGTGCTGGCCTGCAACTGCATCGGGCGCCAGATTTCCATATAACGCTTCTCAACTAGCTCCTTAAAACCTGCGGCAACTTACTGCACACGGAAAGACTGCAGGGAAATGCTCAGCTTTCCGCGCTTGCGTGCAGAGCAGTGTCGCGGGAAGAAATGCGTAGGTGCGAATAGGCAGCCCAGGGCGATTGATGTCGAGGTGTGCCAGCTGCCTAGGACCGCGGACCACTATTTGTGACTAATCGGCTCTTAGTGGCAGGTGACCTGGTGTATTGGTTCATTAGCGAGATTAGGCCGCAACACCTAAAATGTCCCCCTTCAACGGCATCAGAGACAAGCCCCCTCCCCTTCTCCCATGTCTTCCTGCAGTCGGCCCTTGGGCTCCGCGTACTAAAACGCGGCGCGTGTGCAGTAAATGGCAGAGTCGCGTTCTCCATACTTGTCCTGTATAAGTGGCCCATTCGGCCTGCTAACAATGCGCGTAACTGAAAAACATATTTAACGCCAACACAGACACCTTCCCTGCGATGGTATATACCTGCATCTGCAAAGACCAGCTAATATTGTTCGAGTTTATCTTGGAATCAAAGCAACATCGGGAAGCGCTACGCCCTTCCTGCTTAATTTCTGCCATCGAACTCCCAGTTATACCGATTAACTCAAAATCACCTTTTGCTTTACGCGGGAGATTAAACTTTGGAATACAACACTGCCCCCAGATTGACAAGACCTGTATTCTCTTCATAAAGACAACAAACCTATTGTTTACCTTCTGCCCCTTTTCATCACCCGATGAGCAACGACCTCGTCTTGCTTGCGACAACTTATAGGTTGTCGTAAGCAAGACGAGGACAATGAGTTTAGCAACAGGACCGCTTGCTCAGAGAAATTGTCCGATCAGTTGGCGTGCACGCACCGCAATAAGAGGCTGGTAGTAAAGGGCGACGATAAAATAACACTGTAAATAAAATAAATAAATAAATAAATAGAACGCTTGAGCTTCGCCTTCTAGAGTAGAACGGGACAGCGTTATTGGGCCCTGGCCCCAATGCCATCAGCCATACCGCAAGGATAAGAACGTTTGTTCGCGTAACATTTAGAGCTTAGACATCTTAGAGTGTCTACAAGAGGTAGAGTTGCGAAGTGCTGTTGTGATCGGCCCCAGTGTCTTGGAACCACTTGGACGCGTGGAAGGACTTTGACTTTGTAGCGCTTCCTGGGGGTTCACAAAGCGACTGCACAGCGAATTATTTAGGTCTGTCGGCTCGCCTCAAGCCCTTTCTACCCGCACGGCCGACGGATTACCTAGAAAGAGCTGTGTTGCTGTCTTGTCTGCCTAAAAAGACTGAGCCCCTCTGTGTTGCTGGAGTTATCGGAATGCACCTGACAATGAGACGATTACCTGAGAAGCATCCTCGGTGACGTTTCTCGCATTCCAATGGCCTTTTGAGTCTTCATTCACTGCGCACCACAGACTTCCCGGGAACAACGCCTCCTTGATGAGACAACCTTTAATCTGGCCAACGGGATGAGTCGACTCTGCGCGTGCGGGTTTCAGGTCATCGCACCGTGCCAGTTGTGCCGTGCTGTCACCTATATAGCGTATAGTGTGTACTGCCCCCTCGCTGCTGCGACAAACTGTGCGTGCATTCCCCCCTTTCCTGCAAGGAGTTAGTGACTTTACCTTTTCGTGAGCGGAGGGAACGACGACGATACCATTGGAGGGTTCTGGACTCGATTGTTTTCCCCTGCAGGGAATCCTGGGCAGATGAAGGATATAAAATGCCATCGAAGAGACGCTCGAGGGTGCTTTTTCATGGCTACATAATCATGTAAATACTATAAATAAACTTTCCAGTTTTCAGCTCCGTCTCCTCGGTTCGTCTTCGCCCTGATCCTTCGATGGCTCCAGGTCCCGAAGAAGTCCCCCAGTAGCAAAAGTGCCCACTATGCCCTAGTTCTTCATTTGGCTAATTTAACAAGTAGCACTATTCGGTCATAAAATGTCACGTGCACTTGCGCAGCTGCACACCTTGTAATGGGTGAGCAGACTAAAACAACCCACTCGTGGCGCAATTCACTTGGTTTGGCAGCCGATGTGATTCTAGGATTCTGCCAAGCAATATTACATTCTCTACCAGTATGCTTTCAACTCTGGTTGGTTTTCTAGCATAGACGACCGATGCTCTACGAAAAAGCTGAAGGTGCATGACTCATCAGGCGTTTCGCGTACAAGCCAGGCCGTTAAGACGCTCGGCACATTTTTGAGATCGTTGATTGCCTTCTGTCGATTTCATCTGGTGCGTACACC
This sequence comes from Rhipicephalus microplus, assembly GCF_013339725.1. NCBI lineage: Eukaryota > Metazoa > Arthropoda > Arachnida > Ixodida > Ixodidae > Rhipicephalus > Rhipicephalus microplus. Next base: position 3,833,175 of record NW_023613933.1, on the reverse strand, counting down.
ATAACACAGCGTGGTCTGCACCTCCATTGGCTGCGCTGGTCATCACTTTAATAGATAAGGTTGCCCTGGAAGTAAATTAATTATATCTATGAATTTATGTTATTTGCATTGCCTTTACATCGCGTAATTATGCAAAAGACGATACTCAATCTCTGACATACCCTTCCATGAGTCTATTAGATTCGTCATCAATCATGCGAGTAATTTGGTTACATAAACAAATTAGCATTTTCAATGATGCTTCTAGCGTTGCCGCGGTCACAGCTGATGAATCTAGTTCTCCGCAAAGAATGAGCTCTCAAACTGTCTTGTCTTCTTGCCTCGCCGCACTCACTCCAAGCTGTATGCCATTCACTAGAATGGCCGTAGGCAGCTTATCGTGGTAATAAACTATCACTCGCACTTGAGGATATTCTGCAGTCTAATACAATCATAAAACAATATACTACAGCAAACCATGTCACTTGAATACGGATGAGAGTCAACTCAGACCGGAGCCCTTATTTATCAGGTCTGTATAATTGTTCATCAGACAAACTTTAAGCCATTTCTGGTTCTTGAGGTATAATCACTGAAGTCTGCCAGCCAGTGTCTAAAAGCAATAATGATTGATATGTGGGGTTTAACGTCCCGAAACCACCATATGATTATGAGAGACGCCGTAGTGGAGAGCTCCGGAAATTTCGACCACCTGGGGTTCTTTAACGTGCACCCAAATCTGAGCACACGGTCCTACAACATTTCCGCATCCATCGAAAACGCAGCCGCCGCAGCCGGGATTCAATCCCGCGACCTGCGGATCAGCGGCCGAGTACTTAAGCCACTAGACCACAGCGGCGGGGTGGTGTCTAAAAGCAATTACGTCCAAAATACCTTAGTGGCACATTTGATAAACGTACTCCGGAATATTTTGGGGAACCGGTTTATTCGGCCAGGCTCGAGCTAAATCGCACTGGTGATGATATTTACAGATAATTAAGACGTACAGGTGATGATGATACGTGATACGTAAAGAGAATGAAGAGTCATTCACTTATCCCGCTCACACTGATTCCCCCCCCCCCGCGCTCTGAAAGCAGCCACCTGGTCGCCTGAGAGTATTCTGAAATGCGTCACGTATAAGGCTTTAAACGAGATACATGCACTATCTCTGTCCCTCAGCCACGATGATCAGGATTAGTGCTAAGAGGAGAAACGCGGTAATTGACAGATGTCTGTTCGACCACCATGTACGGCCCAATGAAGTGACTGATGAATTTGTCGCATAAGCCGGGGACGCGCAGTGGAGTCCTAAGAAAAACTTCGTTACCCGGGGAAAAACTCAAAACACGGTGAGATGAGTTGTAGCGAGATTTTCGAGTGTCTTCAGAGAGGCTGGTGTTAACGCGGGCCAGGTGACGGCAGTGCGCGAGATGAGACAAACATTCTTCAGGGAAAGGAGCTGTCGAAGGTGCAGGGGCCGAAAGGAAAGAGACGTCCAGAGCAAAACTCGACGAGCGACCATGGACGAGAAAAAATGGAGAAAAGCTAGTAGTGCGTTGAGCAGCCGTATTATAAGCGAATGTCACGAGTGGTAGGATTGCATACCAGTTCGTGTGGTTGGGATGAATTGAGTTGAGTTGAATAAACTTTATGTGTCGAACGGTTGTTGCTGTGCCCGGGGCTAGGCTGCCAGAGACACATCGTTCGAGGAACATCTTCCGAGGTCCTCGGCGATAGGCCCACTGGACGGCCCACACCTGGTGTTCGAGGGCTTCGCTGGGAAGGACGACTTGCCATCACTCAGCAAGGTATCCCATTTTGGAGGGTCCCTCAGTTGATGTCAACCTTTCTCATGGCCCATCTTCATATCTTGCGCATTGCCAAAGCATATGTAGATCGCGATCATGTCCGATAGGGTCCCATGAAAGCGTTCAGTCAATCCATTAGTCTGCTGGTGGTATCTAGAAGTGGTCTTGTGAACAGTGCTGGAGGCACGCAAAACTTGCTCGACAACAGAAGAGAGGAAGAGCTTGCCACGATCGCTCAGGAGAACGCGTGTGGCTCGATGGCGCAAGACAGTGCGGCGAAGAAAGAAATTGGCGACCTCAGTGGCAGTCTCAGATGGTATAAAAACTGTTTCTGCGTAGCGGGTAAGGTGGTCGACGGCCGTGACAATCCAATGATTCCCATTGAATGATATACAAGTCGATTCTAACGACTTCAAAAGGCAAGACGGGACAAGGAAGAAGTTGCATTAAGCCAGCCGGAGCAGTTGTCGGTCGTTTTCGCCGTCGGGAATTGACACAGGAGGCGACGTACTTGACCACGGCTGAAAAGAAGCCAGGCCAAAAACAACGACTTCGTATTTTGTCGTAAGTCTTGTGATATTCTAGATGACCAGTGGTTGGATCATCATGAAAAGCTTCCAGAACTTCACGTTGCAGAGAACGTGGGATGATGGGTTCCACTTATTGATGTGGTGATTGTGGTGGAATGAAGCACTACCGAGAAGCTTAAATTGTTTAAGTTGTCGACGGAGTCAGGCGTTTGGAGGGGTTCTAGAGCCGGTCAAGCGGTGAACAATGGTGCGGGTCTATGGGTCGACACGTTGTTGTGAAACAAGGACGGATTGGATGCCGGGGGATGAACTTAGCGCTGCGATGGGAGGGGTGGGCTTGTTTTGTAGTAACGATGGTGAGTAGCCTCTGCTGTGCAAAAGACAGCGTGATACAGCACCATCATCTTGATGCTTCTTCCCAGATCTGTAGGCGACATTGAAATCGTACTCCTGCAAGCGAAGCACCCAGCGACCGAGGTGACCCGATAAGTTTTTCAGCGATGAAAGCCAGCATAGGGCGTTATGATTGGTAACGACAATAAAGTGACAGCCATGAAGATATGGTCATAATCTTTGCACTGCCCAAACAATAGCAAGGTATACTCCTGCTCGGTGATAGTGTAGTTCTTTTTTGCAGCGTTAAGAACACGGCTTGCGTAAGTAGCGACGCGTTCGCATGAGTTGTTGTTGTGCTGCAAGAGTACCGCACCTAGACCATGACTACTAGCGTCGGTATGAAGGATGGTGGGTGCGAAGTGGCACAGTACCGGATCCGACATGAGGGCTTGCTTTAATGCCGTGAAAGCGCTTTCGCAGTCTTCGGACCAAACGAAGGTGACGTTACTTGCGAGGAGTTGATGGAGCGGAGACGCAATTTCTGCGAAGCCACGTATGAAGCACCGGAAGTAAGAAGCTAACACAAGAAAGCTGTGCAGGTCCTTTTAACGTAGTGGACGAGGAAAATCGAGGACAGCGGCAAGCTTCTCGGGGTCCGGCTGAATTCCTTCTTTGCTGACTAGGTGGCCTAGAACCTCGATCGTGTTGCTAGCAATGGTACATTTCTTGGTGTTAAGCTATAGACCGGCTTTTGCAAGGCATTTAAAAACTTCGTCAAGACGTTGTAGCTATGTTGTAGTTAAACACTACCATGTCATTGAGATAGCACAGACACGTTTTCCATTTCAAACCACACAATACACTGTCTATCATGCGTTCGAAGTTGGCGGGCGCATTACAGAGTTCAAAAGGCATCACATCAAACTAGTAAAACCCATCTGGCGTTGAAAAGGTGGTCTTCTCTTTATCAGACTCCAACATCGGTATCTGCCAATAACCTGACCTAAGGTCGAGGCTAAAAGAATACTCGGTGCCCTGTAATGAATCCATTGCGTCGTCGATCCGAGGTAGAGGATAAACATCCTTGCGTGTTATTTTGTTTAGCGCATGGTAATCGACGCAGAAACGAACTGTCCCACCTTTCTTTTGAACGAGAGCAACTGGGGATGACCACGGACTCGAAGAAGGACGTATGATGTTGCGTCGTAGCATGTGAGAGACGTTTTCCTCGATAATCTTGCGCTCTGCGTGAGACATGCTATATGGACGCCGATGTATAATACGAGAGCCGTCAGTCTAGACGCTGTGAGTAGCGGTGGTAGTTATGCTGAGGACGGGTGAGTTCACGTCAAATAAAGAACGGTGTCTATTCAACAAGGCTAGCAAATCTTCAGTTTGAGCAGGTGTTAAGTCAGTGCTTATGGTGGCCGACACAGGTGCGGAAGAGGCATTGAATGGCAGTGATGGTGACTTTGGGACATTGTTGTGGTTGTTGTTAGGAAGAGTAACAATCGCAACAAGCTCACTGTCGACCGCGCAAGACACTGTTGAGCCACAGGGGAGCAGTACAGATTCGGGGGTTTGATTTGAGGCGGTTAGGTAGGTAGACCCATCGAAGAAGCGAAGAATTCCTGGTGTGATGACAATGCCCCTACGTAGGGTATATTCGCAAGGCTGAATTAGTACGTCATCATCCACAATGTCGGTGCAATCAACACTTATAATTACTTCGATGTATGGTTGAAGCACATAATTTGACGTGGTGACAAGGCGGATGCGTCCATCGTGTTGAAACGGCGAAGAGGCAGTGGCATTTAGATGCAGGAGGCGCTGATGACAAGATATGAAAGCGGATGCAGAATACAAGAAATCCAACCCCAGAATGAGAGCGTGGGTGCACTCACGAAATACCACGAAAACGATGTGATGACGAATGCTTTCTATGCAGACACGAACGGTATACACTGTGCAATTGGATGAATGAGAGCGTTGGTCGCCGCATGGAGAGGTGAGCCGCCATAAGGCATGGTGACTTTTCGAAAGCGGAACAAAAATCAGCATGAATAATCAAAACGACCGCGCCAGTGTCTAGGAGAGCCTCAACGTGTACACCTTCTACAAACACTACTATTAAGTTTGATGGCCGCTCTGGAAGAATTGTTAGCTGTCCGGTGGATGCAGTTTCCCATCCAAAAACTGCATCAGGGATTTTTCCGCATGGGCCTTCACGTAAAGGGAGGCGGGCCGCAGAGGCGACACTGAACGGTGACCTAGCGAAAGTGATCTGTGGCGAGACGTACCGGAATTCTCAGTGTATAGTAGGTCGGAGACGATGAACGGTAATAGGTTGTAGGTAGTCCATGGTCGGACGGAAGCTTCGATATTCTTCAGGAGCGTAGCCGCGTTGCTCGTCTTGTTGGCGCCTTCGACAAAACAGAGTGATAAGTCCTCGATAGCCACAGTAGTAACAGATTGGCCAAGGAGAGCGCTGAGGGGCGTTGTAAGGCGGTAAGGCGGTGCACGCACTGGCGTTGACAACGAAGCCACAGGCGTATGGTCTGCTGGTGCAGGCACAGAAACGGTGGTTGCGGCAGAGAGCGCGGCGATTTGGGCGTATACGTGGGCGTCTGGCGCACGCAGGGACCATTTCAACACGTCGGACGCGATACGGACGCGACCTCTCGTTCAATCAGGTCTCGCAAGCTATCTTTTGCAGAAGGGAGAGTAACTTCCGCAGCGCAGGAAGAACAGCGCCCGTCAAGCTTTTCACGAACGATGTCGCGAATAAGCGCACGCAAGTCGAGGGGTGCAGGCGAACGAATGTCGGTGGCATCGTAGCAGAAGCGAAGAGACTGAAGCTGGTCAAGTCGCTGACAGATGGTTATCACGTCCTGGGTGGTGGCAGGATTTTGCGTGGCGAGGGTGTTAAAGGCGACGGTGTTGATGCCTTTATTAATTTGGCGTATTTGTTCGTTCTGAAACATCATGGAGTTAACAGGCTTACACAGTGCAAGGACATCCTCAATATACGAGGTGTAAGATTCACCCGGCAGCTGCGTGCGTTCAGCGAGCTTCTTCTTTGCTGCCTCAGCGCGAACTGTAGGGACATCGAAAATTTGACGAAGTGTCTGCTCAAAAGTGTCCCACTCGGGAAGATCCGGGTGGTGGTTCCAGAACCAAGCCTTTGCAACATCGGACAAGTAAAATGGGACGCTGCGCAATTTCTGTGGATTGCCCCACCTCTTCAAATCGCTGACGAGGTCGTAGTTCTTGATCCCGCTTTCTACATTATCACCTCGGAAACCAAAAAAAAGGTGGATTACGCAGGCTAATGTTATTGGGCGAAGAGGGTGTCGGATGGCGACGTTGGATGGGCCAGGGTTTTCTTGGGCCGCCATGGCAGGGGGTTGTATGCAACGACCCGAGCAGAGCTCCAGCGAGAATGGGCGAGAGGACTTGGGGGAACGAAAAGCACCGTGCACCACTTGTGAGGAACCGGTTTATTCAGCCAGGCTCGAGCTAAATCAAACTGGGGATGATATTTACAGATGATGAAGATGTACAGGTGATAATATGTAAAGAGAATGAAGAGTCATTCGCTTGTCGCGCTCACAATATGTTTGCGGGTGGGTAAAATAATTATAACTATATATCAGTAGACATACGCGCTCTAACGTGGATTGAATATGATTGGCTATTCATGTTATGTCCTAACAATGCACGTAAATAATTTAAACTTCTTAAATAATGTCAGCCGTTGTTGTGGAGTATGACGTTTGAGTGCGGCTAGATGGCGTAAAAATTTCGCTGGGGTTTTATGTAAATTGGTGATGATAATGTCGCGAAGGCAAACGGAATGCAGCATTGATGCGGTCATTAGAAAAAAAGAAACACGCACTATTACATCAAACTATCACTTTTCACCTTATACTATTGTGAAACTGAGCACTTTTTACTAATGATTTTAATTACTCCCTTCAAAAAAGGGACTAGGCGAAGGACCGGTCGGCGTTTAGATTGTGACCTTGCATGGCCAATGAGAGCTGCCATAGCTGCGTCTCCTTGATCATTCAAACCATGAAATAGTAAAACTGACCTCATATATGCGCGAGTGTTTCCGCGAGTGACTTCATATACCCCGCGAGTGTTTCCGTTGAGGTGTCCATGACTGTCTCTGAGTGAGGAGACCTCAACCAAAACACTAGTGGTCGATGGGAATAAAAGAGGGAATATTCGGTCACTATTTCTTTTATTCCCATCCTCCGCGAGTGTTTCGATTGAGTATTCTCACTGAGAGAAAGTTATGGTGCGCTCCTCCCCCATATTTCTGCGTTTTCCTCCGTCTTTTTTTTTTCAAGAGTAAGCAATGAATCACCCTCATACATTTGACAGTACATGAATGCTGAAAATAACTGAATAACGGAATCTTGGAAAACTTATTCGTGCGCCTTGTGCCTATAACTGTGGAAGTGCGCTCCTAAGAAATGTCGTAAATATCACCAGAGAACTGAAACCACCATTGCGTGTATATTCCCTATAAAATCTTGGCCCACTGCCTGGGAATGCCCCTCATAAAGTTTCCGACATCTTAGAGGTCTCATTCATGTAAATTCATACCTTAACATGCACAGCGGACGCTCGAATGCGCGCTAGTGGTTTATAATTGTACGTCATTTATCTGATTTTGATACAGATCCAGACTAGACGACGTCTAGAGAAAACGCGGCGTGTTTAAACGCCGGCACACATTATATCACACACGGCGGACCCCGCATAGAAGGGCGTTCATTATTCACCGTACTAACTGGATGTGCACTGATAGATAACAGTAATGGCGTTTCCGCATCCTAAACAGACTGCACGGACTAATTGTGAGGCGGGCTGTGAGAAAAGGAAGCCATGTGAAAGAAAACAAGTAGATAATACGTAGTTTTGCCGCCTTCCAGATTGTTTGGTCTTGCCACCGAACGGAGGAAAGAAATGAGCTAAGCCGAGATCGGCTGAGAGATTTGTGTCCAGTGGGGAAGGTTTCTGTGCGTCCTAACTGCGGCAGCAGAAGCACGGGCTAGGCTGTAGTGCGATGGTACGAGGCTTTAAAGGAAACGCTCACTGCACATGCGTGGCCTGAAACCACACCGGCGAGCAAAGCCGTGCCGTGGGGACAATCATCCATCGTCATTAAATTACGTTAAGCAGATTCGAAAGCCTCCTTAATGATGAATAGAGCCGCTGCTCCGGAAACGGCGCCCCCTATAAATCATGCGTGCCCAAATTCGCTCTCACAACGCTCCGTAGAGCGCCGTTGGTGCCGGCCTCCGGCCTTCTCGGCTCGCCGCGGCCCCGCCTCCTTCGTTTCCAGGGGTCCCGACGCAAAAACGAAATAAATCACCTACGCCGAAATGAATTGATTTTTTTAAAGCCTGCTCCACAGTGTACGCTATCTCTCTATCTGTCGAAATTTGCTTCTCTCTTCGCCTTTCAGCTTTGTTTCAGCCATCATTTTTGCTTGTTTATTTTTTGTATGTATAAACGTCCACTCGTATAGATGTTACGTATCTTGTGTGTTTAAGCTGTTCAAGTTTCAGTGGCTTCAGTTGACGTAATACTCTGAGAGAAAATTGCAAAATTCTCTCTTGAATTTTGCATCATGTACGTGTTAAATTTCGCTCGGGGTTACTGCTGCCACGTTATATATTATTTTAGTATTACATTCTGCGTCTAATAAGAAAAAAACTCACAGTTTAAATGATCACAAAAATACCACGGTGACCTGCTACACAAATAATATCTCGTCTATCTCATCCGCGAACTTTCTTCCTGTGCTGTCTTTTGTTTCGCTCATGATCGATCACGCCATGATGCACCAACTGGCCCAGCATCCAACGCTTTTGATTAATATCTCCTTCCACCTTCAACGACGTGCCGTTGCGATCGAGAAGGTGAAAACAACGAATGAAACGAACCTATTGATTTATTTGTGCGAGCGTAGTGTATTTGGTTATGTTTTTACGAGAACCACATTGTATAAACGCACGAGCTGAGTGGTAACTTTTGATCATCGCTGTGCGACGGAGTGATCGGGTGTGCAGTGCTTGTATACGCGGTATTGTTACGGCTCGTGTTGGTCCCCTGGGACAATGATTAGAGAGCTTTAGTTTAGCGTACGCAACGACCTATAGCGTACGCAACGCGCAAGAGGGAGCAAGCGTGCGCGTGCGCTGAACCTAAGAGAAATGCCTGCGTTTGCGCACGCCTCCATGCAGGGGATGCGCCCGCTAGATCTCGGCGCTTACGTTGCGCCCGCTCCGGCCGTTGCGTATACAGTCGCATGCGATATTAAAGTTGTCGCACGAGCGTCGACCTGCCTAACGTCTCAGGGGCCTAGCAGCACGTTTCGGAACAAGTAAAAATCAAGATTGCGGATTCTTCTTTCTCTCTCTACAAAATCACTCCACGCCCTTTTTCTCAACTTCGAGCCTTCAATTTGTTGCAATTGAATGTATTCTTCGTGAGCTCTTATCTCCACAGGTGATTACAGGATCTCTGGGAAAGATGTGTTAAAACTAGTGTTTGGCACTGCTTTGTCTAATCAGCTTCTTAAGAAGGGAGCTAGTGGTCGCAGCTTAAGGAACAGTCGCAAAATAATGAGTGGAGTTTGCTTGATACCGTCCTCTCCATGAAAAAGTATCTGGGACCTGGCGCTGTTGTAATTTTCGGTCGATGCTCGCGCGATAACCTTCATACCGCGTGCGACTATACCTGCACGTAACGTACGCTTACAACACGGCACCTCAAGCGACTACAGGCTTTTCTCCCTTCTTTTTACTCTATGGTCGAGAGCCATCATCTCCAATTGACACTATTGTCCCCTACCGACCCGACTCATCGTAAGGCACACCAGTTTCCGAAGCCGCTCGGTATGCGGAAGAATGTCGGCAATTAGCTGGCACCCTTACAACAGAAGAACAAGGACTACAGAAATTTCGTCACGACGATGGACGTTTCCATCACCAGGTTTTACCCAACTCTCTTGTTTGGCTGTGGGTGCCTCCCACTGCTTCTCCTGGTACCTCTACAAAGTTCGTCAGTAGGTACCATGGACCTTATCGCGTCATAGAGCAAACTCCCGCTGTCAACTACCTCAACGAACCCCTGACGCCCACTATATACGGACCTATGTCGCCGAGGCCACGAAATCGTACACGTGGATCGTCTCAAACCGTATCACGAACCACTTGTCTTTACGACACCTTAGAACACCTACTTGCCTCCGTCTTCAGCGAGCGGGAAATATGTAACGAAGAAGTAGTGGGTCATGCATAGCTCGGCAAACACATTGTCAGTGCTAGGCACGAGACGCTCGGCCCAGACATTGTCGCTGCTTTAGCTCGCTAGGCCTGCGCTCCTACCTGGTCTGAAATAACAGCTCTGACTGTCTCGGTTCTGTATTATACACCCTTTAGAAGGAGAGATTAGATGCATGAACATATAGTTTCTCCATGTGGAACTGATGAGACAAGAGTCTTTCAGAAGACCCACCCACAAATAATATAGAGCCGTGTATCAGTTTAGTTCACTTTCGTTCTCCCAAGATGTTCTCCTTTGACAGCTGCAATGCCGGGCTTGCTTGTTGACTTAAGGTTGTTAACTTCTCATTTGACGTTTTCTATAGCTTACTAAACCTAATTTCTTCAGTAGTAACAGAATAGTTCTTTAAACACAGCAAGTCATCAATTACGAAACAGGAGACACCAGGAAAAACTATTTCTTCGTTCTTATACATTTTTATGAAACCACTTGAGGTATAGCTGCATATTAAGGGGGCAATTATGTCCAATTTTTGCTCATAGTCGGAATTATGTTGATTATTCACTGGTCGTTCATCAACAAGCTTGCGAAATGTCAGCGCATTTAGTCAAAAACTTAATTTATAACGAGCTTCTCTAAGAAGGCAAGAGCGGCCAAAGCCTGACAACAGCGACGCCCGTGACGTAGCGAGCCGCTTGTTTTGCAAGCGTCTATACTTCGGCCAGTGATGTTTCACGGTGACCTGCGCGTGCAATGAAGCTGTTCGAGCTTTTTTCAGCTCGGCGTTAATAATTGAATGGTTTGAGGTGGCTTAAACATACAGGTAGAAGATGACGGCTTCACTCGATGACACACGTGACGTCACACTCCATGGCAAAATGGCGGTCGCCGGTGGTTGGCGGGGTTGACAGCCGGTGACTTCTAGAGTTCAGTATGCAATGAAATATTCTTTTCCAATCCCCCTTTTTATGAAAGTGCAGACATAATAGACTCCCTACTCATATATTTTGCGGAAAACCACTATTGGGTGCGTGACCTAGTCATGGCGCCTTTAACAAGAAACGAGAGAAGAGCCCCGGTGGAGCAGCCACGAGGCGTGGTATGGATAGGTTAGTTGTGCGTATTCTGTAGAATCCAAAGGATGAAAATGTGCACGCCTGCCTCTCCACATAATCTGCGGTATCACGAAGGCTGGGGAGCGTTGTTGTTGATTCATTGATATTTGGGTTTTAACGTCCCAAAAGCACCATATGAATATTAGAGACGCCGTAGTGGAGTGCTCCGGAAATTTCGACCACCTGGCGTTCTTTAACCTGCACCCAAATCTGAGCACACGGGCCTACAACATTTCCGCCTCCATCGCAAATACAGCTGCCGCAGCCGGGATTCGATCCCGCAACCTGCGGGTCAGCAGCCGAGTACCTTAGCCACTAGACCACCGCGGCGTGGCAAAAGTTGTCGTGCATGAGTGTCGATGATCGATAAATGTTTGAAACAAAATTATAAAAATTAGAAGCATCAGCATGTCGTCAATAACAATCTGCATGTCATACAAACCCTTACGCGCAATCGTTTCTTATTAATTCATCTAGATACCACTAGTGAATGACGAGATCCGCTAAAAAAAGAAGTTCCAACGCAGAACAAACGTTATCTGACTGTGTTCAAGAACTGCGTAAGTTAAAACCAAAAAGAGATTTATTGGCGCATGCTAATGATTTCCTCTTTCTTTATTGTGTTATACAGAATTCGTTGGGGCCCTTCCATATAAAAAAAAAATATACAGCCTCTGCCTATCCAGCAGCAAACCTGATACACCCGACAGATTCCCCAGTCAGATAAAAAATTCTGTCTTTTTTTTTCAAATGCAAAGCATTTCTTAGTTTTAACTTCAGTGGCTTGGAGCGGAATCTATCTATCTATCTATCTATCTATCTATCTATCTATCTATCTATCTATCTATCTATCTATCTATCTGTCTATCTATCTGTCTATCTATCTATCTATCTATCTATCTATCTAGTCACTTACGTTTGGGTGCTCTCGTGGTGGCCCCCTCAACTTCGCGTGAACCAAAATTAGCATGGGAGGATAAAATGGTTTGACGCACATGACGTGCTGGTCAAAGACATGGATAATGTCACAATCCGGCCGCATACGTCGTCAAATTTCCCGCCAGACAGTAACACATACCCATGGGTGGGTGTGTGGCGCTGGTATGCGGTTATAGCCGCAGGTGATTGATGCTTAGTACCTACCCAGGAACAACGAGAACACACATGGGCAATTTTAACGCGCTAGCGTTAATAAATACCCGACATCGGTAGCATCGACCCGACGAATGCAAAGAAAAAATGTCAGGGTCCCAGCTGAAATTGAACCCAAGCGTTCCGCGTGGCAATAAAGCATTTTACCACACAGCTATATACGCAAGGTCACGGAACTATTTTTTACATAGAGGCCTGAAACGTCAATAGCCGTTGCAGTGTTGCCCACCCAATTTTATAAGCATTACATATGCACTCCTTAGATACAGCCGTCACGTCGGGTTAACGTCAATTTTGGTTAGTTGTCAAGAGCTGAAGTTGATTATGTAGCAGTGTCCAGGTCTAGCATTTTCGCGGGCGTCAGCGCGCTATATCTGCTTCTGGTGTTGCTAATACGCCTGTTCCAATCGGCATCGTTCCTCAAGTGCTAACAACTGGTTATATAAACATCTACAGCTCTTCAACATATGTCTGTGCGTGCAACATTTGTACATATATTTAGCGTCATCTCATCACGTGTCGCTCAATAAAAAAATTGCAACACGGTCACCTTTCCTCCGCATTCTTCGCACAACGTCGATTCTGAGGTACATCGGATCTGCCGAATTTTTTTTCCTAGGCTTGCGCATAGCTTCTTTATAACCCGAACAAAAATAATTTTCACCGCAGCTTTAATTTGTTGTAGGATAGATATACGCTTTAAAGTAGTCTATAAAAAGCAGCAGCAAACGAGACGCAGACTGGGGCTGCTTAAGTGACTTTGGGCAAGCTTGTTTTTTCAGAAAGCTTCGAAGTTAAAGCAGATGGCCTCGGAGTGTTGGTTTCGTGTCTAGCAGTTTCGCTCTTCTTTCTCTAATAAAACAAGGAAATGACTGAGTCAGAACCTTTACCAGCTTGTCACAACACGACAGAATGAAGGAAAGTTTCTCTTTGCGAGATGCTAAATTGAATGACCTATGTTCGTTTGCGTTCTTTTCTTTTTCTTCTGCAATCTGTTTATGTAGCAAAGCTTGCCCCGCTGCGGTTGATCTACAGGCTAAGGTACTCGGCTGCTGACCCGCAGGTCGCGGGATCAAATCCCGGCTGCGGCGGCTGAATTTTCGATGGAGGCGGAAATGTTGTATAGGCCCGTGTGCTCAGATTTGGGTGCACGTTAAAGAACCCCAGGGGGTCAAAATTTCCGGAGCCCTCCACTACGGCGTCTCTCATAATCATATGGTGGTTTTGGGACGTTAAACCCCAAATATCAATCAATTATGTAGCAAAGCTTTTCACGATGCTATGTAAGGGTTTTGACGCTTTGTGTGGTATTGAAAGAGCGGAAAATAAAGGAAGGTAATGGGATGGTATAATTGACTGGTGCCGTCAAAGCGATGCTGTCTCGAACAGTATACGTCCAAGATACAAAATCTTGGTGCCAAAGAGTTGGATGTCAATGGTTACCAATAGTATTTCTCAAAGCATTTTTCATAGCTCTTTGTACTGTGTATACTCTCTACTCCACAAGTCTAGAGAAATAGGCCGATCAGAACTTAATCAATAGAGGAACTGGTGAATGAAGTCAGAGGGAAAACAAAAATTATATGTTCTAGGGCCAACCCAGGCGTTTCAGAGATCAGTATGTAGAAAACTCAGACTGAGAGAGTTTTACTTATTCTAAAAAGAAAGTATCAGGAATAGGATAAGAGGAGGTGTTAAGCTTCCCGTGCTAGAGTGGGGGCTCATACCGATAACAGCTTCAGATGGAATGGCTTGGAGCAAACGTAACTATTGTGGTTGCGTAGACCTTAGGCAGTTCTTTCATTTTAAAAATACAGCTCGTTGCATTTCTGTTGAGAAAGCTAAGCCTTCCATAAGGAGGTTTGTGGCCCTGAGTCTTTCCACAGAAAGCACACCCAACCGCAACACCCACAAACCGATTTATTACACTGACGTCACGTAGGGTTCAGTGAAAGGCTGGAAAATGTTTCACATGCTCATGAAACAAGTCATGAAGCTATAAGAACGTGGCAAAGGCTTCTCGGTGAATGCTCAAAGTGTTTTGTTGAAAATTGACAACATAAGCCACTAATGAACGTAGTACATCACTCCTGAAAAAATTCGGTTTGTGCTCCGCAATTTACAGCACAGGCCTTGCAATACGACATACACGGACAGTAATGCAGCCCAACTATTCGGTGCTCGTTCTCGCGGTGAATGCTATATTCCTTTAGTGGCAGGCAATAGCTTCACTGAGCGCCGAATAATACAAGTATGCACTGCCAGAGTCAACTCCCGGACTCGATACACTGGATGTCTAGCAGCGCTCCGTGAATGGGACCACGTATTTGTGTTCGACACAATGCGTCCCCCGCACAGTTTGACGTTCTATTATTCTCCTTTTCCCCCACCCCAAGTGTAGGGTAGCCAACCGAGCCAAGCTTGGTTAACCTCCCTGCCTTTCCTCTCTATTTATCTCTCTCTCTCTCTCGACGGCAGGAGCCGGCATTTGGATAACAGCCAGATCTCAAAAGGCGGAATAGCCTCTCTGTGACAACGCCCACAGCGACATTCTCTATCGGCATGCAACTCGCTTGAAGCTTATGACGACATTATTGCCATGCTTTTGTGCAGGCTCAGGTAGGTTGAGTAAGGCATGCTAAATATTGTGGTTTAGGTGAAGCGCTTGCATCATGGGAGCATTAATCTATCCGCAGAATAGACTAATGCCCAAGACGAGGCAGAGCGAGCACATGTACGAGAAGAGACCGTGTGCCGCTAACCGCCACTTCACGTCTGGTGGCTGTTTGGGTGGTTCCCTCTGCAGGTTCTCCAACATGACGCGTTTCAGTCCATCGGCCCACACGAATGTGTGAATTGAATAAGTTTTTTTTTTTTGTTTCTTCAAGAAAGGCATGCGTAGGCGATGTGTAATATTAGTGGATGTTCTCCCGGTGTTTTGAGAATGGTTGAAAACATTTATGCAAAATGTATAGCATTACACATCTCTTGCGGATTCGCTATCAACCGGGACTGAACCATGCTACCGCGGGCGTAGAAAGCAGGGGCACTTCTTTCCTTTCAGGTCAATATATAGTACGTCACTCTATCAGCAGCACGCTACTTTTCTCTGCCGCCAGTTAACGCGTGAGGACTATGCTTACTTCTATAGGTAGGCTATCAAAAGCCTCGTTACTGCATCGCGCACGTGCACCCAAAGGCACCTAGGCATGATCACAAGGCACGGAAGGGACCGCCAATGGTGGGCAGCTCTGTATGTAGTTTTTTTTTCTGTTCTTAGAAAATATTGAACAATATGAAGAAGGGCATTCACCGTTCTAAATGCTGCTTCTTCATGCATAGCGTACATCGCTCGCTTAATAACACAAACTACCATGCTCGGTCACAGTTTGGAGGGGTCAGTGCTCATATCGGCACGTTCACTTCACCAATGGCAATGCCTTCCCAGATAGCAGGTGTCGTGTTCTCACTCGAACGGGCGTCGGACCAGAACTAAAAAGAATAAGGTAAGTTAAAGCGACCGCTGGCCCGAAACTGAATTCACCGCCAGCCACGGAGGGACATTTTCACTAGCATGATATGCAGAGGGCCGACAAGACGATCGACTGCGCGCAGCATCGGTGATCAACTCGGGGAGTGCGGTGAGTATACCGCGACCGCCGACAATCGTTGCGTGCATTACGAGACCTCCCCGCGCGCCCGCGTAAGCAGCGCAATGCGGCTTGCGGAGAACGGAAGCGCCGCATAACAGGCAGAGAAAGAGAGAGAGCTCCAGCAGCAGGATTATTTATGTCCTGGCAGGATTTACGAGCAGCATTAAACTTGGCAGCCGCGAGCGAGCAGGGGGCCGCAGAGCGCAGCTACGAGCCACCCACGGCGCGCTTTTAACCCGGCTCCACCTGTGCTGCGTGCGCTTTCTCAGGGGGCACTTCGCTGCGCGTGGACGGTTGTTGCTTGGCCGCCGCCGGTAGTGATGGAGGTGGCGGTGGCCCTCCTGCAACCTAGCTGGTGTTCCGTTCCGAAACAAGGAGGCGCAGACGTGACTTCACAAACAAATGGCTTGGGCGATTCCGCGGAAGAAAAAACAAACAAGAAATAGAACAGACCGCTTATACGCCCGAGGAGCAGCCATATAGATGTGGGCCACGCCCGAAGCGATAAATCGCCGCAATAGTAGGCCCTATGCGGACGCCGCTTTGGAGCGCGCTTTGAATCGCGGAGGTGAACGGTACCAACCCTGCTCGCTTGGTTCAGCGCATCATGCCCTTGCTCCTCCGTAGTCTTATCGCACTTAAACATGGCCTCCTCGCAGTGCGTATGTTTCTCCGAGATCATTAAAGCAGGTTAAGAAACAGGTATTACTTGGAACGTATCGCGAAGTAAGTCTGCATAGCAGTTTTCTTCTATTTGAGTTTCATACAAAGTTTTGCGAGTTCATATACCTTTGATTAGCATTGCTGCGCAATCACACGTCTCGAAACGCACCTCGTGATCTTCTCTGTATACGCGTAAGCCTCAGTTATCATTCCGTAAACGCGTGTTGTGAACGTTGAAATCACTGGAACCTACTGGAGTTGACTGGGAGCTGAATACTCATCGTCATTTCTAGGCATCCACTCTGAATATAGCTGAAGTGGGAATGTACACCTAATCCTCACAGTTCCCGAATGCTCTACAAGTTCTTCAAGCCATTCTAATCATTATTCAATCTTCCTGTCAACTGCACTGGGTAATAAATATTTTGTTTGTATTCGCTTTAAGTTTGAAAAAAAAAAGCATTTTTAATTACAGCCGATTTAAATTTACTGGCCCTTTCCAAGCACTTGGTCTGTACCCTTCACACGAGTTTCTAATACGAATTAAATTTAGCTTTACTCTTTTTGGCGTACAGTTAATGGTCCTGGTCTTGCACCCGTGCTCATGGTGAGTAATAATCGTAGCTTAGCTTAATTTAAATAAATAAACAAATACATAAATAAACACCTAAGACTTTCTTCCAGCATAAAACTATACATAACCTCCCTAAAAAGTTCAAATACGCAATGGTATGTTTATGACAAACTTACAGGCTAAAAGATTTTTTGTATTTTTTGTTTGTTAACTTTCTTGTATATTTCTTCCTTTCTTATTATATGTTTTTAGCATTAAGGTATTCATTGCTCACCCTTCGGCATTACTAGCTTGCAAGCACCAACAGGGAATGATACATTGCAAAAGTACGAGCTATTTGACAGCAGAAGTGAACAAAGACGTGACAGGACAGACACTCAGAGAAAGAGCCCTTATCTTGGACATTACTAGTTTCTTCGCTTTTTTTCCAATAGCAACCACTATTTCTAATCAATCTGCTGTGTGATCACAATTTCACCTCGTTTCGTGAAATGTTTTTGTTCTTTGTTGGGGCAACTGCAGAGACATTACAGAAGGTGCTTCACTATTCTCTAATACAGGTGTAAACAGCTGATCCAATTGAGTTCCTTTTACCAGAGTATACCATGTAAGCTGAGTTCACAATATTTGTACGAAGGTAATGAAATTTCGAAGGCGTATTTAGCCACGTAGTAACAGTAGTGCGGAAGATGTATGCTCTAATAATATCTTTCTGTTTCAATAGATAAATTGTGAATGGTAACGATTTTTCTTTTATTTACCTGCCGCAACAAAGCACCTTCATTTACTGTCGATGAACACTCGGTGCTTTCCTGGTCGCTTCTTACGCTATTATGATATCTTATATTATAATACTTTATTAAAGCTTTTGGCAGTTTACGTACCAGGCCCATGATCTCCACTTGTCGTCTTCATCGCAGCGTCAAAATGAAACAACGAGGATAAGAAAATGAAGTCAGTGTGACCTTGACCTCCTAGCAGGCTACTTGTAATTTGGGAAACGTCACCTCACACCAAGGCCACGAGCATCACGTGAGTTCTCTAGAAAATTTGGTATCCTTTTCCTTTCTCGGGTGAAAACAAAAAACAAGCTCGGTGTGACTTCCCAGTTTGTTTCACTTTTATTTAAACTTTTGGTGTTCTAAAACGCTGTACTCTGACTATAGCGCAAAGCTCTAATTATAGTGCGTCATCAGGAGAGGAACATCGATGGTTCAAAATACGCCAAAAATCTTTCCAATTAAAGAAAAGCAAAACATGGTCAGTATGAACCATGCAGCTCATCAAGTGTCATTTACATTGTTTTATTTCATCTGACGATGGCACTCGCTTACATTTATCAGCGATTTCATTATCTTTAAGAAAAAGATGAAGAGAAAGACTGAATTCTAATATCTTGTTACCATCATTATCTTCAAGCAGGTCCATGGCGTAATCGTGTAGGCAAAATGTTGTAGGGTATGGCAGCTCAGAAGGTATAAATTATGTCAAGCGGCTAGTCGTGCTATCGAGCATACAGGTGAGACAGGAAAAACATGTGACCAGGCTATGCTAATCAGTTTATATTTACCACATTGCGATGGCTTCCTAAGGAAGCACTATAAGAGCTTTCAGACCCGTAGTCTGAGACGTAAATGAAAGCAAAAGGACCTCCCCCCCCCCCGCCCCACCGCCAAACTTATATGTAGGAGGTGTTTTATCGAATGTCTTAAAACCAAGTGTTCTTTTATCAATATTCAAGGCCTTCAGAGCATGCCTCCATCTCTTTCTCCAGAAAAAATTCTAGCATGGGGGTGAAATCTTCCTGAAGAAAACCTACAAAGTTATTTCGACAACGTATCCATTTTAACCTGTATATATATTTGAAACGCATGCTATAAGCCTCACCTGCTTCTCCCCATATCGCCCGTTGAATATTAAGGACTTAACAACCCCGAACACCAGACAGTCGTAAATTACTCAATAACAAAATATAAAGAAAAATTGCAAGCATGAACATGGTGTGGTTGCAGAGCACGTGCCGTCATGATGGACTCACGACACATCAGTTCAAAACAAGTGCTTATAGTATTTTCCCGTCAAATCACATCTAATTATTGTTTTACGTACTGCTGCCTTGATTATCACCGGCTCACTAAAAGCGATCTTGCATACAAGAGAACTATATATAGTCAATGCTATAATACTGAAGGCACACATCTTAGGATACTGGAGCCGTTGCACGTATGAGCCTCAATCATTGCAGAGCTCATTAAATGCATTATCACCCGCAGAGACGTACGCCCGTGCGTCAGCGGCAACGGCTTGAATTCTCGCACAACCACTGGTGCATTTTGGCATGTCAAGTCGTGCAGTAGACGTGAGCAGCAAAACTCGGTCCAAACCATAAATACGCCCCGTGTGTATACACCGTTTACCAGAGCCGCAGCTATACTGTATAGCTCTCATAAATTACAGGAACCATTGCCTGTTCCAGTAGCTCGAATGGTTCAAGCGGGCGGCGCCACGCTTACACGAAGCACTTACACAAAGCGCACCGTGACTGCATTAAAATGCGTCATTTACCAGGCGTACGCGTTTTTTGATGCCCTCATACACAGACGTTGCGAAATGCGCTTTCCCGAACGAAACAGTGTCAAATTTGTTATTCTCCGCTTCATTTGAACGGCCCTATTCCTTCACTTCCACGGCACCCTCATCTACACGTCTCTAAGAACCTAGTGCGCCCGCGGTAAGGCCCATTTATGCCACACATAAGTTATACAGTGGCCATATAAAACGTTACGTATGGCGCACGGCACGTCAAGACGCTCGGAACATCGGGCACTAGCGAAACCAGAGGACAAATAATAGAGATATAGAGAAAGACAGCAGAAGAATAGAGGCGTCGCGGCCGAGCCGGAATTAGGCTTAAGGGTGTTGCCACATATTTATACGCGCACGTACAGCCATAGAGCACGCACACCACGGCGAGGGAAAGCACCGTGGTCGGCTGGTCTCGTAGCTGCGCACCATGCACGCGCGCGCGCGGCGAGATTAGGGGGACAACGCCAAAGAATGGCGGTCGTAAAAAGGCCCATATTTGCGCCCACCAATGACATCACGTTCCGGCAATCACAATCTGCGTCTGCTTGCTCTCTGACTGCGTCGTCGCGCGCGGCTAGGCGAGCCAGCGTTGGTTAGACTGCGGCTCGGCTACGCGCTGCACATGGACGGCGCGCACCCAACGTTCCCTTGTCGGGCAGTCGGAGGCACGCAGACAGAAGTGGGAAATGGCGAAAGAGCTAAGCGCACACATAAGGAGGACAGACGAAAAGAAACAGAAAAAAAAAAGGCGTTAGGGAACGTAGTGTATGATCACTAAGCGAGTGAGACAGGCGTAGTGAACTGCTGAAACGTATCTACGAAAACGCGGATGTTTTGAAAAAAGCCCCAGAGCGATCGAAGCGAGAAAGGCGTCGCTAAGCGGGATAGCGAACTCAATTCAGCTTGAATCGTAGTTTCTGGCGATTTAGCTTCGTTGTCTTGAGCGCGTATTTTGCTCCGGCGCTTTGTTTGTGCCTGCCTTTCTCTATCTCCCCTATACTTACGTTGAGTGCATATTTGTTGTTCATTTGCTCTAGTACTTTCACAAATTATTCGGCAGCTGTATAACGCCTGTTAAAATCTTAGAGTACCTTATTTTTTTGGTATTCTTGACATTGTTATTAGTATAATTGAGTGCTACAACTTTTGGGTACAGCTAAACCAGCGTGTGTTTTGCGCGTTTCCCAAGAATACGTATGACTAAAATATGCATGTTTGTTGTACTGTACGAGATGCCCCATAAAATAAGAAAAAAATTTGATAGTGCAACAGTTTTTATATCGTCTGTGTTAACAGACTGCGCTAACGATATTAGACGCATGCACGTAAGAAAACTATCCAGTGCATCCTGCTCAATCGCAGCGATAAAAAATGGAGCTGCCATTATCAAATACATAAAATTGCAGGAAGAAAACAACAGAAAGAGCAACGATCAATGTATTAAGTGGCATGGTGTTCTAGTGGAGCAGAGTTGGCATTGAACATGTAAACACATAATGAAAAAAATGAATTTTACGAACGGTGACTAGCGGGCGCCTGCGCAATGTTTCTATAAGCCGCGCGCATACACTTTTCGGCATCGTTTGCCGTAGGTGGCACCACCTGTACCGCTCAAATCAGCAGCGCACGAGGTAAACAGAAATAATAATTAGAATGTCCTCGCAGTGTCACTGGAGGCCGATAATGGTGATGCAGCGGTGTACACAAATAACTATGTGGTCTTCATCCCGGACATTGCAGCGAAGCCATTTACCAAGTGTTCCTAGAGGAGGCCCTCTTGGAGTCTCGCGTCTGTATCACCAATCTGAACGGAGCTCCGCCGCGGTGGTCTAGTGGCTAAGGTACTCGGCTGCTGACCCGCAGGTCGCGGTATCGATTCCTGGCTGCGACGGCTGCATTTCCGATGGAGGCGGAAATGTTATACGCCCGTGTGCTCAGATTTGGGTGCACGTTAAAGAGCCCCAGGTGGTCGAAATTTCCGCATCCCTCCACTACGGCGTCTCTCATAATCATATGGTGGTTTTGGGACGTTAAACCTCACATATCAATCTGAGTGGAGAATAGAGGGCTGAAGGTGGCTGCGGTGCTTGCCTTGGCGTACAGGGTAGTGGCGCGGCCACAGTATTACGTTAAGCTGCGAGAAACTGAATATGCCGAGAAGATGCAGCACGTTCACTCAAGAAAAACAAGTGGTGAGGCGTTGACGGCTGCCGCGCGATTACGGACAGCGAAAGTGGGGTCATGCAAATGCGGGGAATCGCATCAAGGACCCCAAGTCAAGAGCGTCGCCCCATGCAGTCGCTCACGCTAGATGAACGCAAGGAGAGGCGTCTACAGCACAAACGCGAATAGAGCCTCTCCAGTAATGCGCCCCCATATAAATACCGATTTGATTGATATGTCAGGTTTAACGTCCCAAAGCCACCATATGATTATAAGAGACGCCGTAGTGGAGGGCTCAGGAAATTTTGACCACCTGGGGTTCTTTAACTTGCACCGAAATATGAGCACACGGGCCTACAACATTTCCGCCTCCGTCGGAATTGCAGCTGCTGCAACCGGAATTCAATCCCGCGACCTGTGCGTCAGCAGCCGAGTACCTTAGCCACTAGACCACCGCGGCGGGGCCCCATATAAATACTGTGGGCCCACGAATTTTCTCATTGAAATATCGTAGATACAGCGCAATCAATATGCAATGGAAAGCAGAGAAAGGAAAAGAGCACTGCATCCATTTTCTGTTTTCATTCCTATACTTGTTGCACTGTAGCGATGATACTTAGCATGAACAAGTTCCCCGTAATCAAGCGTTCGCTGATTTTTCCTTCGTTTATGTTTTTTTTTCTCAATATGACGAATATTTAACAATATAAGCGACCGTTCTGCCTTCAGCGCACAAAGTTGCAGAGTGCCAGGAAGAGGGAAGTATTCACTTCTGAGGATTTGTATACAACACTCTTGTAAGACAGGATATTGCTAAATATTGCGTCGTGTCACAGTGAATTTGTACTTGTTTCTTTACATTAGCTTTTTTGTCATGCTGCTCAGTTTTGTGTGTTTAGCTGTGGTTAATTGGATAAGAAATACGTGTTTTCTGTTGTTTTTTGTAACAATTCTGTAAATACGAAGTTTCGAACTCTCAACGAGTGAGTGTTGCGTATTTAATGTAACAGTGCAAGGTATACGTATTACTACGTAGTACTATACAGGACGCTATAATCTGGCCGAGTCAGTGTATGTTCGCCCGCGACTAAAACAAGCAGAACTGTGCTTGAGATTGCCTTGTCATCGCCGTAGCAACCACAAGCATCTCGGTGTCGGCCACCAGGAGGAAATTCGGAGCATTCATAGTGATGGACATTTTTTTCCCTTTCGTACAGTAGGGGACCTCGCAAAAACAAAGAAAACATAGGAACGACCGAGTTCTCATGCGAAATCAATCCAGAAGAATGGCAAACTCACTAAAGGCGTCGCCTTCTAAAAATGTTTCACCGAATTTCTCGACATGACAAATAAATACAGATTATTGTAGCCCCGTTCAAATTGTCAGTAAATTAAGAGCGATACGCTTATATTCGTAAGCAGCCAAAAGAAAAAGACAAGAAAAATCATCAAATGAACTTGCGGTACTTGCGCAGGATCAACTAGCTTGTGACATAGACCTCAGATTATTTGCCGACAGCTGTGTAGATGCTCTATATTTGCATAATGTATAGTGTGATTGAACAGCTTCTTTAATCTCTGTATGCTTTAAGAGAGATAAAGCTAGTGCTCATTTCGATTACACATATACTGGTAGCAAAGGCAGCTAGGCATTCTGCACTTTCAAAAACAAAACGAAAACACCATTTTAAGTTTGGATTCGATGACTGTGTTTTCTTTTCTTTCTCTCTTTTGTGCGCCATCCAAAACGACTTACAAAAGAATTGAGTTAACATCTCCACAAAACTTCCAAACCGTTTCATGTGATAATAAAGTCACAGGTATACGATCACTTTACCAAGATACACTCTTCGATATCAATTGCGTCTCTATGAATCATGTAGTTGTTTTGCGACGTTAAACCCCACAGATCAAAGTTCGCTATCATGTTAGGATGCCTGAAAGCAAGATTCTGGCTTACTAAAGAGCGTCCACTGTTTCATAACGCAGTTCTCCAAGTTGTTCGTAAGGACAAGCTATGTCTTCCGCATACCATTAATAAAGGGAGTAAGAGGCCCATGCAAAGCAGGTGCTATGAAGAAGAACCTTCGCGAACTCACCAACAGTAGTTTGCTGTGCGTAATTTAAGAAGGGTGCACAAGTCTGACTTCATTCAGTGTACCCGATGCGCCACATCTTGCTGCATACTGACATGTTTGCTTGCTTAACCATATCATCTGGGTTGCATCAATGTATCGATCAAGCAGAGGCAGATAGATGGTCTATTGTTCAGCTTAGCGAACTGAAGTGTATTAATCCACGCAGAGCGTTAACGAGCTATTCTTGCATTGCAACACCATACCACGTATAAAAGCAGCATAACAGCAAGACCATATCAATATAGCACAAGGGAGAGAGACGAACACAAAGGTGCTAGGCTGCACATAAGAGCACAGACATCGCACTTGCTACAGCATTTACACGCCTGTAGGTCCACCCATTTTGTCTAAATTTGAAATCTGAAGTCGTGGGTTGACCTACAGTCGATGCCGAAGCTAGTACCACCAGTTACTGTGGGACAAACAATAAATTTGCAACGCTGTGAACTTTTTTACGACTTTAAATTTGCGTTCCGGTTTTACCGGCAACATATGTCGTATTTTATTGCATATACCCGGGACCCTCCGCACTACGATTCATGATTTTTTTTTAATGTCCCACGTATTGCTACACCGCTAGCTTTCTTGCATATCTGTGAAATAATGCCACGATGCCACCTTTGAACACCGGAAGTCGCGTTTCTGCTTTTATTTAACAAAACACGTTGCGGGGCCTATTCTTACTAAAAATGCATTCTTACTTACAATATTCCTACGCTCCTTTTTACGAGCACAAGACAGAAAAAAGTGCGTGATAGGACGGGCGTTGATTAACAATCAATTCAGCCCAGTCAGTCCTTGTCCAGTCCTTATGGTACTCGAAATTGTGCCGCAGTCAGTCCGTGTCTTCGCATCGGAAACGAAATGCCGGTGACGTATTTCATGATCAGCAGGACCTGGACATTGATCCCACGTCCTGCTGTCAATCCAACCTCTACGCAAATAGATTTCGTTTATGGAATTCGCTTGCATATTAATTAGTTTGTTTCGTTGTTTTTGCCATGCGAGTTTGGGAGAATTGACATAATATTTAATCAAAATATGGTTAATAGCAAATAGGTTTCTAACCTACTTTGATCTTGTCAATATTTCGCGCTATTTCTCGGTTGCCACGACGAGTAAAGTAGTTCTAGTGAACTGCAAAGGGCGCAGTAAGAAATGAGCTGAAGAACCATGGCTTCCGTTTACGCTAATGTATCGTTTCGTCATATCTGTCGCCATTATACGTTGCTTCCTGCGTCACATGTTATCTTATCTCACACTAAATAAGTGTTGCTACCGCCGTCATCTACATATGCACAATCTTTATAAGGGGCAGCTATACGCTATTTCTCTTGTTTACCGCGTGTCTCTCGCCCTGTCTGACACTAATTTGTTCCTTAGCCTAATGACATTCTTACAAATGTACTGCAACCAATTTGACACGAAAATTGGCGGCATAGAGCGGAAACGTAGGCTTATCGGTAATCAGCAATTGCCGAGAACAGAGCGCAGCAGTCTGGCCACACCCACTGGCGAACCTGTACAAGCACTTTTCTTGCCCCGGCTTAGCCGAGCAGATTGGCCTTCACGCTTTCCGCACCACGGCAGCTCCCCTTGGCACACTCAGAGCGTGCTATGTGCGCCCACAATCGTAATGTCTCGTAACCTAGAGGAAAGCGTAGTAGGTATCGATAAATAGGCAGCCCATAACCGTCCACCAAACGCCAGCTAAGTGGACGAACGAGTGACTGGGGAGAGTCGACGCGATGGGATGAACGCTTCTTCCCGAAACCAAATAGACGAGGAGAAACCAGCGTCACGTCCAGCACCACGCGGTCATAGCAAAGGACAAAAATAAACAAATCACGCACACATACTCAAACCAGGCGCACAAAAAAATAAAAAAATTATTCAAGGAGGGAAACGGGGGATGGGTGCGTAAATCTGTGTCGTTCGATAAAACCAAAGATGAGGCAAAAATGAGAGACCATAGAAGTACACAGCGCCCAGAGTGCTGGGTGCGCATCTCGCGGCATAAATCCACATCGAAGCGGCCCTTCCGGGAGACAGATCGTCGCGAATAAAAGAAAAGGGCCGATGACCAGACAAGCATTTGCACTTTTCAGACCGGATACTGGCTGAGTTTTCCAGGGTCATTTATCTCTCGAGAAACTTGGCGAGATAACCGAGGAGGAGGGACTGCGGAAAGCGGGGGCGAGATGCGATTTTCTGCATCCTCCACCTCATCTGTCTCGCTTTCCTTTTGTTCTTCGCTCGTCGCGAAGCTTTGTTCTTCCCGTCGTTTGTCTCCGTCCTTTATTTAGTCTAGTTTTCTTTACGCTCTCACGCCATTATGCCTCGCTTTACGCGTTTACAAAGGTGGGCGAAAATGTCCGGAAAGCGTATCGAAACAAATGGCAACAGCAGTCGGCACACGTTCGAAAAAAAAAAATGATGCGCTGCAACAGAAAAGGGAAACCAGGGCGCCATCCTGACCTCGTCAGTGTCGTCGTGTTCGAAGCTATAGGCTTCAAGATTACGGCGTGCTTACGGAGATTCTTGCCGTTTTCAAGAGGCGTTGACTGCGTTCTCCTCGTTCTCGTTTGTTTTCGGCTGAGTGCTTCTTCTCAGCATTGCCCTTGCTTTTCCGCCACGTAGGTGTGTGCTTGTACAGAAAATGACGAGAGC
This sequence comes from Rhipicephalus microplus, assembly GCF_013339725.1. NCBI lineage: Eukaryota > Metazoa > Arthropoda > Arachnida > Ixodida > Ixodidae > Rhipicephalus > Rhipicephalus microplus. The sequence continues at coordinate 3,806,497 of NW_023613933.1, read as the reverse complement.
CGACGGAACACGCAGCTCGCGCGCTTTTGGATTCCCTGCGCCTCCCTATCGCTAGCGCAGGGCAGCGAGCGGCGGCGGCGCGCGTGTTCACGCCGCCGGCTCCCCGGGCGGTGCTTGAGCGAGAAACAAATGAAGCCCGTGGGAGAGCCACTTTGCCCTGCCGTCCCGCTGCGGGACACCGCCTTCACCTTTGGATATGGCGCCTCTCGGGCGAGCTTTCTTGGAAAATTGCTGTTTCGCACTTTACGTTATTTTGCACTTTGCGTTATGTAGCGCCGCCTGCACGGGCAAGAGGCTTTTCCAGTGATTTTCACGCGAACGTATAGTCTCCTGTGATCACTTGAAAAATGAAAAGCAGGTAAAAAAGAAAAAAAATTAGCAGGAAGATAGATGTGTACGAGGCTATCGAAATCATGTGGTGTTGTCAATGGACGTAAACGAGCTTATAATTTGGACAGTTGGTTTATTAGACTTACAAAACAGGAAATGCGTAAATCAGTGGAACTAGAATCAGGACGAGAACCACAGGCTTAATTCGTGAAACTTATTGACCCTACGTATATAGGTCATTGAAAGATAAAAAAATCGTAGTTTCTTTTCATTAGACTAGCCCAGTGACTATGCCAAGTGCCAAGCGTAATATCAAATGAACCAAACCACAGATGTGATCTTTCTGCATGCTAAGTTTTAGAAATAACAGAGAAGCGGTAACTCTAGATAAATTTTCCATAGATTCAAGAGAAAAACTTCAAATGATTTTGTGCTGACTTGTCGAATATTATGGTTGGTATAAGATCATACCGCATTTCTTTTAGTAACCTGTAATGTGAATGTTATGATTACATATTATTGACTCAGCCAGACTATGCACATTGCCCCGCCGCGGTGGTCTAGTGGCTAAGGTACTCGGCTGCTGACCCGCAGGTGGCGGGTTCAAATCCCGGCTGCGTCGGCTGCATTTCCGATGGAGGCGGAAATATTGTAGGTCCGTGTGCTCCAATTTGGGTGCACGTTATAGAACCCCAGGTGGTCGAAATTTCCGGAGCCCTCCACTACGGCGTCTCTCATAATCATATGGTGGTTTTGGGACGTTAAACCCCACATATCAATCAATCAGACTATGCACATTGAGTAGTATATCGAGTCATGGTTCCGGGATATTGACATTTTTTGAAAGGCTTGTCGTAAGCCTTGATTGTAGTGGGTTTTCGACGTAACATGAGTGCTTGGCATATGTAAGTACACTTCATGGGTGATACTTACATACAATGAAATGTGGTGGCAAATTATCATGGCGAACAAATTCTTATAGAAAGCGGCAGACAATTGAGAAGCCCGAACCACGTATGAAATTTTTACAGAATACAGTAAAAGATCTTTTTGGCGCCTACTTGAAAAACATTTCGCGAAGAATCAATATTCACACAATCAGCCTATTTTACATCCACTTCTCTCCTAATGATCTCTAATTTTTTATGTCTTTCGCGGGCTGATTCA